>JAGFPH010000569.1:33593-56644 GCA_018207615.1 Philaenus spumarius
AAGAATAGAAAAAAATAATAGTCCGACTTAGTCTATATAGCCTAGTCCTATGGTTTAAAATGTAATTGAAGGCTTCTTGTAAGCCTATTAGGTTAGGTTTTCCTAAACGTTAAATTCTGTACAAATGTCGTCTATTCTAAAATAATATCACCCGGATTGTAAATAAACAAGAAAATTAGTTACCATTATAAAAGAAAACATGGTCTAGGCCTAGGCTTGTGTTGCTAAACCTAGCCTAGGCTAGAAAGCATTTAGGCCTAAACTCCGAGTGAAAATAAAATAGACAAAAAATAACTAAAACAGGAATACAAAAGATTTGTCAAGTAAAATAATTTTCAAAAAGTTAATTAGGTAATTGGGTAAAAAGTTAATTGGGTACCCAATACCATCAATAAGTTATCAAATTTTTGACAGTCATGATAACAACCTAACCTATAAATTAACTTCTAGCTCTAAAATAGAAAACATAAAATATATTTACTGTTCAGACATGTTCCACTGTCAATGCACTAGAAGGTGACTGAATGAGAGTAAATCTAGGCTAATAACCGAGAGCAAATTTAAATCGACCACTTTCACTTTTTTCCTCACGACCGACCGCACTGTCCTTGCACCACGAGAGTAGTGTCTGAAGTGCTTTGAATTTCGATTACCCGAACATTTTAGCAAATGAATCAACATCGACGTCATGACAATTTATTACGTAATTAACTGTAAGTCAAGACGTCATGATGTTTTTGGAATACATTATTTCTCGTCTTAAAACTACAATTTGCGTTTCTTTATAGAGTTGGGTTTTCGAACATTTGAATTGGCGCTGCCGCTGAAGATTGATCAAGGTTGTTTGATACAGCGGAATACAGCCTTGGCCTGGTTATTTTTATTTTATGAATCAGCTGGTTGGGGGCGTAAAGCGTTTTAGTTAGATTACAGCTGGATTACAGGAACCTGTTTCAAAAATGAAAAACAGTAAACTATTATTGCAAAACTATAATACAGTTATTAATAGTACTATTATCTGGTGATTCGTACAAATATATTGTTTTAAATTGATGAAGTTGAAAATATGTATGAATATTTATTTACACGGTATTTTGGTTTCTATTCTAAGCAGGACTAAATGGAAGATAAATAATTCGACCACGCAGCTGAACCTCTGACGTGAGTTGAGCAAAATTAAGTTTATATTCCTATGTTTTAGGGTTTCAACCAACAATTTGGGAAATAGGTCTATTCACGACGGTACTGATCAGCTGTCTGTGTGTACGCAATATATTAGTAGAACTTGTTTTCGCCTAGTGGCCTCGCGAATTTGCACCACTTGGCTTCGAACCGGGTACTTTTATGGTATTTTACGTTTTGGTCGATTTTGGGGGAACCAAGCGAGCTATAAGGTCGCGTAAAAAAACAAAATGTGCAGAATAACATCCTACATTTATATTTTCAGAAAAAACTAAAAAAATTCATTCTCGTAGTAAAAATCTCAAAACATAGTTACTTCCGGTCAAAAAACGTACTTCCGGTTGTTGGACTTTTTTGGCTAACGAACTCGTCCAAGCCACATAGACAGCCTACACGTGTACCAAATTTGGACCAAATCTGACTTAAAATGCGGCCGCTAGAGTGCGAACACATATATATACACAGGGTGAGTTTTAAATGTCCCCTCCCCCTAATTTTTTCCGCATTTCTTAAGATATCGACTCCCAACCACCGCCGAACATCATTGATTAGTTTATACTTTCTTTTCATGAGGTTCACATTTTTGGCCGCCATCTTGGATCCGCCATATTGGAATAAACTTTTATTTTTTAAATGTAAAGGTAAGGTTGTGACCCATCATTTCAAACAATTTTTTTCCGTAGAACACGATGCCGCAATCGGTTTTTAATTATCTGCTTTCGTTCTCGAGATATTAACAATTTTGTAAAAAAATTTAATTTTCAAAAATTCCTTGTTTTATTAAATTTTTTTTTAAATATCGACCCTTTATCATCAGATATCACAGTTTGGTTGTAGCTTATAGATTTTTATTAAGTTTTAAATTTGTACTGCCATCTTTAGTAAATTTGTTTGATTTCAGTGTATTAACAATTTTTCTCTGCGAAACTGAAGATGGCAGTAAACATTTATAACTTAATAAAAATCTATAAGCTACTACCAAACTGTGATATCTGATGATAAAGGGTCGATATTTTTTTTTAAATTGAATAAAACAAGGGATTTTTGAAAATTTAAATTTTTACAAAATTGTTAATATCTCAAGAACGAGAGCAAATAATTAAAAACCGATTGCGGCATCGTGTTCTACGGAAAAAAATAGTTTGAAATGATGGGTCACAACCTTACCTTTACATTTAAAAAATAAAAGTTCATTCTAATATGGCGGATCTAAGATGGCGGCCAAAAATGTGAACCTCTCAAAAGAAAGTATAAACTAATCAATGATGTTCGGCGGTGGTTGGGAGTCGATATCTTAAGAAATGCGGAAAAAATTAGGGGGGGGGGGCATTTAAAACTCACCCGGTATATATGTGAATTTTAATGACATCCAAAAACGTGTTCTGGGGACCATGATCGGTGCTCATTTGCTACTCCCGACCTTGGGTCTCACCATAAGGGCCACTGCAATAGCTCATTTTTCCTATGGAAATTCGCTAACAAGTTAAAGATTTGCTTGTAAATATTCAATTTATTCTTTGCCGAAATCGGACTTGGCTTATTAAAAATGTGTATTCATAGCCCTGAGAGATTTCGAAAAGAATAGACAACAATTGACTGGAGGTTGACAAAGAAAACGTTTTGGAAGAAGTATAAAATATGATTCAACATTTTAAAGGGGTTGTGACAAGTCTAGACAAAGCTAATTGCAGCACTATCATGCCAACTGGGAACACATTTTTACACTAGTTAGATTATACAATTTTCTTATTGTCTTTCACTAGGGCAATAAAGAGGAAAATTTGGGGGAAAATTTGTTTTTTTCTCTATCCTTCTTTTATGTTAAAAAAATCTAAGAGATATAACTTGTAGAAAATTCAATGCGGTTTATTGATTGGGCCAATTTTCTTATAAAATGCTTTTGAAGCAAAAAAAAAAAAAATAGTATATTCATCACGCTTCTCGATACGAGCCCAAGTTTAACTATAAGCGAGGATCGAAAAGCAACTTTTGGCCCATGTGATGAACGATACTTTTCATCACACTGTGATTAATAATAACTTTAATATATCGTTATTATATCTAATAAATTAATAAGACGCCATTTCAAATCGTAATTATTATTGATAGCACTACTAATGTTATACAATTTATAACTAATTTAGAGATCGGCAAAAATCTCCAGCTGATTTGGCGGATCTTGACCGAGAAAACGATATTTTCAGTAGGCTACTCACAGCTGATATTGAAAGTGACTATTTTCGATACAGTAACAGTGTGATGAAAAAACTTTTTTACAAGGTTTCAAGTTGAAATTTGGATTGAGCACTCCAAAAAAAAAAAACAAAGAACTACAGATAAATAACTTAATATCTATATTTTTCCCAGCCAAACTACAAATTGACTAAAACGTATAATGTAGGTATATTTTTGTAAAATCCCTTGAAATGACACATAATTTGACTGTATACCCATTTAATGGTTTGTCTTGCTTTTTTTTAAATGTAGGACTTCAACTATCCACAGAAGAACTTCAGGACCAAAGGGTTCTTATTACATTTGCCTTATTATCCTTAAGAGATGCACATGTTAATTAGGTGCTCTTCCTTTTTAACATGCAGTCTTCATAAGAGGTTGCTGCCAATGAATGATCCAGTACTGCTTCCTTTTGGTTGACATCTAAATTCATCCCAAGAAATTGTGATAAGCACTCTATTATTTCGGTCAACACCATTCCAGCCTTTAGGTTAAAGTTTCTTTTAAAATCAAAATAAGAATGGCACATTTTTAAGTGATACATTTTTTTATCATTTACACCTTTCTGACATATTTTACCTTCGAGAAAATGCATTGACAAAAGTATAGTTGATACAGTAAGTATTTGGAACAACACTGTACTCGATCTAATTGTGTAGACCCTAGCTGATGTAACTATTATAATAATAAATAATTCGACCACGCAGCTAGACCGCTAAAGTGAGTTGAGCAAATTTCCAAAATTAAGTTTAAATGCCTATGTTTTAGGGTTTCAACTAACAATTTGGGAAATAGGTCTACTCACGAAGGCGTTGAACAGCTGTCTGTGTGTATGCAATGTATTAGTAGAACTTGTTTTCGCCTAGTGGCCTCGCGAGTTTGAACCACTTGGCTTCGAACGGGGTACTTTTATGGTATTTTACGTTTTGGTCGATTTTGGGTGGAACCAAGCGAGCTATAAGGTCGCATAAAAAAAAAAATGTGCCGAATAACATCCTACATTTATATTTGTAGAAAAAACTTTAAAAAAATTTCATTCTCATAGTAAAAATCTAAAAAAACTTGTTACTTCCGGTCGAAAAACGTACTTCCGGTTGTTGGATTTTTTTTGCTAACGAACTCGTCCGAACGACAAAGACAAGCAACACGTATACCAAATTTGAACCAAATCGGACTTAAAATGCGGCCGCTAGAGTGCGAACACATGTATACATATATATATGAATTTTAATGACACCCCAAAACGTGTTCTGGGGACCATGATCGGTGCTCATTTGCTACTCCCGACCTTGGGTCTCACCATAAGTGCCCATTAGCTCTATGAGTGCAATAGCTCATTTTTCCTATGGAAATTTGCTAATTAAAGGCTGCAATGATAATACTATAACAATTTCTGAGACAACTTCAACTCAGTAAAATAATAAGTAATGAATCCATTATATACCGTACATAATAAAATGGTTAATATATACCTGTATTATATCTGCAGGAATTCACAATGGTCATGGGCAGATCCAGGAAAATTTAAAAGGGGCCTCTAATGACATAGGTATAATATTGAACATGTTACAATCATATACTTGAATGGCTCTACCGTATAACATTTTAACTGACATTTTTTTTGAAATCGAGGTTTCTGTAGAATAACGTTCTTACTGGCATTCTAAATTGTGTGATAAATTTTGTTTTGTAAAATAGTTATATTGGCAGCACTAAACAGATGGTCGAAGTTGTGGGAGAATTGCCTCCACGAGAGAAATAATAAGCCAATGCCGTAGTAGAATAACGTTGCAACCAACGTCAGTTAGAACGTTTTTTGATGTAAATGGTCAGTATAATGGACAGCACAGAAACTACAAGTAAATGTATAAAGTACAATTTTGAGATACACTCTTCCACTATTAACAAACATCTACTTGTACTGACTGCGACCATTAAGGCCTACCCTACAGTGTTGTCAAGTCACTCATCAGCTCTTCCCCCAGGGTTGCCAGATCACTCTGTTTTCTCGTACCACAATTAACAAACATTGCAAGAGAGAAGAGGGATCATTGCATTTTCCTTTTTGGGCAATCAGAAATACATTGATGTCTATTAAAAGCCATACAATATCCAATTGATGATAAAAATGTATTTTTTAATCAATATTTACGACAAGTGGTTTACTTTTTTATTTCGAAGGGGGGACTGGGCCAAGTGGCCATCCTCTGGTTTGGTGAGACATATTTCACCATTTTACTGATGCCATCTTCAGGCTGTCTAAATACTCACATTATTACAACACAAGTCGACATATTATACTTTTATATTGTTAAAATGTTGTACATTTCTAAACTATATTAACATTATATTTGTTGAATTGTGTTATAAAAGTGTAAGTGTTTGTGAAGGTTCAATATCGAATGCTGATAGCACATGTGTGAAACTAGTTGTGAACTTCCATGGACATAATACGGATTTGTATAACAATTATAATAAAAACAAACAGACAGCTACCATAACTATTGTAATTCAAAGGTAGGGCAAAAAAGGAAGGTACACAAGACAAAAACAAACAATGTTAACCAACAATTAATAATAACCAAAATGGTTTATTTTCTAAGCTTATTCAATATTATGGTTAGTGTTTTACAAATAAAATTAAAACAACTGCCAACTAGCTAAATCTATGATCTTGGTTTTCTCATTTCTTTGAACAAATATTAAAAATAAATTGTACAAATAATACAAGCATTAAATATATTTCAACCATTTCAACATCCAATGCCTTCAATACTTTATAAACAATTCACTTAAAAGAAAGCCATACGATTGGTTGATTAACTAATTAAATATTTAGCAATATGCAATTAATAATTAATTTGAACATTTTTCATTTCTTAGGTAGGCCTACTATCAACAATGCTGGTTTGAGTTGATATTTTTAAATTACAGTCGATTAATTAAATACTTCGCATCGATTTAGAGTTCAAATTGTTATTTAAATACTTTTAAACTAGTATTTCTGAATGAAGTTATTTAAATTGTGATTTTATAAAATAGCCTACAACAACACCAGCTAAAATTTATTTAAAAATATCCTTATGTATACAAATTATTTACTAAGTACATATTGCTATGACATAAATCCATTTATAATAACTTCTTAACGATATTATGTAAACATTCAAAATCTGAAACATTTCATTCATAATGGAAACGCGATCCAAGCAACAAATAATGTTTTAATATCTGAATAATTTATCAGTGCGCAAATAGTAAATCTGATTAATTATAACAGTTATTTAACTGGTGTTTAAACACTTACATTTTAAAATCAAATAATAAAAGTGCGGAACGACATGCCGACAACAATTTTTATACAAAATTAAAAGAAATAAAATCAAATGTTAAACATTGAAACTGTAACACACACTAATGTTCTTTTTTTAGGTTTTATTTTTTCTTTATACCACGTGTCGGTTTGAGCAAATATAGTATGTATATACCTTATTAGGTTTAGGGTACACAAAGGGATAAGTCTTATTCGCTAAGGAAGTTTATCAAATTTGAAGTAGTTTTTAATACTTTTTCAGTTGCGTAATGTAAGCGTATTTTGACTGTATTTCAGACAATTCTAACTACTTGTTCAAGTTTGCCTGGATTCGTCAGTACGTACATACAGTCCTACAAATCAAAGACAATTATAATATTTTGTTGTGCTTATTATAATTTACGCTTTTCACACTAAGATATTAGTAACCCCAAATTTTTAGAGATTATGTTTGGAAAAGGTAAAGGGCACAACTAACTATATTTATTAATAATATGGTAGTTAATTTGAAAAAAGTTCTTACAAATGACTCCGTACGAAGAAATTTAAAACAAATAATAATTGAGTAAATGAAAAATATATGCAATAACCTAACCTTTAATTATATTTTCTCATTGTTTTGTGTTTTTCAACCATAACATTACGATGCCCACAAAAAGATCAGAGTTTATAAAATTGTAAAACGTTTTTCCATAGCTAGGCTTATTTCAAAAACAGCAAAAACCATATATTTGTCCGAGTGGTCTAGTTTTTGTTGTAAAATTATCCGTTATAATTTATTAAAATGAAGAACTAGACACGAACGCAACAATAATATTTTTACGGACTCAACCTTAATAAATTCAATGCCATGTTTTGCACGATCAAAATAAGAACACCATAAAATTTAATGTCCGACGTACGACTCGTGAACATTTATTATTGATTTGGGGGTTCTTGATTTCCAACTAATGAAGTTCAGTACAATCACAGATACAAACTATGTTAAAGTGATTTACCATAGATATACCTTGTGGAAATTCGCTAACTTATTCTTAAATTAGCTTGATAAATTGTTTAAACAGACATGAAAACCACGAGTCAAAGTTGGTTTGGTATAATTTCTCTTTTTTACAACTAGAACGGGGTTTTTTTTAACTATGAAAGATATTATTTTAAACAATGATCTTACATTTCATTATAATGTAACATTACAATGATTACATTCATAAATAATTTGATGAATAAAGATTATTCATTTAAACGAATTACATAATTATTTTAAAGTTACATTCGGTTCCTTTAGCTAAAGTTGTATAAATTTAGGCAATCATTATAATGTAAAATTACACTATTTGGGTTTATAACTATTCAAGTTCTCATTTTAAAATATTAGCTGCCATCACATACTTCTGTTTTGTGCAGTGGTAGAAAACATAACCTCAAAATATAAAGGGTAATAAATTGAGCACAGCTGTTAAGCGAAATCATATGGTTACTACTGGTTTCTAAAGTAAACAATATTTAATTACTAGATACAATATTTTTTATACTATTCATACTTTGTAGTATAAACAATAACAATCAGGGGAAAATATACATTCAAAACAATTGTAATTTACTCGCACCCAGCTGTACCGTTTCTAAAGAATAATTAAAAGTGATATTAAAACAAGGTAAATTTACAAATAAATTAATAAAAATTCCATTAAAATTAAACACAATTGATATCGTAGACCAACGGCTTCCATAAATCGTTTTACTTACGATAACTTAAAAGAATCTTAAAACTAATACTTAAAAGAATTGATTGTTCTACCTGTCCACTAATTTAGTTAGTTACCGTACACAATGATATACTCGACTTCAACAGATCTTGTACAGATTTGAGAAAACAGTTTTTTAACTGATAACTGAACACTACTATACTTTGCACTCTCCTTCCTATAAAATTTAAAAAATGATAATGAATGGACAAATTTAAATGAATGACAATGTGCCGCTAAAAAATACTTGTTACAGTTTTGATACTTAGTTCGCATATGTTCCTCCTCCGATTAATTAAGTATTCAAATACATAAAAAGCAAGCGCAAAACAAATGGTACACCAAACCACACAGGACGACCCGAAATAAAAAATTAACTATTACAACTCTACAGCTATTTTCTAAAATAAATTAACAGTATTTTTTTAATGTAGGACATTGTTTTTGTTCTTTTCAACTTACTTTCCTATCGGTAAAGAAAACTTTGATGGATTTCATTTGAAATGTAGATTTACAATAATTAATAAATTGAAAAATGTCAAATATAATTATTTCAAAAAGAAAACGATACATCGCCTTTGATCATCTTCTATTCGTTCCCAATCGGAATAAGAGTACAATTTAATTGTTGAAATGTTTCCCGTGATGCGGCAAAGAGCCTTATTCTTCGTCAACCGTTGTAGAGTTTCAACATACAAATACTTTCTACAGAAAAAAATATTCAAAAGAAATAAAAACGCAAGATGTTTATTTTTGTTAAGGTAAAGAAAGTCGGATGTGCGGTGAGTACTACAAAAACAAACCTGTGTTTATAGCATTTCTATTGGTTAAATTACAGAAGGAATTTCGGGTATTTTGGCACTGTTATATAAAAACGCTATAAAACATGAAGATTTCCATTCAATACAAAATACAATGTTTCTACATTATTAAAATCTTTACAGTTGAACAATGGAGTATAAAAATGTTTTAAAAATAAATGTGTTTGGTTAAAATGTAAATTATATTTTTACTGTAACCTACTCAATTTGTAAAAAATATTCATACAGTTCTGCCTTCTTTTAGTGTACAACGTTATTTACTATTTTGCGTCATTATTTTTATTCAGTCCTACCAAGAAGATGTAGTTTCTAGGGGTGTTTAGTTTTAAGTAATCGGTTGATACCGAAATAAAATTGTTACAGTCTTAAATTCATAGATAACAGATGTTATCATATTTGGGTCCGGTACAGGCCTATTTAAGAGTTTTTTCGTAGCCGACATTTTACATAAATCATCCGGAAACTCAATTGTATTAGAATATGTGTTCCAAAATACAGACAAAATAAAGGAAAACAGATCTTTTATTGGTAATTTTAAAATCATAAACTCTCGTGCCCCACTCATTAGTAAACCAAAATTTAGGATTTTAAAATTCGTTCACATTCCACAGAAAATTCGATATTCTAGTCGCAATTAACGAAAAATAAGGAACTAAAATTGTTCAAGATGAATAAACATTGATGTAAACGTTATCTTAATCGAACTTTGTTCATCTTTTGAACAATCGAATGTTGGTTTTGATAATTTCTAATCCATCTTTAATTTTGGCAGTTGGACAAACTGGGTGACAAGAAAAAAAAAATTAAATCTTTAAAGAAATGTAAACTTAGAAATTGAGATGATAGTTTTAATGAGATATATAACTAAACAAATACAAAAGAAATGGATGTTTACATTTTTAAAATCATCAATTTTTCTATTGGCTAATACTCCATACTTATGCTTGTAAGATGTTGAGGACGAGAAATAAACGTGCGGAAAAGTTAGAGATAATAACAAGGTTCGAACCTGCAAAATTCATTTGTATTTTAATTCTAAGAGAAGTAAACTCATTGACAATAAATTGAACGAATTACAAAACATAAGAAATAAATTCACAATTATTATTACCTACATTCATTTTATAAAATTCTTTTCTAACTTTTGAGATTAAAAGAATGTTCGTATTCCTTTTTGTTATTCACGCAAGACTTGGACGTAATATAAACAAACGAAAAGGAAATAAAAGTATAAGTATTATATATTCCCTAAAAATTGCTAAAATTTAAGAAATTGGAGAAACCGCATTTCTGTAAAAATTCTGAAAAAACCTGACAGTTGGCAGTTTTAATTCAACGCGGCGCGGCCACTTCACACAACAAGTTCTCTTAAATTCACTTTATACAGAACATTTAACAAATTTATTTACATTAAAAATTAATTTCATAATAAATATTCTAAAAAATTTAATTTATAATTTAAACTATTAATTTAAAGTTACGATTTAAATTAGTTACATAAATATTAATTTGATTCTTCACCTACACTGTAAGAAAAACGAAACTGATACAAAACTTCTGGGAATTTAGGGATTACTGTTAACATAGTTTTTAAAATTACTTTTAAATATCAAACAATGAATAATGAAAAAAATATATACTGTGAGAAAATTCTTAAAACATTCTTTCTGAATTAGAAACAATGTAAATTCTTCTGGGAAAGAATTAAAATAATTTAAAAATGATATCATAATTATTATATAACATAAAATTATGTAAAACAATTTAAAATAACAAATATAAGAAATTTGGACTTAAATGTGTGTTATGTGAAATTCTAATGATATTTATTTTACTTAATGTAAAAGAACCTGGCTATTTCTTTCGGTAAGAAGTAACTTCCAAAATCAAAATAAAGTTATACAAATATTAAAATGCTTCAGAACTAAAAATAACGAACAGCAATCCCTTTAAGTACCAGACATTGTCTATATAAATTCCTAACACAGTCAAGTTAAATTAACATTACATAAAAACCATGAAGCGAACATGTACTGCAGTAGAGGGTCACAGTATATCAGTTTCATAGATCTTATTGGTAGTCGTAGGAGGGTTACTATTGGTAGATGTACCTGAACTAGACGTAACGATAGTGGTTACCGCAGTCGTCGGGTTATTCTGTGTGTTTGGCGGCCCGAGATGCGACAACGAACCGGAAATAGGTGCGGCTGCGCTTAAACCTAATCCCATTTTAGCTAAAAGATTGCTTTCGCTCCCCGTTTTCTTTAGTTGCAATAGATCAGGAGGCGGAGCGCGCTGCAACTGTTGAAGTCGAGTATATTGTTCCTGCAAAGCCCTTTGTTTCCGTAAAAGTTCCTGGTGTCTTTGTTCTAATAATTCCTGCCGCGATTGTTGTTGCAAACCTTCTTGTGAATTAACGCTTTCACAACTCGATGAGTTCGATGCGAGGGGCGGATCTTTCGTGTTGTCTTTGATACTAGAACGACCCGGCGTGTTACGTCTCAGAGGACTTCCGGTGGCTCCTCTCGGAGGTACGGATGGACCCGTCGGCGAAGAGAGAGGCGAACGAGAGCTGGTTCTAGGGGGCGGCGGAGGCGGTACTCGTTTGCTCAACAGATCCGCTCCCCTTTCGGGGACCGGCGGTTTGCCTCCTTCGCTCGATGGATATGAATGAAGTCGTCGTAATGTCGATGTATTGGTCGTTACCGGTGGTTTGGCGAATGTCTGCAGTTCGTCTAACAGAGCGTCGAGCGCGTTCTCCGGACGGGAGGCGTCGCTCCTTCCACCGGTTGAGTTCCCGTCCGACCCCATGACATCCCCCGTTCCAGTGGTCTAAAGAAAAATAAAACAGGCTTGTTAAAGTAAAATACTTTGAGTAAATATTACATTTAAGAATAAAACAAACATGTGAGAACTAAACTAAGTAATTTTGAATAACAATACTTTTTAGATAGTAAAAATTAAAGGGCAGCTTGCACAGTAAACATTTCAGTAAACCAATTGTTAAAAAGTTCAACTAGCACATATAAACAACTAATGGAAATTCAGTTGAACAACATTTTTTAAATTGGCTTCGGAGTCACCTAATGACATTTTTTTGTTTAGTATTTTATTATTGGATTGTTAAATCTTGTAAAACATATCGAATTGATGGGTTCAATGAAAGACAAATTTGAATATATGGTACATGTTTTATACATATATGTATGTATGAGGTATTTAATAATTTACTTTCAACTAAACTTGCAACTACAGCAACCATGCACTACGATAAACAAACTTACTAATGTTTCAAAAAGTATTTTTTTATCAGATAATAATTTTAATTCAAAGCCTATATTTGCCAATCTGGATCCATTACTGGGTTTCATAAATTTAAAGCGATATTTAAGTTGGGCCAATCTGTATATTTAGAAATAAAATTGTTGAAAAACACTGTGATGATATAATAAAACACTTAAACAGCTCGGTACCGGTTTCAACCTGCCTCGATCGTCGATGAGCGAGCTACTTGTCTCAGTTTTCTTCTCAACGATCAAGACGGGTTGAAAATCGTAGCGATAAAGTGTTTCAGAGGATTATGACAATGCTTTCTTCTCCTGTTGGCTTTCGCAAGAATAAAACCCGAATAAACTTAAATTATTTGAAATACTTAAACATACTGATTTGAAATACTTTAATTTACTCAACTATAACCAAATTCCCCAGTGAGTGATAGTAAACAAATGAGTTTGATAATTTTGAGGTTAACAAAATTGATTAAATTTAAAAGCAATTAAATTTGTTATAATGTTAAATGCAAAGATAGTTTCTTGTCATATTTAAAGTAAAACCTGGAAACAATTTTCAATTAAATTTATATCCTCTAGTTTAGTCGGTTCGAGTTGATCAATACTTTTGTAAACACTATGTAGCAACTGCAAAGCAGAAACAAAAAATTCAGCCATTACTGCATCAACTACTGTAGTACTCCAAACCCAGAACAACACTTACCTGACAACTGAAGTAGGCCTATGCTTAACATTGTATATAAATTATTTTAGGAATACATTCGTGAAAAACAAATTACTAAGCATAAACATGTTTCAATATTGTCACCTATTAAAGAAATGTATTTACATTGTTGATAATATTTTATCAATCAAAAGTAGAAGTAGGAAAAGACTGAATAGATTTCAATAACCTAGGCCTATGTTTACAAATTGAATTAAAGATGGTAACCACATACTTGTTTGAAAAGCACATTGAACACAAAAACTACGCGACAAATTATTTTCAATAAAAGATTCTCGGTACGGTAACTAATTTGAATTTCTATTAGGTATTTAGTAAAACATACTGTGTTAAGTCGGAAACGATTTGAATTCATCTCTATAAATATTGTTAAATGAAAAACAAGCGATAGTTGTTAAAGGTTAGTTTAAAATATGGCAGCTTTTCTGTTGAAGTTTTGAAGCATAACATTTTATTATCTTCAAAAAATACACGAAATAAACTGAACTTGTAATCGTTGAAATATTGTACGATCAGCCCTGTCAAGAAAAATTGAAAATAGTTTTACATTCGTTAAAATTTTGAGTGTTTAAATTAATTTGAACGGGCACTAAAAGTCTTCGTGTAACCAAAATTAAGCTTAAAGAAATTATACTAAAAATAGTTTTCTTGAATTTTTATAACTCTTACAGTTTCATAAAGAACTACAGTACAACCTGTCATATTCGGACTAATGTAGGGACCGGCCGATCCGGATATAGCAAGGTCGTTTGTAAAAAATAGTCAAAGGGCCCAAAACAATGAAAGCCATTATTGTTGAATACTATTTTTAGATGTTTCAAGCGGTTTGGACTTGTGTTTACTGTACCGGTACTACAATGTAGGCTAACAAATTGACGTTCTGTACACAACCGTAGACTATTGGTAATTAAAAGAAACAATTAAAGAAAACAGTTTACATTGTAAAAACACAATTTTAATTATTACGGTACAGTAATTAAATAATTACAGTTATTAATATCCACAGTATGTAGGTACAGTACTTCACTTATAAACACACTAGCTTTAAAACATTATAGGTAGGCCTACAGTTCAGCACAGTAAAATATAAATTAAGTTTTACAGTAGGCCTACTGTAAAGGAAAGCTAATGGCTACATCAATTTTTGAAAATAGTGGTGGTTTTCGGGGAGAGAGTCATTGACCGTTTCAAGGTCTGAGCGGTACGCCACTTAGTAAGGATAGACTTAGTAAAACGTAAAACAGCCCGCTAAGAATAGACTAGGCACGGCATTGTTCTAGCTGCAACTTTCCCTTTTCTACCCCATCCGCAACACAACCGAAATAGGAAAATTTGTTTAGAGATGGGTCCAGATGTGACAGGTCGTACTGTATAGAAGTTAATAATATTAAGGAGTATCAGTTTCTAGCCATGTAAGATAAAATTATTGATATAGGCGTTTTAAATGAGGAACAGTTACCAGTATTGAAACAAATGGGGCAAAATGATCAACAAAAACAAAGCGTTTCATTGTTAAATTTTATTTTTAAATCAAACACTTTAGTAACAAGTATGGTACAGAAAATATTGACACAAAACATTTACCACATTGATTCCAGGACGTTTAGTTTAGTAAAAAATACGAAAAAAGCAAGTTATAGGCCTACGTGATATTATTACTTTTTACTCAATTTTTGTTTTTATACATGTTAAAAATATAGTTAATCGTATTAAATCCTTTTCCCAACGAAAACACCGGCAAACTTACCTCTTTATTGTTATTTTTCCAAGTATATTTAAGAAGCTTACTATGTATTATTATTATTACTTACTTAAATGTATTAATATTACAAGTTATGATTTACACACCCCATGCCATAAATACAAAAATCAAGATGACAATTAATTCCTTTAACCTCCACCAGAATGAAATGAGTTTTTATTTAATATTCTTTCTTTAAACAAAAATTAATTGCTTTACCTTTTGATACAGCAGGCACTGTCAGAATAAAAACCCAGACTGAGCCATTACTTTGCCCCACCAGTGCAGCCAACCTTCACAAACTAATAGTGACAAGACAAATGCAAGAATATTAGATACAACACCAAAAGAAATTAAAATAAAAAACGCATTCAAAATTAAAATAACTATGGTTGTCTGTACACGAAGTATAAAATAGACAAGATAATAAAATATGCGAAAGAAAAACGTTAGTTAAAAAATCTTTGTAAATTTACATTTTACACATGATGCTTTCTAATGTTAACTTGAAAATTCTACAACCAGAATTACTTATAATATGCATGCAAAATAAAAATGAAATCAAAACATCGAAATCCATGCTTAAATGATAAAGAAATTTATCTAAGCTGAGCAAATGAAATGTTTAAAAAATCATTAAGTTGAACGTTTGACCAAATTTTCAAAATAATTTATATTTAAGTAGGGCCCTAATTTACTTTTGTATAGTGTACAAAATTATTTTGATTGCAAAACTGTTTACTTAAACATGGTTAGTATATATTTACACAAGTAAAATTATGCATGGGCGTCCATCGATACGGACAAGGAGGAGCTTGAGCCACTGAGTTTTCACATTTTGTGAAGTAAAAATATAAAAATTAAATAATTTACACCTTTCGGTGTATCATTTGTAACTAACCGAAAGAACGTCTTAAATATTCACAAGATACCACGTAAACCTTCACTTTTTGTAAATATTTACGGTGTATTATGATAAGATTTTCAAAAATGTTTAATTTAGTTATTAAAAGTCGAATTGCACATTACAGTTTCTGTTTCAATTAAAATTAATTACCGTATTGCAAATTAAATTCAAATAGTTTTGTTTAAGTTTTGTCCTCTACGTTTCTTTTACTACACTTATTCATTTGTTTATTTAATTCTATTTAAGACATAAATAATTTCTTCGTAGACAAAATTCCAAAATATTTGTATGGGGTTAAAAGGTTTTTTAAGCGTGTCTATAATGCTAAAAATAAAACTTTAGACTTGTTTGGAAAAAAAATTTAACCCCCGAGGACAGGTTAGAGCCCCCGTATAAACTAAGATGGACGCCCATGAAATTACGTACAATCTAGAGTGTTTAAAAACAATAAGTCGATAACAAGGTGTAGGCCTTGATGGTGATTCTCATATTTATTAATTCTACAAAAGTAATGAAAGTGTAGGAATCAGTGTACTGAAAAATAATTAGTTTTAGGACAAAAAAGCATTAAAGTAAATGGAGGATACAAGGAACAGGATAAATGTGAATGCCATACATAGTTACGGAAATCAAGTTAATTCCACAAAATATACATTTTGCCCTAGTGTTTAACAAGAAATAATAGGCCTACATATGACATAATGAATGTCAATCTATTAAAGTTATAAATAGTACAACTCCGTTGTACAAAGTTAGAAAATGTTTGACTTGTCCTGGAACAGATGCTTTTCCACAGAATTGGTTGAAATATTGCAAGTTTTAGACATGTCTAAAGGATACCGCAGTACCTTCAAACACTAAACGGGGACCGTTTAAAATAAAATACAGTCAGTTTTTAAGCTATTAAATTATCTGATTTGTATTCACTAGATCAAAAAATGTATGTACCTATTAAATCACTAGCCTATATATTTTTGTGTTTATATGTTGACAATTCAGGACGTAAAGAGGAACAAGATTTTGTTAATTTATTAAAAAAATAATGTTGTCTGTAAGAGTTCTACTGATAGCAGTTATTCACAGTACTTATAGCCAGCAGTCATCCATTAAAAATTGTCAGGTCTTATATTTTTTTAAAGAATTTTGTCAATAAATTCAGTGAAATCAATATATGAAAACAAATTTTATAAAAGCAAACACAAATAATCCTCAATAACATTATGTTCCAACAAAGTTTTGTCTATAGTATAATATTGTTACTAGTAGACTTGATTCTGTACAAAACAATTAATATACTAGCAAATCATTCTATCAGAAAAATAAATACTTACCGTACCATGTTCACTTTAGAATGTTGATTTAACACTATGAGTGGAAAGAAAAATTGATACAATTACTCAAAATAGTGACTTAAATGTTTTAAGACTCGGCAGTAAAAAAATATTTCCGAGTTGACCGCAGCTCTCCGAGGGGAAGAGCTGTACACTACTAGCATTCAGTTTGTGCGTTTCATTCTTCCGCTAGCAAATATAGGGCAACTTCATAAAGTCGGAAAGTAAAGGGTTACAGACGTAACCCTGACAATGTATGTGCATATGTGTTATTAAACACAGCTTTTTCTCACACATTCAACATTAACAGATAAATTATTTTTCTAGTATTATTACGCAAGCAACAAGTTGATTTGATAAACTCTCGAGTAGGGACACAATAAAGCAGTGGATATCTTTAATTTGAAAGATAATTAAACTTCGAATGTGGAGAGCTTTTTACATTTTTGATATTTGCTTATTGAATAAGAAAAAAATTTCAAACTTTGATTTTGAGTTAAGTCGAATAAAAAATTAAGTTAAAAACAAACTTTTAAAACTAAACGATAGGTAGCCACACTCCGACTGTCCTAACCTTTAAAATGACATATTCAGAATAACGTTCTGATCATTATTGCTCCGGTAATCTTGTTACGCATTTAAAATTGCAAGAGAAATGTTAAACATTTAACATTTAAGAAATTCAAGATGGTGGCTGGGTCTGCCGAGCCTTAAATGTTTTACTACATTAGAGTTTCGCTATTTCTATAAAACGCATGCAATACATTTTTCTTACTAGGGTACATGGATCGTTAAAATTAAATTTCATTGCTAGTTTCTGATAAAGTAATTTAACGGAAATTACTTTCCATGTCCGCATGTGCAAGCTGACCTTTAAGTAATTCAAAGGCACGTGTCAATCACCCAGGCCTATACAATTTTAGAAATAGTTTTATGTACACAACATATGATGTCTGGTATTTTATTTCCTTTGAGAGGATTAGAGAACTTCAACAAAAGGAGGTCAAATGGGATAAGTCCTATTGGCAATGCCAATAAAGTAAACCGTTGTTTTCAAAATATTAACATTTTTCATTAAAAGTTTGTAATTGTTTATTTGACAACGTTAAAATATTTTAAAACATTTAGATGCTTTTTACTAACAGTCCCAAATAACTTATCATGTGATCACCTTTATTTTTGAAATAATAAAGATGCACCCAACAAATTAGTAATGGTGTACTCAGATCGTAATGTCTCTTTATTTTTTATTAAAAGAAAAATGTGACTTTGAATTAAATAAATTCCAATCTATTACCTATATTAAACTTTTAAATAGTTTTTGTTAAATTAGTGCATACATTTTTGTATTCTAAGCACAAATAGATGACCCATGACAAACGTTTATTTCTTCCGTCCTTTTTTTGTAAGATGTTATTATTTTAAGATTCACACTTTGTTCCCATAAGTCCAAACGACGACCATTTTATAACCATCTGCTCGTTATATTCATAGTAACTAAGTAAAACTTAAACTATCCTTACTTTGTTTTGTTTTAGAAATAACAGCAGCAAAATAATACAGCACAACCAAATTAAATATAAAAATACTTAGAAAAGTTTTGACTATATACATAAAACAAGATAAAAATAAAACATTTTATAACAACAACCCATTTTTAACCGTACTAAAACTTAATTTCTTTTTATCAGATGAAAGTAATTCAATATTGTGCCACCAGGAAGAGTACACACATGACGGAGTGAGAGGAAATAATCTACAGCTGTGTAGCAAACTGTAACCGTTTCCAAAAACATAAACTCATGGTTAAATTTTACACATGTAGCATTAGCGTACTGAGAGATAGTTTTAACTCACACTGAACATGAAGAAACAACGGGTGCATTCGGCCACACTCACCGTTAGGTATCAGTTCGGCCGAATGCCGCTAACCGAACTTCGGTGGATGATTTCACTTCCCCTGTCGGACGTCATTTTTTCCACCGCAGTAAGTGATACATTATCTACCACAACGGTAGAAATCATGGCGGCAAAAAAACCACAACTTACGAATTTGCCAGTTCAGTTACCGCTACAATCTACCAGCGCATTCGGCCGCACAGTTGTTGGTAGAATCCACCACTCTGACGCCATCTACCGGTGGATCTAACCAGTGCGACCGAATTCAATCAGTGACTTTGTTTAAACTAATATTATTATTTCATATTGATGTTTTCAGAAAAGACAATAGTATAAACAAATTCCTTGTGTAACTTCTCCTGGCGGCAAAATAAAAATATTTGATAAAAATATGAGCATTAAACGGACACGCGATTAAAATAATTATTCCAATTAATTATAATGTTATACACACAATAATAAATGAAAGTTTTATTTTAAAATCCAAACAAAATCAACTCAATTCTAATTATTTTATCCTGTGAAATAAATTTAACATGATAATTCAGTGCCAACGTAATTAGTTTATATCAAATGTTTGATTGTACATGGTGTGACTAAACACATGTGCCCTGCGTATTGCGAGCAAACAGATCAGTTTATAAACTCGATTTGAACTCAAATATTTTGCAAATAAAGAAGAACTAACAAAAATATTTTTTCAAATTCCACTGCCATATGGATCATATTTTACACGGAGGAAGTAGTCTCTGGAGAAATTTCAAATGTAAACGTAGGCGTAGGTCGAGTGTTATTCGTTTTATCGTTTTAAAAGTAAACAAAAACATATTTTTAAACTTATTTGGTCTCGTTTTGAAATGATGCCACTAAACATTCTATTGTTTTCATGGAACACCCACTCTAACCTTTAGAGAAAAATTTAAAGGGCACCAAGACACTGTTGATGGTCTCTTAAGCTGAACCAATAGGCTTTTACAACAGGGGAAATTAAACTTAGACAGGTAATATTCTTAACTATAAGGACATGGTATGCTCAGGAAAGCTGTAACACCTGGGAGATGCATCATGTCGGATGTGAGAGGCCAGAGGAAACTCCCAAACATACAGTGTACTTGAACAATGCAGGAGAGATTTAATACCTTCTCATCATTCAGGATCCATTCCAAGGCTAGTTAAAGGACTAGAGGTAGGTCTTATTAAGTTTATATAATAATAAGAAGCGCAAAAAGCACATAACGGCTGAGGCGTCTTACGGATATGAACACTCCATCCTACTGTAAAATAGTACTTGACCTATATTTGCATTTGAAATTTCTTCAAAAAACACCCCAATCTTTTGGAAGAGTGGTATTACATATTTCCCTTACATTATTGGGGTAACCGTATAGTGGAGCGGCGATACAAGGACAGAGAAGAGCGACAAATACAAACACACGCACTTCGATATAACATCGCATAGCGGGGAGAAGAGCAGTGCGCTACGACCAGCGATAAGAGCGAAGGAATCAAATGTACTTGTTTTTGTTGCTATTATCGCTGGTGGTTTTGGTTTTGTCTGAATTAAAATGGATGTAAAACTGTTTATCCGTGTAGTGCTTGTCAAAAATGGTACTACAAGAAATCAACTAACTTTAAATAAATTACAATAGTACACTTCTAAATAAGATTTATTATTAAACACATTATTTATTAGATAGAAATTCAATTTAAAAATCAGCGGATGTCTCTCAATAAAATTCAACATTTTGTTGATAACAAAAATAACAGTACATTTCTCTAAATAATTAAAATAATAGATAATTTAATTATTACTAACCAGAAAAATTATAGACCATCTCATTACCAATTTAATTTCATAACAGACATTTCTTGTCAAGTAATTATTATTGTTTAGTATTAATTCGCAAAAACAAAAACTAAACGTTAAAAGCTTTGTAAATGTAAATAAAAGAAAAACTTAAAAGTGTTGCCGTACTTTAAGTTAAATTTCCCATTTGTTAAATGATCCTAATTTTTTCATTACAAAATTTATTTTTATTCGTGTATTTTACATAATTCTTTCTTAACATTGTAAATTCAATTCAATTTTATTTTGGCAAACAAACATTTTGAATGTTTCTCTTACAAACACCGCATTATTTGTCGACCTATTGTTTTCTCTCGAGCTTTTGGAGTCAAGGTTGCCCGCAGAACCGAGGAAAGATGGAATTTGCTCCGCGTTGAAATCGAAGCCTTACTTGTCAACTGTGATATTGTGTAGATGACGGATGGAAATATTCAATGAAGAATTTTCCGTTCATAAGAAATGCATTGTGAGGGAGAGACAAATAAAAAAGGGGCAATAGTGAACACGACAAAAAACAGCGGAAAAATGTGACGTAGTTGTCGCTCCCATCTCCGCACTACTATATGAGGTCTCCGCACTACTGTATAAGGTCTCCGCACTACTATATGAGGTCTCCGCACTACTATATGAGGTAGCTCTCTTTGCTCTATCAGCTTGTATCGCTGCTCCACCATGCGGTTACTCTCAGGGAGCAAATTAGTAGTTTCAGTTAAAAACAAGCGCTTAAAGCGATATTTGAAGACAGATTTCCACGGTCACAAACATTATTATTACGTACTTGGTTTTCGGAGACACTATTGTCAGCACGTTGAGTATAGCCGATGTATACAGATGTATGTTTTCAAGGCTTAACAAACGTCAAGTCGTACTTGGCTGTGTTGACTGATCTCCGAAGACCAAGTACATAACGATAAGTGCTTAAAGTGTTCGTCTCCTTGCTGCGCACACCCAGCGTTGGATCAACACTGCGTGGTCAGTTACACCCGACGTACGTTTACAGCGTATTTTAAATTAGCTACATTGTTCATAATAAATTCCTTTGTCTAGAAATTCAGTAACACACATTATGTTGTATCTCGATAACTCTTTCGTTTTACTTTGAGGAAAACACAATGACTTCTAATAAACACTAACCCAAACACACACCACAATAATAGTTTTACGTAATGCGTAACCAGACATAGCAATATGTTCGAGAAAATTAACTGTAAAAATTATTATATATATAAAAAAAAAACAGTTTGAAATAATTTATTAATTATTTTTAAATTATAAAATGAAGAAAAATATACTTAACAGGCATCAAGCATTATAGAATGAACAAATAATATCTGAGAAAAAAACCCATTTAACAACGAAGGAGCATGCTTTCAAACATAACGGAAAGTCAATGCATTCGACCCAGCAAGCAAAAATGTGTTAAGAAAAAAAAAATGTGTTTCCCCACTTCCAAAAAAGTAAGGCCTTTTTTTTACGTACAAATAAAATTAAAAACATCAAATGTACTATTTTTTTTATTAATTTTAAAATATCATAATTCTCTTGAAAAACTTAAAACAAAATATATACACACTTTGTTAAAATAAAATTCCATTTGAAAACTGATACTTTTCTGACCAGAGAAATTTCTGAAATGATATTGCAATGAAAAAGTGATTGGTTTAAATAAATTTAGTACGATTATTGTCCACGTAAATAAATCTCGTAAACAGTTTACAACAGGGCGATACAAATTTGTCAGTTGTACGTACTGTATTACATATTATCTGATTAAATCTAATTTCTTAATTAACGTTCCTTATTTTAAGTCAATTGTAGCACTTTTTTTCTGGAGTAGTGGCTAGGCCTACATGTTTTGCTGCCACAGGTAGCATCATCAGGCCAGCTAATAATATTAATTAATACTAATGTTCGCACATCACAAACATATATACAGGGTGTTCATAAAGTCTTTTTAGCCCCCTTGATTATTGTTACTGAAAATAAGTTAAAAAAAACTTTGCGTATATCTTGTGTC
>JAGFPH010000569.1:56654-80707 GCA_018207615.1 Philaenus spumarius
TTAACTTATTTTCAGTAACAAATTTTACGAGGTGGGTTAAATTGACTTTATGAAGACTCTGCATATATATATCGGCCTGGTACAGTATCAGTCTCCTAGTACAATCCAGCAAAGTAACATGCGGCCAAAGTAATAAAATCTAAAACAATTTTTAATACTTAACGAGTACCGCTGGTGCACGTATTTATGCCAGGCCGAGATATATATGTGTTTGAGATTATGTGAACAGTGGTGTTAGTGTTATTGGCCGGCCTGATGATGCCTGCGGCAGTGAAACATGAAAACTACTTCAGAGAAAAAATACTACTATTGACTTAAAATCATGTATGTTAATTAATTTAAAGTAGTACTAAGGCTAAACAATGAATACTAATTTATTTACGTAACACCTTTAAACTATTTGAATACAAATTATTTATAATATCCAACTTGGTCGGTATTAGTCGAATATTTGCCATCATTATTGTATTGAAAACATTACACAATGTTTTGGAAATGGAAAGCAATTTTTAACAAAGAATGTAACTCGAACGAAAATAGAAAAATATTTGATCAGTATACATCGAGTTTACTTAAAAAGGTCAGACATAAAAATTAAAATACAGTAACTCGTATATCTGACTCGATTGTACGTACAAAAGCACCTCCATTTTATAGGGTATAATCGATACAAGGTTTGGAATATATTTTCAAACCCGGTGCGATACAAAAATATCTTTTGATCGTAATGTACATAGTTCTTTGTAAGAAATATTTCACATCAATAGTTTTTAGTGTTAGTGGAAAGAGATAAATCAGCCTACATCCGTACGTGTGTAATAATAGCACCACAGGCAGTTCGTTTTTAGGATTTAAGCTAGCGATCCAAAATTTGTTTGATATACTAAAATTAATTGTACGTTATGATTTTTTTAATGTCTTAAAAAAATCCAAAATAATGAACGCACATTATTTTTGTTCACGTCAAACGATTTTAAATCAACGTAACACGCAACTTTTGGTGTTTAATGTGTTCTCGTACGCACTGCTTGCACAAAAGAACATCGAAAGTATGATTTGAGGCGAAAGAGTTGTCACAGATTAGAAAGCGAAAACTTGGTACAAATTGAATAACCGAAGAAATGTGATTTGAAAGCTGAACAATCTTTCGACTAAATCAGATAGATTTAATATTAGAATGAAACGATGGACTGGTAGAAGACAGCTGGACGGCACGATTTTTGTAACCAGAAAGTATAAAATAATGCATTTAATGATTGTGCTGTGTTTTCAGCGATAATCACAGGTATCATACCTGGTGACTGAAGTGTCTGATTTATAGTAAATGTCCCTTTAAAGCAAGCTGTATCAGTTATCTTAAAAAAAAAGAAGAAATAGGAGATTTGGTGTACACTTGAATAATACTGAACGTTCGTGTAGTCAGTTTTTTCTTAGTTCTGAACGACTGTTTAGAAATTAATAAACTTTAGAATGGAATTTCAGAAAGTCAACTCTCATACCCTACGGTAGCGGACTAAGACTCATCTCTTTCATATCAGGATATCCCGGAACTCTAGAATTGTTCCTTAGGCAAAAATAAAACAAACGTTCTAACAAACCCAGGTCTATAAAGTTTCGCTTTCCGTATATCCGCCATTTTGTTTTTTTATGAAAAAACTTGATATCTTTAGTAGTCGATAAGCTGAGTTAAAATTTCGTGTAGCTATCTGTCATGTAATCTTTTACCAGAGTACTGTGACTTGTATATTTTCAAAATGGCGGCCGATAACAATTTTAGAGATATTTAACGCTAAACGTTTTAAGGGCTGCCATTTTAAAAACATACGAGGCACTGTTCTGATTTTTTGTACATCGGTCAAAGTTTACATATCAAATATGTCCATCGTATTGGAACTCAATATCTTATCTACTTCCAAAGATATTATGTTTTTTGTAATAATGGCGGACGGACAGAAAACAAAATGTTTTCCGACCTACGATCATTGCAACTTTGACATTATTTTCACCTCAGGAACAATTCTACAAAGCGGATTCAGAGAATTATAGAGAACAGACACAGACTGCGGTTTTGATGTTAGCAGGAAAGGCCGAGAGAGCGGCAAGCAGAGGGAAGTACGTCTGGTAGATAACATGGACACTTTTATCACCATAACAGAAAAGGACCTCTGATCCTGCAAACGTTCACTATCACTGTGCACCAAGTCATACCAATTTCATTCGACAATTAGCGAATCAATTTGTTGTGGCGATACAATCGCACTATATTTACCAAATCGGCATCGTTTTGGAATTTATTTAAACGACGAAGAATCGCTGTAATTATCACTTTGTTTAAACACTCGATCTGAAAGTACTAAAAAAATCAACTAAGATAAAATAATATAACTTACGAATCTTGGAATCAGGGTAACAACGTGATTATTAAACAACATTTTAAATCCGACTCAGCTGACAACGAAATGCCAACATTCACTTTTCTAAAGATGAAAACAATATTTTGGTAGTCGTAAAATCAGAAAAGTATGAAGTCTCTTCTATCTAATCCATGAGTACTCGGTACGATTCTAAACGGCAATCTTGAAAATGCACATTATACAGGCTTGAAACCGATCGGACAATACTTACATCATCATCTACGTAAAATTACTTTAATTTTATTTCTACTTTACGTAAATTAAAATAGTAAAATTTCTCTGGTCTTATTTTTGCTTGAGTTAAAAACTAAAAACAAATTAAAAACTCACATACCTTATCAAAGATAAAGTAAATCAAACATAATCGTACATAACAATGAAATAAAATAAATGCTACAATACTTAAATAATATTTTGCTAAACAATTTGTCAAGACGAGTAGAAATTTTGTTGATTTAGTGAGACGTTTCAGTGAAGAACAACTTTTTAACATATGAATTTAACTGTTGACTCACAATATTCTGTGAATTTTTTATCTGTAAGAATTTTTGAGTTAGATAAGTACAATTTTTTTTCTGTTTAGATGAAACGTACATGGATTTTTGGTAGCCAATCTGAGAACGTTGAATTTTCTTAGGAATTACTTACAAAGAAATTTAAAAACATATTTCACGTTATAGAGAACTCTTGAGGTTGCTACTGGAAATGGAAGCTGGAAGAACTCGAGAGTACAAGAATATGCTACATATATTTTCAAGGATAGTTTGGCGGTGTCCATTACCACATCTAAATTACTATTTATATTGCTTGCTTTGAACAGTTTTGAGCAATTTTACATCCAGACAAAACAGTAAAAGCTTTAAAATGGTAAATGTATCACTAAAAAACCACATGTTAAGGAAGATATATATATTTATGCTCTTCAAATTATACAGGGCGATTCAGGAAGAAACGGAGAAATTTTCAGGACGTGTTCTACTAGTGAAAATAAAGAAAAAAGTTCATATAAACATAGGTTTGGAAATGCTTTGATTTCCAGTTATCCACCATTTTATTTTTCTACAAAATACTAACATCTTTGGATGTAGGAAATACAATTGAACATCGGATAGATGTACATTGAACACAAATTTTCGATAAATGCTTTTTTTTAAAGTTTAAATTATTTTCTTTGTCTTTAACTTACTTTTAAAATACATTTTGTGCTTACAGTGCTGGTGTAGTAAAAACCTTTTTTTTTGTAAGATTGTAATAATTTGTTGATTTGCATGATTTTTCTCATAATTTGGTTCTGGAGTAATTTTGGATATTGTGGAAAATTTTTTTAGTTTTTAGCCAATTTCGAGGTAATTTACGTTAAAAATTTTAAACGGTCAACATTTTGAAAATATATGAAAAAGTTGTGGTTTTTCGTACATGGGTAAAAGATCCCATACCAAATAAGTATCCAAAATTTGTGTTCAGTATACTTCCTACATACAAATATATTAACTATTTTGTAAAAAAAACAAAATGGTGGATAACTGGAAAACTAAGCATTTCCAAACCTAAGTTTATATGTAGGTCCAAACCTTTATTTTCACTAGTAGAACACGTCCTGAAGGTTTCTCCGTTTCTTCCTAAATCACCCCGTATTATGTAAAAACAGTTGACATCATCAGTTCATGATTCTACATGAATTTGTGCTTTTACAATTCTGTTTTCTCTGAATGGAATTGAGCTCAACACAAGTTCATTACGCAACCATAATTACCACTCTATCAACAGGAGCATATCTAGAATCCTTTGTTATAAATACAAAGTTATAATTTACAGACGAAAACTTTACTGAACAAAATTTATATTTGCCATTTGAAATTAAAACTTAATATAAGTTGGTGCATAAGTTTGGGGATCGGCAATCCGAGATGTACAATAATTAAATATTTGTGCAAATTTCCACAATTCAAAAATTAAGCTTTAGTCTGGTCAAATGGTATTCTTAGTTGACATTTTGGGAATGTAGCAACGTTTTTAGATCGTTGGTGAGTGTAACTCTCAGTTTTTGAAACTACAAAATTAATTATGGCCTGCTTCGCTGCCATATTTGAAAGACTGCAATCAGTAAGACGAAAAATTAAGAATACTTTTATGCAAAAACACTTAAGAACATTGTCGGGGAACATTCTCTAAAGAATAATTTGACCTAGTAGTTTTTATTTCTGAAGGCAAAGTCAAGTAAACGCAATATTGTGAGCATCCCCTTGCTGCCAGTCCAGCTTCTTCAGCAACGGCTTCTCTCCTTATCGGATGCGTCCTTCGGCTCTCTTGCGAGCCTACAGACATTATCAGTATGGTTGGTGATGGAGAAGGTTCTTTAAAATAAAGCGACGAAACGATTTGTATTACTAAAGCATACAATTGTTTCGCCACCATATTCTGAAGAACTTTCTCTACCATCAATTATCCTGATATCTGTAAGCTTCCAAGAGAGCCGAAATACACATCCGATAAAGAGACACCATTGCTGGAGCCGGACTGGCAGCAAGGGGATGCTCACAATATTGATAAAATTCATAATTGACCATTTCTTAAAAAAGAAATAGTTTACCTACAGGCTACAATATATAAGTAACCACAGGTCAATACATAAGTTATAAATTGTAAAATTTAGAATTTGAGATAAAATATGAAACCAAATCGATAAAAACCAAGAAAACTACACTGATGTCCGAAAAGTTAGCGGACATCGGATACAAGTGGTGCACCAACAAAGGTTTGCACTCCAGGTTGCCTGTAGATGTTGCTATAGCAACGGCTGTTCTATCATCTCTGCCCTCCACTCCTGTGTCATTCCTTCGTAAGGAACCGCCTTAAAAGAGGTTGCAAGGGCGGAGCGCACACTGCATCGATTATGTTGCAGTGTTTTCGGACAATGTTTCAACTTTTTAATATTTGTCAGAACATTTTCGTTTGAATACTTACTGCTTGAGGATTGACGTAAATAATTCCTACAAAATAAATTGACACTATACTGTGAGTTGTGCAGCGTATTCTTCAGCTGGCACTGGCCTACAACAATATTTGGTGGATTTTTTGAGGAAACCACACATTTTATGAGCGAACCATGATTTATCAATTATTAGTTTATAAACTAAGAATTATTAGAGTGGTCAAGTTATCAATGAATTTCATTTCTTCTAATGTTTTTGTTTGAGAACATCTTCTAACGGAAGATGAATAAATAATTACAAGAAATAGATTGTTAATTTTAAAATTTATAGAATATTTCACGTTGAACTCATTGTAGGCCTACCATTAGGACTAATTAATAAAGTCCAAAGAAGTACCCAGGCTGATTTTAGATTCACACAGTCAACAACTTAAAATTGAAAACATCTTGTAGACATTGTTCTTCACGAAAAAACTTACGTCTCAACATTACAATTTAAAAAATATATATAATTATTCGCAGGGTGTGTTTGAATTATTGTTTATACAATTCCAAAGACAGATACGGACAAAAATATTTCCAATATGATGTGAACATACAAAGACCCTTACTTTTGCAGGAAGTCGAGGCGAATAGAGACAAAGAGGCGGGAGTGTACAGAGGACAGGCAGGGGATGAGGTGAAATGAGGTTGTAAAGAGCCAACCAACAAGGAGTGTAACAAACCAACACTCAACAGGCAAACAAAACAAACAAAAACTTCCCCGAATAAATTCTATTGTCATAGCACTATCTAGCGCATTCGCAGCAGTGTTTAAAATATTAAAGGTTAAGAAGCATTCCAATGTATTAGATATGTAGTACAAAACAATTAACATTGCAGTTTCGTGTATTAAATGAAAAGTAAGAAAATTGTTGAAATTAAAAGTTTTTATACTTGAATACTATATACAAAAAGTAGATATTTTTATCTAGCCTATAGAGAGATTCTTGTGAGACAATTACTTGTGCCAGCTAGTTGAAACTACATTCTAAACCATATTTTTCAACAGTTAACCAAATTTGTCTTTCATTTCATTCTAAGTGCTAATTGTACATTTTTGACGTACGGATCAAGTTTACCCTACAGGCCAGAAGTAGGCCCTCCCTGACTAGAAAAAGTTTTACCATAAATTTGACTTAATTGCAATATTTTCTACACCAAAAAAACGCATGATTATACGATATTACATTTGCCAAATGAAAGGAACAAGGTTATACATTGCATAACAAGCTCTGAGTTAGCAGGGAAAAACAGTCTCGTTTTGCCAGTGTGTATAGAGTTAAATCTGGTATAGTGTCGTGTGAAATGTTGTTGAAGTTTTGTTATAATGCCTTCATAGCGTTCTGTAATGTTGCTGAAAGGTGTAAATAATCGTAGTTAAAATAGTAAAAACGATCCGTTCGGATAAAATACAGCCGAATTGGGTTCTAAATGATTAAAAAAAAAAAAAAATGCAAACAGCTTTGGGAGAGTGAAGCTGTTCTCCCATGGGTAATTAAAAAATAATAATTCAATAACGTGAGTTGAGCAAATTTCCAAAATTAAGTGTATGTTTTATTGTTTCAACCAACTATTTGGGAAATTAGACTACTCACAAAGACATTGAATGGTTACGAAATATATTAGTAGAATTTGTTTGTACCTCAGCCTCCGGCCCCGGTTCGGACGCTGCTTCGTTCCGTTTGCAACCTGCAAACTTTGCTTTTATGGTATTTTACGTTTTGATAAATTTTGGGAGAACCAGACGGGCTGTAAGGTTGTGTAAAAACGTGCAGAATAACAATTTAAAATACTTTTTTAGATAAAAACCCCAAAAAGTTTCATTCTTGTACGAAGATTCTTAAGAAAATGTTTACTTCCGGTCTCAAAACGTGCTTCTGGTTGTTTGATTTTTTTTGTATAACGAACTAAAAGTCACTTCAATAAGAGTCACTTCAATGTCTCATTTTTTCTATGAAAATTTGTTAATGAAATTACGAATGCCAAATGTCAGAAGGCTTACTCACAACATCTGAAAAACAAGATTAATAATTTCTGAGGGATTGTGTCAGTGGCTCCGACAAGGTGTTATTTTGTTGCTGCTTCTATAGAAAACCTCTTAGGTTTTTCTAAGGTGTTTATAAAACCTTATCAACACCTGAGTAACACGACCGTAATAGTTGTTCTGTAGTTTATGTTCAATGTTTACAGCCAAACTGAGAGGGTTTTAGTTGCAAAATCAAGTAAAAGCCATTCTAATTAAAACAAAAATATTCCATGTAGTTCAAAATGAAAAACCAACACAGAATTCTTTAAATACATAATAATATGATGTGCATTGTTGTGGGTTTTTACTTTATTTTGTTTACTGTAAATTCCTTCTTACTTGCTTAACATTTAATTTAACGGATCCACAGAAATCATTCCAAAATCAAGCTAAACTAGTATTTTTCAAGGGTTCTCAATAGTTTTCAAGTAGGCCTATTTAAATTATTAAAATTAGTGTGTGGAGCTTAATTTGAATCTTAAGTAGACAAGTAAAGAAATACAGAGCCCTCGATTAATTAGCAAAATAATAATTCAATATATCTCTTAAAATGAAAAAGTTTTGATGTTTCAAAAATGTAACATACAATTTTACTACTGTTGCTTCAATGAAATTTTAACCATCATATTTTTGAATGCAAGCCCCTTTTAGACAAAATAACAGCTTAGTGCGATAAACTTACCTTAATTTTTAAATTTAAATAAGTACTGGGCGCTTGTAAAATATATGATGCCAAACGTCTGGAGTGGATTCCTTATATCGAAACGGGAAAAACTCATACGCACTTAGGTTCTAAAATGCTTCTTTACAAAACGATCCACCGATTAATATATTTACAAAAAATACTTTAACTTGGAAGTATGATAAGAAATTGACTTCATATTTTGCATACACGTGGAACATGTTAAAAGTGGGCCTAAAACAAAAATTTTTTTTCAATGTCAAATAACTCGTAGATATCTGGAGCTCTCTTAACCCTAGCTGTGGCAGACACGTTTTACAATAGTGGCAGGCGCTTTTTTACAACTCGTGCACACTATTATTTAAAATTCTATAGAACGTATCACGTTCAAATTTAAAAGTTTTTAAAAACAAATTCTTGTATATATCCAAAATACAAAACAGTAAAAATATTTTTTACAAGGGACTATTTAAATCAAATAATTTTTCAGGGTAAAAAATAGTATCAGCAAATTTGCAAAATATTTACCTTAAAATATTCAAAAATACATACAAATTTAAAAATAAAGTGTTTGTAAACTTTATTATATTAAAGAGGATAAATTTTCCTAAACTAAATTTTTGCTGTAATTTTGTGGGCACATACATTGTTCTGTGAGTAAAAAAGTTGATAAAAACACAAAATGCGTTTAAAAAAAATGCATGAAATGAAGCCTAACTTATACTAAATATGTACAAAAAATGATACGGAAATTATAGGCATTGCTGTTAGTAACATTTTTACAAAACAAAATTCAACCCATCAAAACACGAGTAAAAACACAGTTTTTCTGTTGCCGTGAGACGGAGATGAATTACGTCATTTCAACATTTGTTTCGTAATAAATCACAAAGCAGTTACAGTAGAGCGTCGATAATCCAAACGTCAATAATCCAAAACGTCAAAAATCGCAACGCGTTCCGAGGCAGCCCCTGCAATAATTTTGCTATCGCAAATTCCAAATGCTTCGTTAAAAATCTTCATCGCAGTTTGACATTGTTATCTCTTTTTAAACACTTCTTAATATACCTGCTCTCACACGCCCTCACAGCAGACTGGCTGTCAGAATGCTTATAAGCTAATAAGCTGCTTTAGCGCTAACAATAAACAAACAGCGTGTTTGTCCGAGGGTTGACCAAGGCGGGTAAATGACCTTGGCTTGTCTATTGTTAGCTGTTATAGTGTTTTAGTATAGAAAAGTTATTTCAATATTCTTTGTGTAAAGTCCTGGATTTTTTCTCATTTCTCTCTGTGTAACCATTACAACACTGTGTCGTATATACAGTAGCGTACTATACAGTATCTTTTAAATTTTTCGTTTGTACAAATAATGTACTGTCAAGTTTTAATGATGTACTGTAATTGAGAGTTACAAGTGTAATCATGTTAGCCCTTCTGTACGTGCAGGTTCTTTTAAATCATAATACTGTATGTAAGTAGTCTTACATACTGCATTGTAATTATATTACTGCTTGTACTGTTTAACCACTTTAATCGATTAAAGGACATATATTTTAGCCTAAATGGCATTTTCTTGGTTATTTTCAAAAATGCGAACAAATTGATAATCCGAACCCCTCTAGGTCCCAATTAGTTCGGATTTTCGACGCTCTACTGTAATCTTCAGAATGTCGTGAGTACTTTTGATAAATAATTGACTGATATATATTATTTTCAATGTACAAAGTTTTAAAAACATGCGACTAGATTGTAATCCTTTGCCACTTCTAGGGTTAATGTTTTTGATAATACGTGGAGTTTACTCTGTGCTGATCTTTTATTTAAAACATTTTAATCCATTTTTGTAACTTCTTTACTAATAACTCTAACCTATAAATCATTGTAAAACAAGTCTGTGTTGTAAATTTGTATATGTTTTTATAGCAGGGCAATCATTGTAGAGCCTATCTCACAAACAATCTAAATTGATACTCATGAATTATTATACTTTTTCGGTGCATAAACCAATGAGAAAAGAAAACAGATAATATATTATAATAATTAGAGAAATATAAAATTATTATAGTACCAAAAATGTTTAATTTCACCTCTAAATTAATAACACTAGGCGAACAAAGTAGGTTAAATTCATAGAGTTACCGTAGTGGTATGAATATCAAATTGATGTAGTTTGGTCATTATTAAGGAAAGATTTACAACTTTTGATAAAGTAAGGATAAGAATATTAAATTCTTCTGTGTAAAAATTGGAACATATTTCCAACCATAGATTACAGATTTACAGATGTTTACTTTAGAAGAAGGGTTTATGATTAAATTAATAGTGCCTCAAACTTTACTTGTGATTTTATTATTTTGAATTATGAAAAAATTTCATTTTGAACAGGGTGAATTTTGATTTAAGCAAATAATATTTATGTAAAAAAATTTTTTTAAACACCCCCCCCCCCCCCCTTATTTACAAGTGAAGTATCTAAGGTATTTTGTAACAGTTATATATTTAGTGGCAAATATAATTCTCTCCAACACAACCCTACAATTAATTAATTTACATTAATAAATCCCTTATGCGTAAAAGATAAAACTGAATAATATATTTATTAAATCTTTGACTATTTCTAAAACAATCGAGTGTGAAAATGAAAATATTTGTCGAACTCACAAGACAATGAAAGTAATAAAAATATTCCTTAGGCTGCGACAACAAACGAAATACCACACTATATAAACTTAAGAAATATATTAAAATATAACTTGAATGAAAAAATAATTAATTTTAGTAAATTTCTGAGAATTAAAGCAAAAAATAGGCAGACATCACACGATCTAATGTTTCTCTAATTGACAATTTGCAGAAATCTAACTTAACATTCTAACTCCCAGTTTTTCAATCACATTTATAGTATGCATAATTTATAAAACAAAGCGTTCACTGAAAATTTTCATCTATTTTTGTAATTTTCGCCAACTATTAGTGAGAAAATTTAATATTTAATAATGCCACATCGAATGGATAATACTTCTACAGGGTATGTTCTTTCCATGTGATTGAAAAATTGGTCCTAAAATTATCTAATACATTCAAAATGCTTCCATTGCCAACAGTTTGACATAATCATTCCCCGTTGAAAAGAAACGTAATCTCGCAACACCAACAAAAATTTTGCCTTTTCTTTAAAAAAAAAGGGAACAAACAAGCCACATGCAAAATAAGTCGATCTGGTTTCCGTTTCAATCCAAATCAACAATTGACCGGGAGAAGAAAAAAAAGTAAATTGACCGGCACGACATCCACGAATAAAAATAAATAATTTTTTTTTGTAGATAAGTATTCACACTTAAAAATATTAAAAGAAATACATTAGAACACACTTTAGGGTCATATAAAAGTAATTAATGAAAATATAAGCTATGTAATTTTTAAGAAAACATAATTGATACTGTACAATATTATTAAAAATGGTAAAAGTGTTACTAGCCTATAAGAAGACAACTTTAAAGATCAAATGTGTCTTGAAACGATTAGGTGGTTTGTTAATTAAAAGCCCTGAAAGTCCTAAACCAATAAAATGTTTATGTTTTAAAGCATTTAGTAATAAAACTTAATACATCAGGCTTATGCGCAGTTATAATATATGGCACATGCAATATGGGGTTTGGGCTTATCACCGTAAAAAAAATGTTATTGTTTCTCCATATTGATAAACATGAAAAGAAAATAAACAAGCAATATTTAAAAGGTAACATTAAATATACATTTCTCAAAAATCAGCTCATGCAAGAAATGTTAAGGAAGCAAAGTTTCATATTATTTGTTTATAAAAGTAATTTATGTATAATGAAGTAAGCGAATAACTAAACAAATAACGATTCATATTTACTTCAGTTTAAAACACTTTTTTTTTAAAGTGAACACCAATAATACGTTATATAAAATTAAGTATTTAACTGTACAAAATTAATATAATAGCCTGTAAAATTTTATAAACTGGTAATCATTTAATCTAGTTTATTCAAATCAAATTTGTTATAAATTATTTATCCTACAATCTATTAGTTATTATTACATTTAAATATCAACTACATTTATAATGTATACTGCATATATTATAAAATTAAAATAAATTCGAATAATCTATAATACAAGATAATTGTTAATTCATCGCATGCTTTGTTTGATTATTAGACAAAATATATTAGAGAATAAATCAGAAGAAGGATTTTAGTGAGAGAAAGTAGATTTAAAATATTTAAGACAAGAATACAATATTTACATGCCTTTGTCAAACCACAGACATAATTTTGTTTACGTCCTTCTGTTTGGAAAATCTGTGAACTTTTAAACATATGTGCTTTTATCTGTATTGTGAAATTAGTTAAACTGACGTTGACGTGGATGCCGTGCTAAATATAACCGAGACAAGAACAAAAAGTACAAGTCTATTCCAGGACATGAAAATAAAAAAACACAATCAGATAAAAACAAAAAAGAGCGAATGAACAATGCGCAAAACAACAGGCGTGAAAACAAATAGAGATACAAATAACGTGACTTTTCATTGTTTCTTTTTTTTTTTTGTAATTATTACTCATGGCCTGTGATAGCGTCCTTGAAGTTAGCACTCCATTTCCATCCAAACTGCGGGATTGCAACATAACAACAGTGAAAACTAAATGTTTACAGGCTGATAGGTAACTTTAGACTACAATGATTGGGGTTAGGTCGGTTAACAATGGTAGGTTAGATTTTTGACAATGCAGGAAGAATTTCAAAACAGTGTAAAAAGATTAACACAAATAAAATCTGTTTCCAAGATTCGTTAAAACAAATTTCATGTCAGAGTTAATTGTGATTTTTTAAACACTAATAACACATGTTTAAACAAAAATATTATCTATTTTTCCTGTCATGTTGAATGTAGTAGGCCTATAAGTAACCATTGTTTAAATGTACTATTTATTTGCTATTATAGGCCTACACATATTTTTATAGAAAATGCTTTTGATCTGTTTTATATTCCTAAATTTCAACTTAAAAATATCAGAGTACTAATTTTGAAGATAAGTCATATGTCATTAATTTTCACCAGTTAAAATATAATAACTTATTAATAAACTTTGAACTTGACGAGGGAAAAGTTTTTAGTTGTAGGTCATGTACCAATGAAGATGACGACTTTGATGTTGAAATGCGTGTGATTATTAAACATATGTGTGAGAATTAGTGTAGGCCTATTGTTATTATATTTTTAAAGGATAATTTATCCTTTATACTTCATCTTTCTTTCTGAAATAAGATTATATCATCGTAATTTAGTAAATTAAACAAACAGAACAGCATCCAACCTAAGCTAATTACATTATTCATTTTTACTTTCTCACTATACTATAGTATAGAGAAAGTATAGTGATCGCAAAAAAAATCGATGTTGAGATTTTTGTGGAAATATCCGTTTCGGGACCCCCTGAGTCCAAAAAAGTGGTTTTTACAAAATGTCTGTCTGTATACAAAGCTAGAGAGAAAACTATTCAATCGATTTCAACCAAATTTGCGCCAGACATGTCAAGAGGCCTGTATAGATGCAAAAAAAGGGTTTTGAAAATTTTTGAAAAACAACCCCTGTTTTGGTAAAAAAAAACAAAAAATCAGTTATTATTTTTTTATAAAAAAACGGCTCTAACGATTTTGATAAAATTTGGCTTATTTGTAGCCTTTAAGGTGTCCTACCATATGCAAAAACCGCATCTTTCTAGAAATTCTCGTTTAGCTAATAATAATAATAATAACTGATTTTTGAGTGTTTTTTGGTCATAAAGGGGGTTGTTTTTCAAAATTCTTCAAAACCTTTTTAAGGGCATCTATAAAAGACCTAATTGACGTATTTGGTGCAAATTTGTTCGATCGAATAGTTTTCTCTCTAGATAATAATAATAATATTTATTAGTTAATCTCCAACTTTAATAAAAAATCACCTCTCCTACCCCACCCCACAAGCCACAGTGAATCTGTTTAATAATTTAAATATGTTTGTGAGAAACTATGTGCCAGTTCCTGGTACCGTTTATTATGTTTGTTTTGCAATTTCCCACAGGATATACACGGGCATGGGTTACTGTAAAAGCCTGTACACCACTAGAAAATGTTAGGATTTTCTAGCATATCTTAAGACTTACTGAGTACCGTACAAAAGGTAAAAGCCTGAAATATTAAGAAATGTATATTTAATTCGGCCTTTTACTAAAGTCAATTCTATTGGGAAGCGGTACATGTTAAAACTTATATGTGGAGACCTGAAATTATCAAAAAAGAAACCTCAGCCTTTCGTTCGAAAAAGAATAACGAAAACAACAATACTGCAGTAAAGAACATTATTTAACCCTCCGTTGGTCGCACCTAAAATGTTACGTGATCAGTCGCACCGTATCTAAAACATACTTTTACTTTAAATTTTAAAGTGGTTTACGATGACTTAAAAATATATTTAACACAATGTGTTATATCATTATCGAAAGTTTAACTCCTTAACTGAATAAACAATATCTGGTTATGTAAACTTGGTAACGTCTGATTGAAAAAAAAAAAACACAAACGAATGCTATATTTTCCGTGATAAAATAAGAAAACCCATGTGGAAGGTCGCACGGTATCTGTCAGACCCTTTATTTGTCAATTATTTGGTTTTCTTTGAAAATAGCAAAAGATACCCTTTGGTCATCATCTTCTCGTTCTAAATTAAAATAGACTGTCTAGTTGAAAGTTAAATAAACTCAAATATATTATGTACTACAAACAAGAATAGTCGCACAGTATCTAAGAGATTCAAAAAATCTAACTAGGCACAGTGCTTACTCGACCAAACCGGATTAGGCACTGACTCGTTGGGAGGGGAGCTTCCACTGTAGTGGTGGTGGTACCTCGTGGCAGAATGTTGAAAGGGCGGGAAAAAAAATGTAAGCGTATCTGTCAGATATGGTGCGACCGACGAAGGGTTAACTATAGCCACATACTTTAATTTAGTATGGTAAACAAATACTTTTACTAAACACAATAGCAAATTTGAACTTGCAAAAAAGAAAATAGGTTAAAGTCTGAAATAAGCATATAATAATTTTTTAAATTTCAAAGGTTACTAAATCCTAAGATATTTCATACAAACACTATTACAGTAACATATGCCTATATACTAATTAACATTTAAATGTCTTCGTATGTCTTTTTAAAACTAATTAAATCCAATATTATTTGGGAACGTATAAATAAAAAAACTCTTTAAAAAATAATGTCTTAAGCGATGGTTTAATAGAATAAATACTGTATTTTATGTTGTCATATTTTTTGTTTTAAAATTCTACCTTGTAAAACTGAATTTGTACTTATTATTATAAAAGTCTATTAATTAAAAAATAAAGGTTCAAATATAATATCGGTGTATATACATTTCTATTAAGCAAATGAAAAGATAAATAGTATAATTAGCTGGTTCGTGAGGTTATGTTTGTCTAAACTACTAATTTAGGACAGTGTTTACTATATTTTTTTTTTGTATGTAGGCAATTAATAAGTTTTCGTATCTTAATTAGTGTCGAAATAGTAATAATTACTTATAGTCAAATAAATTCCTGGAATTACAAAATTTTCTAAAATTTAACGATTGCTAAAAGTTTTGTTAATTTAACGTACTGTGCCTAAATGTGTGTGAAGCTTTTTCAAGTACGAACTACAAGAATAAAATTTATTAACTATGCCCCTAAGTGTTGTTACAAAGCGTGCATTGTGGGTAGTAGTAGGCTACGGTGGTACATTTGTAATTTTCTTAAACAATTTTCAACATCTAACACATGTTGTACATCCCGTATCGAAAGAATGAACAATAACTAACCTTACTGGAAATGAATTTAGAGAAAAAAAGTATTTTAATCGACTCGTAGAAAATTATACAGTCGTAGGCTCGGTTATCAACGGATGTTCAAATCTTTTTGGAAACAGAAACAAATCAGATCAAGGTTGACTTTGAATACAAACAAAAAAATGAAATCATTTAGGATCAATGGAAATGGAAGACGACATAAGATGTGAAATTGTGTTCTCAACACATTGGAAATATCTTACAATTAATTTATGAGAAATTACGACAGCTGACTTACATCTATTCAGTCATTCACACTAAATCAAAATAAATTTAAAGCTATTGGGAACAGCTTTGAAATGTATAAAGTGAAATCATAAAAGTAAAGCAAAATCTGTTGGTATTTGAAAGTGTTTTGAGTCAAACTTGAAGCAGGAACACTAGTAAAATCTTGATTTACAGAAGCATAGTTCATGGTAACTTATCGTAATTAAAATATATTTTAAAGGGATTAATTTATTTGGTATAAAAAATTTTAAAAACTGATTTATCTTCTTTCAAAATACACAGTCAAAAACAAAACTGTTAGGTACACTTATTTCATTATGTTTGGATAATATTTATATATCTTGAGTTTGCATAACAAAAAAGCGTAAAATTCCAAAGTAAGTATGAAATTTTATATTTTATTTTGTCACCCAATTTTATAGAAAAACAATATAAAATTTTTTGTTGTGTGTGTAAAACAAATATTTACTTAAATTGTACTTGGTTTTTACTTTAACGTCATTTCGATCCATATACATGAAGGTAATGTATTTGAAAGTTTTGTGCAAATTAAAACATATTTGTGTAATATTTACAATCAATAGGCTTTATGTTTTGTACTTGGTTGGGATTTCAGTAACACAAACTACGACAATTTTGTATCCAGAACATTAGGACTTTTAAAATAGGATTTTCCAATTGAAAACTGTTATATACATCTGTTACTTTAAAAAAGATTGACACTGGTTAACTCAAACATGCTAGATTCTTGATAATCAATGTTCCTATTTATAAATGTTTATATTCCCAAATTTATTTCCCATTTCCGCAACTGGGAGAAGCGTTGCAAGAACCACCATCTTGGAAAACACATTATCAAACTTTCTGTTTCATCAACCGTTGTAATGATATGTAGCAGAAACAGTGTTAGGTTCAATTTTGAAGCGATATAACTGAAATCACTTTAGTATGCGTTATTCTAAAAAACTTGAGTAAAAGTTGTTGAAAATGTATTCTTTGGAAAAAAAGATTCCTACTATTTTTTTCATATGAAGTATCAGTTATGTGATAATAGATAAAACGTGTTATCACCGATGTTATCTACAGCTACGTTACTCCATCCGTAAAAAAATTGAAGGGGACGAACCCAAAACGTTTTTCAACGAAAAAATTAATAGTATATTTCATCACCAGTGCCTAAAGTGGTGTTTATGGTGCGAGATTGTGAGGCAAAGCCGACCGATCAAGCGCCAAAAAGCATTTTAAGTACAAGTTATGAACAATACTTTTTATCAAACACTAGAATCAGACAAACATTTAATTAATTCAGTTACATTATTAATTTTTCTACGGATTCTAAACGAGATTTAACCAATGCACAACAGTGCTGCTATCTGTTAGAAAGCAGCTGAACCCTTTGAGTTATAAATTTAAATAAAATACCGCAATGCATTGTTTACGTATAATACTTTTTGGTCCTAGTACAATAAAATACTTTTATGTCCTAGTATCATTATCCTAGTAGTATTATTGAATCTGCTGAGTTTTTGAGCAAGTAGTGAATTACTACAATAAAGAATCATTTTACGTATGTAACCCGTGCATTAAAGACAGTAGTATATAATGTAGTATGACAAAAATATTATTTTTGTTTTATGTCAAACAAAGGTAGTAATAATTGTGATAAGGACAATCCAGTTATTCTAACACAAATGAGTAAGGATCAATAGTTATAAAGATGTATGTTTCAAATAATTAAATGGTTCTTGTTATAGTTTAATTTTTTGCCTTTGATATATAACTTCTTTCTTGGGGTTTTTCATAAGAAGGAAAATAATAACAAATAAGAGAAAAATAACTACATTTTTTAAAACAATACGCTTTACTTGTCAAAAAAAAAAAAGAAATAAATGAAACTAAACACACTTTCATTGCAATAATTACAGAAATCATACTAACACACACGCACACATGTTACTTCACTCTCCAAGTCTTAAAATTATAACTGGTTTTAAAATAATAAATGTACAATATATTGAAAATATTAGGATTTATTTCAGTGTGTAAATATTCAGTAATAATTTCATTTATAAAGTTGTAATTTCTAAATAACCATAATTATTAAATTTCATTTGCAAAATTGTATCTATAGCCTTCGATCCTTGGGTCTGAACAGTGGGTTATAGTGAGTACTATAAGTGTATGTACACAACCTATTGTTAATTGTTATTGTGTTTGTTACTATTGTTTTTATAATTTGCTGAAAACAAGAGTGCAACAAATAAAGAGCAAGGCTGTTTCAAATGTTTAACACGATGGCATTTTCAATTCAATATTCAACAAATCATTAGAAAAATTTTAATCTATAAACACATTATTTAGGGTGAAATTTGGAAGTAAAAATATAAACGATTTACAAATTTAAAAACCGCATTTATGTTTCTTGTGCGGGATGTAATTTTGATTGAAAATGTCATCGACAGACAGTTAGGATTACAAGCATTGGCCAACATGCGAGTGATCACAAATTACCTTTCCGGATGTCGGCGTAACCGGAGGTGTCTCGTCCAGCGTCGGCGAAATTCTCGCTTCTGGTAGTCTCTGTTCTTGCACCGAGGCCAACCTGAGTGGACATAACAATAAAAATATGGAACTGTAATGATGAGGGAAGAATTTCGTAATGCAAAAACAAACGAAACAAAAGTATAAGCAAAACAAACGGGTTCGTTGTAAATCTTTAACAAACTATTTGCGAGTCTTTTTAATTTGAAGTGAATTATGTTTAAAGTAAAAATATGCTAATTTTAATTAAGAAACGTAAAAAAACAGATTGCTTATTTATTGAGGGAAATTATCTTTCACTTTAATCATCGTAGGCCAGAGTTAGATATAAATAAATTTAAGTTGTCACAGACGTACTAATTTTACAAAGTTTAGCACATTGAGCTGATCGCGGAATAATTAGTTGAAAATAATAATATGTTAATAATATTCACACTGTTTACACTTATATGTGAAATAAAATTATTTTGTTCATTTTATTCACATAAAAAATACTTGTTACCTAACAAATTTTATTTTTGGATCTGTTAATTTTACACAATTACCATAAAAATGATTACAACAAAACACAGCGTAAATAAACAACATCTGTCAAAAGCAATCATAAAAATACGATTTTCTAGATTAAGAATATTTTAAACTAAGTTCAGAGTAAAAAATCATAGATGGCGCAGCAACAAAAATAATAGATGAATAAAAAGAGAAACAGTTTAAACGTACAGATCTACATATTCTGTCCTCATTGTTTTAAAACTGATTGGGAAAAGTTACAAATGCTTGTGAAATGTTAAAATAATAATAGCGAGGAACATGTTTTCCTGGTTTTTCATTAAGTAAATAGATAATAATAATGAATCATGAATAGATATTGAAACAAAATCTAACTAATGGAAAGATCTACGATAGAACTTTAAAACAAAGAAATACAATCACACGTTGACGATGTTGATTATAGTTTCTAGTCTACGGATGTAATTGAAAAAGAAGTCGGAAACAAACAAAATTAAGTTAACATTTTGATAACATAGATTCTAGTTGATTCAAATACAGACTGGAATTTGTATTGTCTTGTTTATGAGGAGAATGGAGTAAATCACGGCCTTGAGATGATAAGTGTGGTGATTTTTTAATAAAGAGGGACACAATTTTTATCTTGGACGATGGATTCCTTAGTCAACAGCACGAAGTATAAACGAAAATCGTACTGGCCAATTAATTGTGCAGTGCATCATTCAATTTTTGGTAGGATGCAACACTGATTTAGATAAAAACCCCGAACTACAAAACAAGGAACTGGGTAGTGTTAAAACCCTCTGAGGATGATGACCATGTCATCGAAATGTACATAAGGGTACCGTATTAAACATAACTTACAATTTAGTTGTTTAGTTATTGTTTTTGTTCCTTGTTTTGTAGTTCGGGGTTTTTATTTAAATCAGTGTGTATCATAATTGTTTACAAAAATGGGCACTTGTTTTTCGCCCTCCACGCACATAACATCATGCGATTAGCAGATATAACGTTAATGAATAAGAAGAGGTTGCAAGGCAAACGGGTACAAATCTATTTATAAAATTTCCGCAAAACTTCTCAAATGTTCTGGTCTGAGCAGAAATTCTCGTTTTTATTTGATTAATCTTAATATGTAAGAACTCTTAGCAATCAGTGCTCATTTAGGATTGTCGAAAGGATAAAGAAATATCCTAATCTTCTGACGGTCAAGCAGCACTTAAAGCACTGGACTCAGTACAAGTCACATCTAAACTGGAGGAGGACTGCCTCTCATTACTAACCAAATTCTCCTCAGTAAATATGCTGGAATTGAGATGGCTGCCATCACATCGTGGCATTCAAGGAAATGAAATGGTAGATACTCTTGCAAAGAAAGGAGCACCCACAGCCTTTATGGGGCCGGAACCAATGTGCTGCATTAGCCGTAGCACGGCGAAGAGCGCAGAAAGAGCAACGCCAGAGAAGGTATAGATTACACGGGCACACACAAAGTAAACGACCGATCAATGGACCAAACACTAAGCTTACCAAGTCCATAATCAAGTTAAACTGACAGCAGCTCCAAAGTGGCTGCAGGACTCATTACTGGACATGTCAGTTCAGGATACATCTAACAACAGTGGAAGTCCTGGAAGAACAAAGCTGTAAGCTTGGCGATCCGACCAAAGAGTCGGCAAAACACGTTCTATTTGATTGCGGGATTCTGGAGCGCAATTCGGAATTCAGCAACCAGGGGACGAGGAAGACACGTACTTGGTGGGGAAAATCCTGGACCTCACAAAGGGTACAGGCTTCTAAGCAGGTAGGAGTGGCTCATATGGGGCACAATAAACCAAGGGTACAAGGAAACCTTCTTCGAAAAGAAGAGTCCATCACATAATAATCTAATTTAATCTAGTCTACCTTAGTATGTATCATAAGAAATAATATACAATGACAATAATAATATAATGTTGTAAAAGAACAAATTAGAAATATGGTGTTTTAAATAATAAACATGTTTCATGGAATGTTTTACGTTTGATGAAAGCAAAAATTCTACCACATTTTTGATACAATTGTTTATGGATTGATGTAGGTGTGTAAAGGAAATATTTAGTAACTTACTTGTTGGCAGTTTAAAATGGTTTTCTTAGAAGTCCTTCGACTATAAAATACCGTAATACAATTTACATTTTTTACAGTTTTACTTCTACGTAACTAAACAATAGTAATAATAAGGCCAACATAAATTTGTTACAGGTTCAAATAACAAAGCACTTCAAGAAATAAATACATTGAATGCAGACTAAATGTGAACGTTAACTGAACGTAGTCATACCTTTTTAACGTGACCAATGTACCAGTGAGCTTCTTGCAACGACGAAGGGCGCTTTCTAATCTCTCTGGTTCTTCTTTTAGGAACCTTGGATGGAAACAAACTTTATAGTTCATTCAAGACATTTTATAATTACAGTAGGATAAACTTCATGTAGGCATATTTAAAAAAATATATTAAGCAGATTATTTTGTAAAGTGATCTTTTACAAATTGTAAATGTTAAGCAGATGATTATTTTGTAAAGTGATCTTTTACAAACTGTAAATGTTACAGGTAAGGAGATGATTATTTTGTAAAGTGATCTTTTACAAACTGTAAATGTTAAGCAGATTATTTTGTAAAGTGATCTTTTACAAACTGTATGAAGTAACACATTTTTAAAAACCAAAATATAAATGATGTATTAACCTAAAATCATATTTTGATTAATTTACCAGAACCTACTAATGTATGATTTTGTTTTAATATCATGTAAACAAATCATTTTCCCATAAATTTTAAAGTTTACCAATATAATATTAAGATAGTTTTAAAACCATACAACAAAAAACCCACTAAGTGAGTGTTGGACATGCTATTAGCAAAACCAATAGAGATTTTTTCTTGTTATTGAATTTAACCGCAAGCAACATCTGTAGTGAAGTTAATGGCAGTACATAGGTATGTAAAATACAAAAACTATCACGCAAGGAGCTTTTGCGGATTTTTTATAAACAAAAATAACAATAAATTAGGATTTTTTTGGGTGTTTCGTAGTAATTATAAAAATTTATGAATGGATCACGATATTTCCAATTGTCTAATTGTAGAGAACTAAAAAACCTATAAAATGGTTTTTTATAGAACCCGATCGGACCATTTTTAACCAAGAAAGTCGGGAAGACGCTTAAAAATCACCATTTTTCAAAACTTCAGATCTTTGTTAATTTACAATATTAAGGGCAGATCTTTCGGAAAATAATTGTTTATTATTTGCACTTCAAACAGACGGAAGATGAAATTTGTCGCATTAATAGTTTTTGCGCAATTCCAGTATAAACAATTTAGGCCATCTTCGATTTTTATCCCATAAGAGCAATGTTGAATTTCAAACCATTTATTTCGTTTACTTTTTATCATAAAATTGTTTGCAAGGTCTCATTTTAAGCACAGTCACAATACGCACCCGTCTTGCAATTTACATTTTTTTAAATGCTTTTGATTTGTTATGTAATTGACATTTTGTAAGTACAAAGTTTGATTTTTTATTTCCTAACTTAGCAGTGAACGTGTTAGCTTCCATTTATTTTTAAGTTAACAGAATTGATTTTGACAAAAGTTTTTTTTGTTATTTGCCTCGGTTAATATGAAAACAAGGTTCTACTGTGAGTGCAATGAGTTCTTTACCTCAATACTACCAATACTTAATAATAATAATACCAACACTCATTAAACCAATACTTTTAATATTGAAGTACTTACTTTTCTTCGCAAACTACTTTCTCCATTTCTTGACTGAGGCATGATCTCATTGCTTCTTGTAAACTGGGGAAGCGAAGTTTTAGGTCTGCTACTGTTTTACTGAAATTTAAAAACAGTACAACATAATATTTAGGTTTAGGCCAACCAATAGAGAATCACAGGTGAAAATTCCCAGAGGCGTTCAACTTTGAAATGTATTAATTTCGTAACAGCTTACCAAACCACATAGCATAACGCATAAGGCTGGGATTCGTAATGCACTTTCAAAATGCTAATAAGCAGTAATTGAAAAAAGATTTTTTCTTAGAAAAACCACCATTTTAGGTACACGGTATGACTTATGTTACAACCTTAATAAACCAAAACAGTAAGCAGGAAAATAAATAGCTATTTAAAAAGTTAGCATTTTATGTAGTCATTTAATTTTTTGTAATTTGATTGTGCAAGTGTTATAAGCAAATGAAATACTTTATACAGTCAACGCAGGCAAATATACCGAGGCTGGGAAAATTATAAAACAAAATAATAAAAACAGTCCACTTAGCCACTTTTCTCACTAAGGTCAGCATCGTTTATTTGTAATAACCATACAGTTCTTTCAATATCATGAAATAAGTAAATATCATGCTAGACAGCACAGACTGAATTTATAAAGTAATCTTCTCAAGCTGGTGCTGATTGGTCACTGTTGTACTCTTTTTAAATTGTTGGAGAAATTATGTATTTGTGTAACCAGCCTTGATATAATGGCTGCAATGTCCTACTTTTCATTAAATCCCATTTATGTTTATTTGTGTAATGTTATTCAACTCCCCCCGATGGCTGAGTCATTTTGTAATATTATTAAACGCCTGACGATGGCTGCATCATTTTGTAATGTTATCAAATGCCTGATGATGGCTGCATCATTTTGTAATGTTATTGAACGCCTGACGATGGCTGAGTCATTTTGTAATGTTATTAAACACATGACGATGGCTGAGTCATTT
>JAGFPH010000569.1:81570-92198 GCA_018207615.1 Philaenus spumarius
CGCCTGACGATGGCTGCATCATTTTGTAATGTTATTAAACGCCTGACATTGGCTGAGTCATTTTGTAATGTTATTAAACACCCGACGATGGCTGAGTCATTTTGTAATGTTATTAAACACCTGACAATGTCTGAGTCATTTTGTAATGTTATTAAACACCTGACGATGGCTGAGTCATTTTGTAATGTTATTAAACGCCTGACGATGGCTGAGTCATTTTGTAATGTTATTAAACGCCTGACGATGGCTGAGTCATTTTGTAATGCTATTAAACGCCTGACGATGGCTGAGTGATTTTGTAATGTTATTAAACATATGACGATGGCTGAGTCATTTTGTAATGCTATTAAACACCTGACGATGGCTGCATCATTTTGTAATGTTATTAAACGCCTGACATTGGCTGAGTCATTTTGTAATGTTATTAAACTCCCGACGATGGCTGCGTCATTTTGTAATGTTATTAAACACCTGACGATGGCTGCATCATTTTGTAATGTTATTAAACGCCTGACGATAGCTGAGTCATTTTGTAATGTTATTAAACGCCTGAAGATGGCTCCATCATTTTGTAATGTTATTAAACGCCCGATGATGGCTGAGTCATTTTGTAATGCTATTAAACACCCGACAATGGCCGAGTCATTTTGTAATGTTATTAAACACCCGACGATGGCTGAGTCATTTTGTAATGTTATTAAACGCCTGACGATGGCTGAGTCATTTTGTAATGTTATTAAACGCCTGACGATGGCTGAGTCATTTTGTAATGTTATTAAACGCCTGAAATTGGCTGCATCATTTTGTAATGTTATTAAATGCCTGACGATGGCTGAGTCATTTTGTAATGTTATTAAACGCCTGACGATGGCTGAGTTATTTTGTAATGTTATTAAATGCCTGACGATGGCTGAGTCATTTTGTTATGTTATTAAATGCCTGACGATGGCTGAGTCATTTTGTAATGTTATTAAATGTCTGACGATGGCTGAGTCATTTTATAATGTTAGTAAACGCCTGATGATGGATGCACCATTTTGTAATATTATTAAACGTCCGACGATGGCTGCGTCATTTTGTAATGTTATTAAACGCCCGACGATGGCTGCGTCATTTTGTAATGTTATTAAACGTCCGACGATGACTGCGTCATTTTGTAATGTTATTAAAAGCCTGACAATGGCTGAGTCATTTTGTAATGTTATTAAACACCTGACAATGGCTGAGTCATTTTGTAATGTTATTAAACGCCTGACGATGGCTGAGTCTTTTTGTAATGCTATTAAACGCCCGATGATGGCTGAGTCATTTTGTAATGCTATTAAACGCCTGACGATGGCTGCATCATTTTGTAATGTTATTAAACGCCTGACATTGGCTGAGTCATTTTGTAATGCTATTAAACACCCGACAATGGCCGAGTCATTTTGTAATGTTATTAAACACCCGACGATGGCTGAGTCATTTTGTAATGTTATTAAACGCCCGACTATGGCTGAGTCATTTTGTAATGTTATTAAACTCCCGACGATGGCTGCGTCATTTTGTAATGTTATTAAACGCCTGACGATGGCTGCATCATTTTGTAATGTTATTAAAAGCCTGACAATGGCTGAGTCATTTTGTAATGTCCAAAATGAGAACTCTTATTTAATAGTTTTCCGGTTTGAGGATTTACCGTCCCCATAAATCGAGAGTTGTCTGTATTGTGTTAAAACGTACATTTTAAAATAAATACTTTTGTAAAAGAAACTAAAGACATACGCAAATGAAAATTTATGAAACATTTTCCAACAAAGAAGAATTACTCACCTAGATTTGCTTAATATAAGCGCCATATTCTCCACATCGGACATATTAACTCTTGTTTTCCTATTGATTACATTTCCTCGTAACTCTTCCACCGTGCTCTCCAGTTCTCTGTATTACAATACACATAGCATTAAGTTTCTTTATCTAATATAAATTAGCTTTATTGGAAAATATAATCAAACATTACTGGACTTAGTTGCAAATCACACAACTAAAGAAAAATATACAGTGTTTGCAAAACTTTGGAATATAGTTCCTTGAGTCAAAATAAGTGAAACGTTACTTGGGTCAAAATAAGTAAAACGTTACTTGGGTCAAAATAAGTAAATTGTTGCTTGGGTCAAAATAAGTAAAACGTTGCTTGGGTCAAAATAAGTAAAACGTTACTTGGGTCAAAATATGTAAAACTTTCCTTGGGTCAAAATATGTAAAACGTTACTTGGGTCAAAATAAGTAAAACGTTACTTGAGTCAAAATAAGTAAAACGTTACTTGGGTCAAAATAAGTAAAACGTTACTTGGGTCAAAATAAGTAAAACGTTACTTGGGTCAAAATAAGTAAAACGTTGCTTGGGTCAAAATAAGTAAAACGTTGCTTGGGTCAAAATATGTAAAACTTTCCTTGGGTCAAAATAATTGAAACGTTCCTTGGGTCAAAATATATAAAAATGTCCTTAGGTCAAAATAAGTAAAACGTTCCTTGGGTCAAAATAAGTAAAATGTAGCTTGGGTCAAAATATGTAAAACTTTCCTTAGGTTAAAATAATTAAAACGTTCCTTGGGTCAAAATATGTAAAAAGGTCCTTAGGTCAAAATAAGTATAACGTTCCTTGGGTCAAAATAAGTAAAACGTTGCTTGGGTCAAAATAAGTAAAACCTTGCTTGGGTCAAAATAAGTAAATCGTTCCTTGGGTCAAAATAAGTAAAATGTTGCTTGGGTCAAAATATGTAAAACGTTCCTTGGGTTAAACAAAATAAGACAAACGTTCCTACGAACGTTCCAAAATGCTTTGATTTCTATCTAGACTTTTTATGATAAAAAAATCTTATGCAGTTGAAATTTTGCAAGCTACTTAGTGTTATATACACCTAATTTGAAAATAATAACCATGTGATTTCCTTCACTCTTTTGAAAATGGCGGCTATGTAAAAATGTTTAATAACAAATACCACGAAAACGGTTATCCTTACAAAAAATCTACAAGAGACGGTGTTGTATTCTAGGTAGTTAGTTGTCTAGCTCATGAGATTTACCAAACACCAAAATATTTTTTCAGTTTTTCTTCAATAACACTTTTATTTTTTGATATACAGAAAAATGCAGAAATGGTTTTCGCTGTCATTAAAAAGAACAACTTTTTGTGTCCGGGTGGGGGGAAAGTTACTGATTTCAAAAATACAAAAACATTTACTCTGCTATGACAAATACAAAAATGACAATCCTCTGTAAATTGTAATGTATGGATTATGAGGAAATGTAAGAAGTTTTTAATAAACTCTCTAGACAATAATCAATATGACAACAAATTATTAAAATGTTTTTAAGTTTTAGATATTTTATAAAAGAATAAACATGATTTAATTCAACGTAGGTAAACTCGACTTAAAGATTTTGGTTAACAAACGCACATGTTAGATATGATGATCTAACTTCCTATACTTAAATTTAAAAAAAATATTCATACGTTAAATCTGTTTCCAGCCTAATCATTTCTTGTTTATAGAGTTCCTCTTCTCTGCTCAATCGTATCCTCTCCGAGTCACCACTATCAGCCCACATCCCTTCTCCACCAGTCATTATCATTGCTCTGAAATGAAAGAAGGATTAGAATATACATTAATCTCAAATACGTTCTATCACAAACTTTACTTACGGTATTCCTTTTAAAACTTTTGGAGATCCGCGTTTAAATACTGGGACTGCCATGGACAACCAGGTGTCTGTTTTGTAGATTATGCAAACATTTACTAAAGTTGGCACAGCTTTCGAATGGTTCAACATAATCTAGTGAATCTTGTGATGTTTCGCATATAAGAAATTATTCTTTCAAGAAATACTGTGTATGTGTACGTTTAAAACAAGTTTAGTATATTATTGTTCAAAAAAATTACACTTACATATTTTTGTTAGAACGTTATTTTTGTAATGCAATAAATAAAAAAAATAGTTGTCACAATTTATGTAGATTCTACTGGTAAGCTGACATAATACAGCGTTATTCTAAATTATGGACTCATTTTTAACAATTCGTATTTATTGAAGTATAAGCCCAAAATTAACAATCTTTGTACCTATGAAAAGAATAAGAACATTTCCGGCGGGCGGCGATAGTTCCAGAAGCGGCCGGTAGAGTTCTCGTGGCAATAGGCCACCATTTTGTGTCACTGTTCGGTTGTGAGTGAGATGGAGCACAAGGTTCTGCGTTATTGAGTTCGCAAAAGTGACTCGCAAATTGTAGTGCAGCGGGCATTTCGTGCCGAATTCGGTATTGAACCACCGACTAGAAAAAGCATTAGCCGTTGGTTTAAGCAATTTCAACAGACTGGAAGTGTGTGTAAAGCACAGGCCGACCGCGTGTTTCTGAGAATGATGTCGGACGGATTGAAGAAAGTTTGCAGTCAAAGTAAGTCTACTAGCAGAAAACTTGGAATACCCCAACCAACTGAAAGTTCTGAGACGGCGTTTGCTGTACAAGCCTTACCGATTACAACTTGTGCAGGCTCTCAAACATAATGACAAAGAGTAGCGTATCAAATTTTGTGGTTATGTGCTAGAAATGATGGAGGATGACGCGTTTATACAGCGTATAATTTTTAGCGATGAAGCGACTTTTCATCTTAGTGGAAAAGTCAACAGACATAATGTTAGCGTATGGGATTGCAAAATCCACATTCAACATTGCAACACGAAATAGATTCAGCTAAGATAAACGTGTTCTATGTCTTATCCCGTACAAAGGTTTATGGACATTTTTTCTTTGCGGAAAGAACTGTAACTGGAATAACCTACCTAGACATGTTGGAACAATGGCTGTTCCCTCAAGTTAGGGAAGATTCACAGGACTTCATTTTCCAACAGGATGGAGCTCAGGCTCTCCATGTACGAGGCTTTTTGAATGAATCCCTTCCTCATCGCTGGATAGGTCGCAGGGGAAATAAAGACCTGGCTCTACACTTCTGGCCACCGAGATCTCCTGATCTCACCGCATGTGACTATTTCTTGTGGGGTTGTGTTAAGGAAGCTGTTTACGTCCCGCTTCTACCAACAACTCTGCGGAACCGTATCACTGCCGCCATGCACGAGTTTGTCTACCACGTAGATGTTTGACTTGCAGCTAACGGTGGCCACATTGGACACTTATAATGTATGGGAAAAACCTTTGAAACTTCCTCTTTTCATTGGTATATTGTTTATTTTGAATTTGTACTTTAATAAATACAAATTTTTTTAAATGGACCCATCATTTAGAATAACCTTGTATATTGGTAAATTAGACACACTTGGCCAACTCAAAATCTCTACAATAATAAATTACAGGAAAATAGATATGTGAATTTGGTTGTGACTATACAAAATATACATTACCAAAAACAGAAGCATTTCTATAAAAATCACCTTAAACACGAGTTATGTCAATATTACTGTAGTGTACGCATAAAATAATTATGTTACTTAAGTTGGCAATAAATGCCATGGCGATCCCAGAATGCATTGTCCTATCCCACAAGACAACGGGACTCGTTCCGTATCCTTCTTGCTCTTCTTGCCTGTACCAGTGTACCTAAAAGACATGTGTCCGTCTTGTTTAAGCCATGTTTAAACTAATCTGTTTAGTGTTTATTAATGGTCATCCTAGTTCATATACATTGTGTAAGAGTAAAGAGTTCACCGCTCGGTTAAGGACACCACATTGGCGACGAGGATAAAGTTATTGTGTTTCAAAGGTTATGAAAAAGCAACTTTGGACAACGTGTTGGCTAATGAATATGTAGCAAGGTGCATTTCATTATATTTCTGTAAGTCTATTGCAGTGTTTTGAACTAATATTGAATCTTAAACGTAGAAAGGTATGTTTAACAAATTTCAAAACCGGAAGAAATTCAGGCCTAGCCTGCATATTATTTCTTGAACTGTATTGAATTTTTTATTATATTGTGCTATTTAGGCCTAATTGTGAACTTTTTCTTATGAATTCTGATGATGAACTCGAACAATTAATTCCATTATTACATGATTTTACAGTAGTAAAAAGTTATATTCCTAATCTGAAAATGGCCATAATAGGGTCAATGACACAATTTGATTCAGCTAATGAAACTTGGGCTGCTTACATCGAAAGATTCGAATTGTTTGTCGAATGTAACGACATTAAAGAAGAAAAAAAAGTTAGCACTTTGTTGACAGTCGCTGGTATTAAAACATTTAATCTTTTACGTGATCTGTGTACACCTGAAAAACCGGGTACTAAGTCGTATGACGAACTGGTGGGAATTATACAAAACCATTTGTATCCTAAACCATCTTTTATTGCCGAAAGGTATAAGTTTAGCTTACGTAACCAACTTGAACATGAAGGAGTAGCTGACTATATAACTAACCTTAAGAAACTTTCTATTCATTGTAATTTAAAAAACTCGTTAAATGACTATCTTCGAGATAGATTAGTCAGTGGTTTAAAAAGTGATTCTATTAAGCAGAGACTTCTATCGGAACCGGATTTAACTTACGAAAAAGCCACACAGTTAGCAACATCTTTAGAAGCCGCGGATCGCAATGCAGCATCATTGAGTCATATTCACAATTCTACTCATGGGTCTGGAATCCAACGTATCCAACGTCTAGCTGCTGGGAAGCAGTCGTCTCAGCATGGCCCTACTACAGGAAATTCAACTTCATCTAGAAGAGGGAGTGTAGTGCAATGTTATTGTTGTGGGAAAAGTGGTCATACCACAAATATCTGTCGTTTTCGTGAGTATAAGTGCAATTATTGTGGTCTTAAAGGTCATTTAGAAAAAGTTTGTAAACAAAAGTTAGCTAGTAAGCCTAATTTCACCAGTTCTAACAATTCGCAACAGTTTAACTCTTGTAAAGAAAATAATAATTATGTACATAACTCTAAATCAAGGTATAAATTTAGTAAAAAGGGTAATTCTTATAAACAGGGTAATAAACATCACTATGTTGATGATAGACCTAACCTTACACAGACCAGTGGTAACAATAGTAATTTACTAAATGATGAGCCTAGTGATCTATCTAGTTTATTTAATTTACATGAAGCCCATAAAGCTCGTGAAAGGGTAGATCCTATTACTATAGAAGTAGTTGTCGAAAAGAAATGTTTAACTTTTGAAGTAGATTCAGGTGCTGCTGTGTCTGTAATTTCATACGATTGTTATAAAGAAATTTTCAGTTATATGAAGCTATGCCCTTCAGATTTAGTATTAAGTTCATATACTAAGGAGAAAATAGCTCCGATGGGAGTGATTTATGTAAATGTTGAGTATAAGAACATAACCAAAAAGTTAGAATTGTATGTTATAAAAAATGGTGCAAATCCTTTAATGGGTCGTGATTGGCTTAAAGCTTTGAATGTAAATATAAGTTTTGCTGCAGATTTGCATAATTCAAGTACAGTTGATACTAATGAATACTATTTGAAATTAATTGACAATTTGTTTAAGGAGTTCCCAGATGTTTTCAATGAAAAATTGGGTGAATTTAAAGGGGGATGTGTTGAATTGAAATTAAAACCCAATATTGAACCTAAATACTTTAAACCAAGGCCTATTCCATATTCTTTGAAACAAAAAGTAGAAATTGAATTGGAAAACCTAGTAAAACAAGGTATATTAACTCAAGTTAATAGTAGTGAATGGGGAACGCCAATCGTTCCCATACTTAAGAAAAATGGTAAAATTCGTATATGTGGCGATTTTAAGGTTACTCTTAACCCTAACATAGAAATTGATCGCTATCCTATACCACGTGTAGAAGATTTATTTGTAGCATTACAGAAAGGAACTACCTTCAGCAAATTAGATTTAAGGCAAGCATATGAACAAGTAGTTTTAGATAAGAATTCTAAAAAACTTTGTACTATTAGTACTCATAAGGGATTATTTATGTATAACAGAATACCATATGGAATTGCGTCTGCACCAGGTATTTTCCAGAGGATCATGGAGAAAATGTTACAGGGTTTACAAGGGGTAGTTGTATTTTTAGATGACATTTTAATAACCGGTGTTAATTCTGAAGAACATTATTCTAGATTGAGAGAGGTATGTAAGAGGCTTAGTGAAAATGGCTTGACAGTTGGTAAACAGAAATATAAATTCTTTTCAGAAAGTTTGGAATACTTAGGGTTTTTAATTGATAAAAAAGGATTGAGAACAACAAATGAAAAAATTAAAGCAATTGTCGATGCACCCATTCCACAGAATGTAACTCAACTTAAAGGATTTTTAGGTTTAGTAAATTACTATGCTAAATTTGTACCAAACTTGTCAACCATTTTGAGTCCATTGTATACCTTATTGAGGAAAAATGTAAATTATAATTTCAATAATGTTTGTTTAAAGGCATTTAATTTAATTAAGGAAAAATTGACCTCATCAGACATATTAGCACATTTTGATCCTGGAAAACAGCTGAAACTTGCCTGTGACGCATCTCCTTATGGTATTGGTTGTGTTCTCTCCCAAGTACAGGATGATGGTAGGGAACAACCTGTAGCATATGCATCTCGCATATTATCGAAAACAGAGCAAGCATATTCTCAAATAGATAAGGAGGCACTTAGTCTTGTTTGGGGTGTTAAAAAGCATAACCAATACTTATGGGGTAAACATTTTACCTTATGTACAGACCACAAACCGTTAATTAGCATTTTTGGTTGTAAGAAAGGACTTCCTGCCTTTGCAGCTAGTCGATTACAAAGATATGCACTTTTTCTTTCAGGGTATGACTTTAATATTTGTTATGTAAAGTCACACTGTCATGGTAATGCTGATGGGTTGTCTCGATTGCCCTTGTTGGAAAATTTGACAAACACTAATAATGATAGTGACAATGATTTAAATTTTATAGGCACTTATTTACATTGTTTAGTAGAAAATGATTTTCCCCTAAATTTTCATGATGTAAGGGTTGAAACTCAAAAAGATCCACTTTTGCGTAAAATCTTTGGCTATGTTTTGTATGGGTGGCCAACTTCAAATATTTGTGATAAAAATTCAGAGTTTGGTTCGTATTTCCAAAGGAAGGATGAACTAACTGTTGAACATAATATTCTAATGTGGGGATATAGAGTTGTAATTCCAGTCAAATTTAGGAAGAAATTATTAAATGAATTGCATTCTTCTCATATAGGCATTGTAAAAATGAAAATGCTTGCTAGATCTTATATCTGGTGGCCGTTTATTGATTTGGATATAGAACAAATGGCTAACAGTTGCTCATCCTGCCTACTGGAGCGGCAAAATCCTAATAAGAGTATATTACATGTTTGGAACTATCCAAGCAAACCTTGGTCAAGAATACATGTTGATTTTTTAGGACCTTTTAAGTCTAAAATGTATTTAGTTGTAATTGATGCTTATACTAAATGGCCAGAAGTGTTAGAAGTAAGCTCAACTTCTGCTACACAAACAATAAATCATTTACGCCAAATATTTGCCAGATTTGGTTTACCTGAAATGATTGTTAGCGATAATGGACCGCCTTTTAGGTCATTTGAATTTAAGAACTTTATGGACATGAATGGTGTTAAACACTCATTCTCACCACCTTACCATCCGCAGACAAATGGTCAGGCAGAGAACTTGGTAAAAACTGTTAAGAACAAACTTAAATGTGCGTTAAATGACAAAATTGATTTGGATTTAGCTTTAAGTAGATTTCTGTTTGATTATAGAAATACTGTTCATTGTACTACAAATGAAACACCTGCTAAAATGATGTTTAATAGAAATTTGAGAAATAGATTAGACTTGTTAAGACCAAAGGTACATGAAGTAGTAGTTGATAAGCAAGCGAAACAATGTACATATTATAGGGGTAGCAAGGAACGAACGTTCTATGTTGGTCAGCCTGTACTTGTGAGAGACTACCGTTCTAGTAATAAATGGGTGCAAGGTTTTGTTAAAATAAAATTAAGCAACATTACATATTTAATTGAACTTGAAACTGGTATAACATGGAAACGTCATGTTGATCAGATGATAGCTAGAGATTCATTTATTGATAGTAATGTTAGCAATACTAAAGATACAATTAAACCTAGTATCTTGGAAGAACACTTAGTTCCAGTTCCTCAAAGTTGCTCACCTAATTTCAATGAGGGGACCGCGTCCAAATCACCAGTCTCTGATAGAACAAGTTTTGACAGTGGCATTGAAATTAAATCACCATCTTATAAACCTTTAACATCTATGGTAGAACGTAGATATCCTCTACGCATTAGACAACCAGTTTCCAGGTTGAATTTGTAATGTTGAATTAAAGGTATCATTCTATATTTTTATTTTTCTTATATTATTTTTGTTGTTTATTATGTTGACTATTAGAATTATTGTATAAGGTAATTAAGGAATACCTAAGAGAATTTGTTTTGTTTATTATGTTTACATATATTAAGGAAATTTTTCTTTGTTTAAATATGGCTTCTGAAATAATTTTTGTTAACATGAAAACTTGTGAGTTACAAGAGCAATGTAGTATCAGTTGTTTCTTAAATGTTGTATGCCAAATTTAAAGGGGAGGAGTTGTAGTGTACGCATAAAATAATTATGTTACTTAAGTTGGCAATAAAT
>JAGFPH010000569.1:92208-114135 GCA_018207615.1 Philaenus spumarius
ACATTGTGTAAGAGTAAAGAGTTCACCGCTCGGTTAAGGACACCACAATTACTATCACATCCAAGCTGTCTATCCACTTCACTAGAATTTAAGCTTTATTCATCCACCAATCTACTTATCTTGATAGCTTAAAATAGTACCACACAAAATGCTAAGAAAAACTTAAAAACAAGATGAAGAACAACTGAAATTAAAGAATGTTTGTATAAGGTTGCACAAGCTATAATATTTAACCCCGAAAACAATAAAACACGAATGCTATATTTAATCATAGGACTGGTGTTGTCTTTACTTTTTAAGGGTGTGCTCCAGTAAACGAGAAAGCAACCGGAAACGCAACCGCTTCTCACTGTATCCCCATCTAAACAGTGCAATTTCTTGCAGCTGAACGCTTTGACATTGCCTCTTTTCAAACCATTTTATAAGTCTATGTTTTGTAATTGAGTGTTGAAAAAAAACTGAATATTCTTTATAAAATTTCGGATCCGGCTTGCAAATTATTTTTCATTATTAATTTTTTATTGTGTTAGGAAAAAAGTTCTAACTTTGTACTTACAAAATGTCACTTACATAACAAATCAAAAGCATTTAAAAAAATTTAAATTGCAAGATGGATGCGTATTGTGACTGTGCTTAAAATGAGACCTTGCAAACAATTTTATGATAAAAAGTAAACGAAATAAATGGTTTGAAATTTAACATTGCTCTTATGGGATAAAAATCCAAGATGGCCACCACTACAGCAGACCTTTAATAGTCATCTACATTTAAATGTGCTTGCAGTCCCAAAGTATGAATTATATAAAATACAAAAATTAAATACCTTATTTGTATATACACAACAAAAAAGGAAAACATAAAAAAAAAGTTTTGGAATAAAAAATGTGATAAAAGTCCAAAAGCGCAAAAAAAAAAAAAGTTATGTAAAGTTGAAAAAAATTTAATTTTTAACAAAAAAGCTTACAAATATTCCTGTTATACGAACACCATTTTTAAGATGAGACATTGTAAAACGTGTTGTACAAGAGGGCGACTACAACCCCCCTCGTCAAAATGGGAAATTACTCTACCCAAAATCTAATCCACCAGGAAAACTAAATAATCAAGAATTTTTTTAAAACATACAACCAAAACAAACTCTCACCTTATCTTTATAAAAGTATCCCTTATGGTTTCCCTGACGGTATGCGCTTGAGCCTGTGACATCCTCCGTAGATTTCTCACTTCCTGTCGTAAGTCTTTCGCTCTTTTTTGTAAACCTCGTAACTGATTGTACATTTCAGGGGTCAGCTGAAGATCTGATACCAACAGAACATTATTTCAGAATAGCTTAAAAGGATCAGTTAGAACTAATTCCACTAGATATTCGGTTGTTAATTGTAAGCTATATTATTGACTACTTCTATAAATAATGATGGCGTTAAGCGATTTCCATGGGAGCCCATACTTATGGGCAGAGGAGGGCTCCCAGGGAAAGGAAAATATGTACATTATTAATTATAGTCAGGTATTTTCTTTAAAGAGATTAGCACTAGAATATATTTTAAATGTTACGTGTCGTTTGATTTTACATAGGCCTGAACTTATTTTATTTTTTACAAGAGTTCGAGCATGAGCTGCTGGGTCACTACTTGGTGCGGCCTCTAGGCATGTTATAGATCTAGGCTGTATTCATGTTGGTGTAAAGGTACAGACCCAATGTTGTGTAGGTTAATATTTTACCTGAACAGCGAAATTGAATTCCCAAATTTTAAAAGTTTTCTGGGGGAGGTCAAACATATCCCTGGACTGCTTTTGCCGAAGGAGGGGAGGGTACTCCTTAAGACCCATACCCAGGTCTAGCCCCCACTGATAGAAAATATCATACGGGCGCCCAGTGTGATTTCCTTTAAGTACATTTTGCTGCATTTAATTTTTAACAAAGATAAGGACGTGTAAGATTATTTTTCCGTATTCGTTTGTAGAACCTAACTAGATTCTGCGGACAATCTTTGTTTTTTCATCATTTCTTACATGACGGCCGTTTTGACTATTCTCATTGAGTTATTTTCAAATGTACTTCATGGTTCGCCCACTGGGAGCTTTGTTATATTAAAACATACTATACAAAAGACACTAAAATGTGCACTTACACATATAAAGTTAAACGTTGACGTCAATGGTGTGGAGATCATCAGCACGTGTTACCACGTTGATTTTAAACAACACAGTACAACAGCACACATGACCCAAAAATTCAGAGTCTTGCTAGAACTTGAAATTTGACACAAAGGCTCATTTAGCATCAAGTAAAATAAATTTCAGACTCTTCCGCCTCCTCCCAAAGGGGAGTTAGGAGGGTTTTCCTTCCATGGACTTTTAACCTCCATAATTACCCGCGAAGGCACATTAAAATATTTTATAAAAAATGCCTAACATTTTTTGTTTAAAAACCACTATATTGCCTTTAAACCCCCTATTTTATATGTAACACGGAATCAAAAGCACTTACAAATCAGCAGATTGTATGTTTATGATCTACTCAAAATAACTAACTTGGTTGTATTAATTTCAATGAAATATTACCTACACTAATTATACAGATTTAGGTTGTATTTTTTTAACATTAACCTTTTGCGCTCCATAGGCGAACGCAGTCCGACATCGCTAATTTGCTGTTGCGCTCCACTGTCGCACTCATCCCGACACACGTTTTAATATGATTTCTATGTTCTAAACAAGTGTAGAATCTGTGGTTTTCGGTCTAATGAGACTTCAATGTTGTTAAAACAGTTTAGAAACCAGTGGGAGATTATATTTGCTGTGGAATATATTTTATATCTCTCAGCTGTCTGGTCAGAGCAGCTGGCCAGTCATGGTCGAGAAATACAAATAGCATCGTCTGTTATCTTGTAACTTTGTTTACGCTTTTTCAAGTGGTATTTATTTTTATTATACATTATTATTTTGCAGTTTTGTAAAGCTCTTTTGTGTATTTTATTCATGTAAATAATATAGTAGGCCAAATCTTGTTTTTGGTTTATTTTGTGTTGAGAAAGGGCAACTTTTTAAACTAGACATATATCATTATTTCATAAAAATGTTATTGTTAAAATAAATTTTTGAATAAATATAAATAAAATTGACATATTTAAACAGACTTATTTATTGTAAAAAGTATTTTCCAAGCTCTAATCACTTTCATTACCGTACTACTTTTAAATTCATAAAAAAACATTTTATTTTACTTGTTTGACCTAATATATTCAAAATAGGCCTACTAAATAAAAAAATATTGTTAAACCTCAAGACTATTTTTTAAATTATTTATAATAGTCACACTTAGTGTTAAAAAGTATTTCAAAAGCTCTAAACTCTATTATTCTTATTTTTAATTTCATCACAAAACAAAATAATCAATAGATTTTTCTGACGGATTATATTCAAAATAGGCCTAATCAATGAAAAGTTTTTTGTTTAATCTTCCAACAATTTTTTCCTTATTCTCTGTTTTATTCCGAACAAAATGATATATAACAAGGTATGTTTACTATTTATAGTAATTGTTTGGCGAATTTATAAAAAAATTCTTCAATTAGTAATATTTAGTAATAACTTCTTCAATTTTAGTAGTAATTTCTTCAATTTAGTAATATTTTAATTGGATCTGGTGGAGCAGCCAAGTGTCAAATAGAGTGCAAAAGGCTAATGTACTCAACTTCTAAAAAATCTTTTTAACATGTATTGTTATACTCCAAAGTTTTTAGAGAAATTTGTAAGAACTGGTTTCTAAATCTTCATTAACAAGTTTTCAAGTAGTTTAAAAATAAACCTACAAGATGTGAATCTTCTAGATTCTTAAAAATTGTATGTACCATTACAGCTCAGATAATGTAATATGTATACCTCTATAAACATGTCGGCCATCGTACTGTCCCGGCGATAGTGCTACAGGCTTCGGCGGAGGAGCAGGTTTGTGCCTGTCCCTTTCTGAAACAGTAAAAACAAACACAGTTTAGAATCATAGGTTATTAGTATTAACCATCATATTTAAAAACATATTATACGTGTAATTAATACATTTAGAATTTTAATATATAGGCTAAACGTTTTGCTAACATTTGACAGTTTAAACTTTGTATTTTCATGGCAGTTTTAGTAGAGCAAGATCATTCGAAACAAAGAATTGTTTATACGGTTTATACATAACCCAGTAGAAAATAATACTAAATATAGACTGGCTAAATTGTGGCAGATGTAATATCAAGAACCATAACGTTTTATGGACAGTATACTAAACGGTACAGACTTAACAAAAACATAGTGGTACAGTCTGAAACATTAAAATCTTGTGGTCTAGACTTTCACAAATCACTGACCATTTTGTATCTATGCCCTGCTCCATTAAATTGAAGTACATCTACGATACTCGTCTTTATACTTCCAACAAAAATTTTAATTAAAAAAACATGGAAAAGAGTTATTCGTGGTGTGTATTACGGAATAAAAATATTGGAGGTTTGTACATAGGTTGCATCCAACTCGGTCGTCCTACAAATTGGACCATGAATGGCTAGCTTAAGCATAAATAAAAAGAACACTATAATTCATCAAGACAAAAATAAAATCAAAAACAGCTGATCCACTGGCAATTGTCGATCAGCTGGTGTAACTGAACAGTCAATAACAAGTTGAGATTGACAAATATTTTTTTGCATTTCTTTTTATAAATTGCACAACATTGAATACTCTTCGATGAATATGGTTCCTTTTCTACTGTGCTATAAAAAAAACAAATCGAAATATTGGACAATACATATACTTTTACAAATTTTTTCTTACGATATTTCGGAAGTCCCTCTTTTTAGCAAAAATACTAAGTACCGATATATCGGAAACTGGTCTCCAAAGGGTTACTGTACCCTTGATACAAATTTTATTGTATGTTGTAACTGAAGTAAGATGAAGATAGCTGAAGGCACAAGTTGTGCGCATATTTTAGGTGGAAAGGTAAGATCAATCTTTACTTTTCCTACAGTTGTGCCACACAGGACGTTCAACTACTTGGCCCCAATTTAGCTAGGCCATGTTAACTAGGTCACTTAACTAATTTCCGAACTATAGTTTGAAATTTTCCTCTCGCTCCAAAATAAGGAATTTTGGGGCATTCAAAATTTTAAAATGGTACTTCCCATCTTGCAACAAGTCAAATTAAAGGGCATAAAAAGACAGATTTTTTTGGATGGGCCTAACCAAAAAGCCAGCTTTTTTAAAAATCCTTTCTCCCTCTAACTAATATATGAACTTACCCTTTTGTGAGTGTTAACTAGATTTTAAATAATTAATTAAGCAATGCAATATTATGCCTTATAACGTATGCACACTGTTAAAACCCCAACACCAAGAAATTATTGAAGGCTGTTTAGATTATTATGAGTGCGTTAGTATGACATGAAATTGAATTATTTGTTGTTAATATTCAAACTATTTATAAACTTAACATGAACCAAAACCATGTGCAAGGAAAGGTTTATTGCAAACATGAAGTGAAAGTGCAACCGTAACACTTTTTATTATTTTGTTCGTTTCGAATCCATTTTGTCTGTACAAATAAACAGTTATTCTAATGTAAGCAAATTAAAATCTATCTGAGTTCAGTACTCGTTGATCTAGCTATTTTACGTAAATTCAGTGGGCTAGACATTTTCGAAAAATCAAAATCAGACGATTAATGCCACGATTTAAAAATAATATTGTTTAAAACATTTAATGTCGTAATTTCCAAAATTTCTGGTGACTTTACTAATAATGTTTATATACTATTTACTATAACGTCAAGCAGTCATTACTTGAAATGTTGCTAGAAAATTTATTTTGACGACAGCTGTTGTGAACATGGGAACACTAATAAGTGTTACAGAAAAATAAGTTGGTAGTACAGTACGTGTCAAAATTGGAGAAAATATTGTCACTAAAACAGTCAGATATACGTGATTACTGCTTCACAAAGTAGTTGATTACAGCTGATTTTCCATGTGGTGTTTGTTACCCGATGATGGTATAAAAATACCGAAACAGCTGAGATGACACAAAATGTTCTAACAACATTTCAAATGACTGCTTGTAAGTAAATAGTATAAACACTATATTATATCAGCAATTTTTAAGTTTCGTTTATAATAATTACATGTTATGTAGGCCTACAAGTAAAAACACAAGACATGTAAAACAATTAAATACTCAGATGAAAATTATCTGTCTTCGTTAAAGTAAAGGTACTGGAAAAACTGATGAAAAATACTTTCTCTGCATAAACTTGACATTTATAGTACTTTAATTTCTTCTTTGACCCTTCTGAATTAATTCTCTTACGTTTTTACAAGTTTTAGGATATCTAGGCCATATTTTCACATACAAGAAAACTTTAACGATAAGTCTGTTAAGATTTGGATACAAGCTTACTCGTGTAATCAGTACAAGATTGCGATTGTTGTTCTTATTCAGCACCTTGTATGAATATAGATTATAAATAAGTTCAGATCTGCTTGTAACAGATATTAAACCTAATTATATTTTGTAAGAGATATATTTAGTTTACTTCTTTCTTATTTAAAAACAAACAAAAAGATACGAGGCAGGTAACATAGTGATGTACAGTAAGTAAAAACCACTAGAATGCAATCCTTGCCAATAAAATTATTAAATATAGATTATAAAAGATGAGGACAGGTCTCTCGTTCGTCACTCCTCCCCATGTTGGTGCGTCATTGCATATAACATAGATTTACAGTTTTGTCTTAAAATTGTGACAAATCTACCGGTTTCTAAGTACGTGTCTCAACAGTTCCACTCGCTAGAACTTGTGGCAGTAGTTTGTAATACAGTTGAACTTGGTTTTAACGTCCTCGGCTGATGCGTCAACTCGGACATAACGTTATTTGTTTAGGTCCGGTCAAATCGTTACCTTTTACGTTATCATAAATCCCTGTTTTAGCGTCAAACATTTTAACCACTCAGTTGTAACGTCATAAATCTACAAAATATCAATGTCAAACTTTGAGTTCAGTTTTCTCAGAACTCGAAAAATGATAAAATTCCCTCTTTCCTTTGATGTCGGCCGACAGTGTTCTCCCTCCTCAGAATCAAACCGTGAAATAAACAGGCGTATTTTTTTCACACGTAAAATGTAATCTCTGGCGGGTCCCATCAAAGTCGGTAGAGGGGGACTTTCACTGTAGCAACACTGCTAACTCTCCCACCCCTCCTAAGGAACAATTCACACACTTTGCGGTGTCAGTTGTGTGCTAAACCCATGTCCTTGCTGGGAAAGTGTTTGGACAATACAAAAGCATGGGATAAACCACTCAATCGAATAGCCTGGCGAGGCTTTCACGTAGTTGTGATCAGACAGTTGCCCCCACCCTACAGTTCCAGTGTTTAAACTTTAAAACTGTTGCATGTTTTTTTAATGCAGTAAGTTAATGTTTTAATAAGTACTGTAATTTTAGTGTTATTTAAAAAAATACAGTAATGCTACAGTTTGTTAATACTGTTCACAGAACATGTATTTAAATGTTTAACCTAAGCTTTTTACTCATTAAAACTTTACATACTTGCAAATGTTACCTAATTTATAATTGTAGGTGACCTCAGCTCTAATTATAGGGACCCTACTGTACATTGAAAGAAAAGTATAGTGTTTTTCTTTTTAATAAACGTCACAAATAATGTTGCCATTACAGTACTCTTATAAATACGGATCACGAAAATCCAGACTCCGAAAAATCCAGACCGCTAATCGGGAATAATGTTTTTGTTTTAATAAAAAATCTGTAAAACCCACACAATTTCTCCGCATAGCATAAATGACATGTATTTTGTACCTTAGGGCGCTCCATGTTTCAACGAAATTAACATCGTTTATGATTCACAAGGCAGTGGAAGTTTCCGTCCGGATGTGTTAGTTACGTTAGTTGTACGTTTTTTTTTAGCTTGATGCAATAAATCTCTAGGATTAAAAATATTCAATCCTTATCTTTCAGCTGTATAAAAAAGTTTTTTTACTTCTTCTTCTCATAATTATAAAGTAATAAGAATAGATTAAATACGTGTATTGCATAGCGGTGACCATTGCATAACTTCCAGGCGCCGTGTATTGAGTAGCGGAGACGTATTGCATAACTTCCAGGCGCACCAATTCATGAAGTCAATTATGAAGTCGAAAAAATATAGTTGAACGTGGCCCCGGAGGTGGGCAGGGGTTGGCGAGCGGAGCAAGCAGGGGGCAAAGACCACTAGTGTTTTATAAATAAATTTCCGATTTGTAGTACTGTTTTTACGTACTGTGTTTCTTTTGTTTATTTAAAGTGTTTGGAATAGTAACGTAGATTCTTATTAAAACTGTTCAATACTGATCACAAACTTAATTTTTTAATTTCTGTAATTTACTTAATTGCAGTCCAGTACACAATTAATGTATATCACAGTACAATAAGTTGATGTACCAGAGTGTTAAAGTATCGTTGGGTATCGGCATGGTGCGGCGGCGATAGTAAGTGCGGCTTTCCATCGCTCTTATCGGCCGCACGGCCGACTTATGCCCGACTCCAGGAAATCCGAATTTTTCAGAACCGGGATCGGCCAACTGCTCTAATAGTCCGGATTTTTGAGAGTCTGTAATAGTAATACTGTATAGTTGTTTTTCCTTTCACTCAAGGTAACAAAAAAAATTTGGGTCTGCGTCGGACCAGACGGTGGAAGTTATACTTCTTTGGCCATCCAATAGTATAGACAGGTAGACCTACTATTGATTTAATATATTTTGGTAAAAACTAGTCTTAACTTAGAGTAGCCCTACTATTTTGTAGATGATAGCCTATTCTTTTATAAAAAACATTAACCAACACTGAAGGCATATTTTAAAATTAATATCCCATTTTTTCCTTCCTTGTTACATACGCTTATGAATACTATCGTTTCATCTGTTTGGTTGGTCACAGTTAGTCTGGGGACCATGATCAGTGCTCACTTACTACACCCAACAAAATGAATGAGCTCCCGAAGTTTCTGCATGTTGTCGTGAATCACCCTGCATATAAAATTTTTAATGACTGCCGAAAGCGTGTTCAGGGGACCATGATCAGTGCTCACTTACTACACCCAACAAAATTAATATTGCATTGTCATTGGTCCTTGATAAGTGTGCAAAGTTTCAAATCAATCCGACTTTTTGAAGGGGGTGAAAATTACGTCGTGTTCTTTTGACCATGATCAGTGCTCGCTTACTACACCCAACAAAATTAATATTGCATTGTCATCGGTCCTTGATAAGTGTGCAAAGTTTCAAATCAATCAGACGTTTTGAAGGGGGTGAAAATCACATCGTGTTCTGGGACCATGATCAGTGCTCACTTACTACACCCAACAAAATTAATATTGCATTGTCATCGGTCCTTGATAAGTGTGTAGAGTTTCAAATCAATCAGATGTTTTGAAGGGGGTGAAAATCACGCCGTGTTCTGGGACCATGATCAGTGCTCACTTACTACACCCAACAAAATTAATATTGCATTGCCATAGGTCCCTTCGTTGACGCTATAACCAAGTTCAACTGTATTTCTCTTCGTAATGCATATTTTTGCATCTAACACACGCGAGACCTCGTCAAGTTTAGTCGGATGTGGAAACATGGCTCATTGGAAAAACGTTTACAATCGAACCTAGTCGCTTTTTGAATCAGACACTAACAATTTGATAAAAAAATAAAATTTATAAGAAATTGAAAAATACTATTATTTACCTTGAGACGATGTCCTGGGTAGTGTTGATGATTTTATTGCAGGTTTTGTTGGTTTAGAATCAACTAGGCATGCGCATAAGACAGAGAGAAAATATTAGGTTAGTTTTTACACATGCATCTAGTAAAGCATTTTGTTAGCCGCATCTTATATTAAAAGGTAATATTATGGAAAAACGCATAAATTCATTAAACATTCAACAGCTGTAAAAAACAATTGATAAATAAATATTCAACACATAAATGGATGTACATATTTAAAATAAATAAATTCAATATAAATCGTTATTAAATTAACAATACCAACACGGGTTATTGTACATTTTAAAAACAAAACAAACGATTGGCATGGTTAAAATCTGAAAACATAAAGAGGCACAAGTAAATTTTCTCTGAAAGATTTCGTTCCGTCGAACGACACAGAACGTATTATATATTGAACTAGTTTAACAAAAGTTGACAAAAGCTGTGAACAATTCCACTCCCGAAACATAACACCAAGCAGCGTAAAGGAACGAAAGCAATGCAGGATCGACTTACCTCCGTGCTGAGGCGAGTGCTGTTTGGGGGAGTTCATGTCCGGAGGCTCGTCGCTGAACGAGACCGACTTTTCAAACGATACTGACTTATCTGAAAATGAAACCCACGTCCCAAAACCAAATCTTTATTACAACAGCCCACATGCGTACACAAACATAATATATACAATTTACACATATCTGTAATGTCTGTAAGTTTTGAATGTTTTTAGAGAAAAAGTATATCAATCATAAAGAAAGTGTGTATGTAGATTCTTTGAGGCAAACGTATGAAACTTATAGAATTATTATTTTATTTTAGAGACTTATTATGTTTATAGAGTTTTACATTAAAAGGGTAATTTTAAATTAATAATAATACTATTGTCTGTTTTGAAGTTATCATTTATTAACTTATAAAATTAAGAAATTATTTTATCAATTATTTGCCATCATCTGTGTGTTAAAATCAAAACACGATGTTTCCCGAACATGAATCAATTCCCTTTATCAAGTGACTAAAAGGGAACATAAACCTACAGATCTAGGCCAATGTTAAGGGCGTGCAATACCAGTATTAACAGTCACATGCAGTCCTCTTGAATACGTCTTATCTTTCGTCTAATTTTGAAGATAACCTTTTGTAATTTGTAAGAAATCGTTCACGAACATCTAAATTATAATTTGTAGGTAACAGAAAAAGTAAATTATACATTTTTACTACAGATATTTGCTTATAAACAAGACTAAAAACATGATTTTCAGTCGAGTCACTTGATAGCAATGAAACATCGGGGTGAATTTGGTTACCTACTAATTATACATTGGAACTTTCTGTAATTTAAATGTCATACGCACATGGCAAAAACTAAAAATAAGACCGGCATTCTTCTTTTTCTGTGGGCGGTACAGAACCTTATGCACGTCAGCCTCTAGGGCTTATTGCGCTCCCACGTAAGCATGTTGATCCCTCAGTTACCCTTGTCAAGATCCATGAGCCCGTTGAACTGAAGAATCCTTTTAACAAGGTTATCTCGAGGTAAGGTTTGTCCTTTGTTCAATTTACCAAAGGTTTCATACTGATCTGTTCCAGCCTCTCGCACTCATAGATTAGATGCTCTGTGGTTTCCTCCTGCAGGCCACATTTCCTGCATTTAGGATTTCCAGTAAAAATTCCCATGTTCTTCATGTGTTTCCTAAGGTGGCCATGTCCTGTGATTAGAGCGACCGCCTCCTTTACCTTGCACCTACTTAATGAAAGAATGTCGGATGCAATTTGTCTTGATGGACCAAGAAAAGAAAGTTTGCTCATCCTCAATCCAGGGATGCTCCTCCACCTCCTTCTATGTTCCACTCTTGCCCAGTCGGCAACCACCTGCATAGCTGCCGTCTTGGGTATGCCGCAGAAAGGTTGAGGTCCTGTGAATTCTGAAACTGATGTCTTGTTTGCCAGCTTGTCTGCACATTCGTTTTCATCTATTCCAACATGTCCTGGTACCCAAATCAATTGAGCTCAGGGCTTTCAAAGCTGCCTGCCCATCTGAATAAATGCAAATTTCTCTGTTCATATGACCGAGTCTAAGATTCTGGCACATTCCAGTAGAGCTGTAATTTCTGTTTGGAATACTGTTGGGTTTTCCCCCATCGGCAGCACAAATTCCTGCCTTGGGTTTCCACTGCAGATTCCTGCACCTGAACTCCCCTTTGTTTTGGAGCCGCCCTTGTACCAAGACCGGCATTAGTAAAAACAAAAGTGTAAAGAAGCGATATTATAGTCGCTCTCGAGCGCTTTACCAATTTAATATCATAGGCCAGCCTTCTCAACTATCTACGTAGTTATATTAGGTAGATGTTTAAGGTTAGTGGTACAATTTAGTTTCACATTGTTTTCTTTACATAGGCCTAGATCTCTAGGTTTATGTTCCCTTAGTTTCCAATCACTTGATAACGGTAGTTGATTCACATTCGCGAAACGTTGTGTATTGATTTTTACACACAAATCAAGGCAAATTTCCGTATAATCAATAATAATAAATCAGGCTACTCTATTGTAACCAACATTATTAATTTAAAGCTTAAAATAACCTAAGAAATATGAAAATCAATATTGGATAAATAAATATAAACTGTTCAATCCAGCTTCTGTTATAAATGTTGATTCTGTTAAGAAAGTGCTGCATCATGTTTTCACAAAATTGCTATTATTCAGCGAACAAGAGCTTGAATATTTTCTTTACGGCTGAATGTTTGTACACTATTGGTGTAGTCTTGTACTCTCACAAAACTTTAAAGAAAATTTGAGGCACCTGTATCATTTTTGTACAACATATTGCCATTACTTTTAACTACACAGAAGATGGTAATTGTCTGGATAAACAGTTATAAAATAATTTGTAAAGGATTGCGAAGGCAATAGACTTGAAATGTAGACTTTTATCCATTTTTGTTTTCTTTAATGCTGCACGAAGTAAATTAAAATTCTAAACAGACATTTATAGATATTGCATGTTACTGATTTGTACACAAATACCAACACCAGAGGGATGTGTTTATAAGGAGAAATAATGATTGAAACACCAATAATGGCATTGGCTGTTAGAATTTACTTTTTACTGTAAGTTGTTTATAGTATGTATACATTGAATAGGAAGCATTATTCGGTTCTAACGCCAATAGTTTCAAGACGGCGAACGGTTAAACATTTTAAACGAGAATAACTAAAAAACGAAGAGTAAATTTTTCTAGCCCGTTTCATTTTCTATCCGACGGTATAACTGTAAAAACTACCGAACAAAGTTAACAGTAAAACAGTGTCCATTAGTTTGACAGGTTCAACATAGGAAAAAGGGTAGGCCATAATTAATTTGCAACACCCTTTAAATAGGAGATCAAACAAGTTGATTACTTTTTTCAAACTAAGAATTTACATTAATGGTTAACGTGCAAAATTTCAACTCAATCGGTTAAGCCGTTTTATAGTTGTAAATTATTTAGTAAGACAAACAAAATGGCGGATAGGTTTTAATAGAAGCGTTTCCGGAAATATGTTTATAGAATATTGTTTTCTTTATTTCGGTCTACTGAATTACCTCCACACGTTACAGACTCATCCCACAAAGTAGTATAACATAAATATATTTTGGAATAAAAGTTTAACCACAGTCTTGTAAAACGTAAGTTTCTTTAACGTTACGAAGTCTGAACACTCATTCTATCCCAACAGGGGTTCGATCTCATAGGTGTTGGATCAGAGAGAGTACAGTACTATAGGTCGCGCAACCTTAACTTGAGGCGGTCCAAACTGACCTGGAGGATTTACGACCGCCCGCCAGCAACCGACTCTTTTACAATATTAAAATAAAACTAATTATAACGTGATATACTGATTCACGAGTTTGTATTAACAACGATGTAACAGACATTTCAGTTTTCGTCCCATTTCAATCGGACATCTTTCACTGCAGTGAACCTAAAATTTAAAACTTCCTCTCTGCGTTTAAAAAACTTGTTCTATGAAAACCGAAAAAAATGTCCGAATGAAATGGGACAAAAACTGAAATGTTTGTTACATCGTCGTTCTTAATACGAATTCGTGAATCAGTATATCACATTATAATTAGTTTAATTTTAATATTGAGCTAGGGCGTTCAAGGAAGCGTCGCTAATAGGATTGTAAAAGGATCTATTGCGTACGGGTGGCCGTAAACCCTCCAGGTAATTTTGGACTGCCTCAAGTTAGGTTGGCTTCACCTATAGGAATGAGGTTCTACAATACTGAAAAATTAGGTTTATAAGATTTTATATAGTAACTTATGTAATATTTTTTAAAGTAAAACACAAAGGGAAATGTTATTTCAACATTTTTGTTGCCAGGCAAAAGGTATAGTTATATATTACATCCGTACACTCAACAAACACACAGAACCTACACTCATGAATGCACAGACAGGCACACAAACATTTACTTTATTATTTTTACTGTACCCTGGCTTAACCCTGTGCAAGGGACACAAAACGTTTAAAAAAGTATTACACTAAAACCTTGTTTATCTGGTTTTGATGGGACCAGTTCCGTTCCGGATAAACCAAATATCATGGGGTTTTACATGAAAACACGTGTTTTTATGAATCATTTATTGTAATAACCACGACTGGTAAGAACAGAAAAATTAGTTCAATTATTGCGAGAAATAAGTCAAAGAAAATTAAACCGTTTTTCTTTAAAGAAATCGGTAACCTTCTTCTGCTTCACTGCGGAAGTTCTTTTTTTAGCAGACCGATCTCGAAGCCGTTGTATCAGCAACAGCTCTGCCGTGTTGGTGTCATCTTGACGTTCCAAATAAGTAACAGCTGGTCGAACATTGATGCCACCTCGGTGTGATTTATTGTTACGTCCAATGCCTCGTCGTCGGAGCTCGAGTTGTTGTCAGTGATCGGTTCCGGTTGTGCAAAACTCTGCTACAATCTCATCTTCTAAGAACAGTTGGTAACCGAGGTCACATTGATCAGCGTTCAACCTATCAGCTATTTCTTTAGTGTCTCACCTTTATCCAAGTGTCTCCAATCTTCTTTGCACGCTGACAACAACCTTCTTTCTTTCACTGTCCAACATTTTAATTCTGAACACAATTAAGTCACTGCACAGTCATTATTAACAATGAATTGTAATTTAAAAATTCACTGCACTCACCAAAAATATGGTTTACTCTTACTCAACGCAACACTGATTTTACAACAATATAGCAGAAGTAAACATACAAGTGGCGCTTAATGATGGGCGCGTCTGACTCACAGTGATGCCCACAGCTGCGCCGTGCCGTACACTCAGTGCCGCCAAAAATGACACCCATGCAGGGAATCTGCCACCGCTCGCGTTGTATTGCCGCAAAAACTTAAAATTTTTTTTCTGAGGACCAATGCGGACAAACAGGGTTTTAGTGTAATTATATGATTGAATTCATCATGTCATGGATAACTTTTTGTTTGCAATGTGTGTTTAATTTTTAATTGTCATGATATTCATTGTAAACTATTGATTATAAATTACAATACCTATATTTTAACATTTGCTATACAAATTGTAATTTTTCTACAACAAATAAAAGTTTATTATTATAATAATTTTGTTATTAATTTACAAAATAATTTAATTTTGTAAACTGATTCTTCCAACTTTTCTTTTCTGGAAAGATTGATTTTACTTTTTTTACTGACTACTATTGCAAACTATTAATGGTACAAATATTTCTTTTTCAGCTAAAAATATCTTTTGTTCTAAGCTGTATTCAAAATATTTATAGAATTATTCCGCAATTTCAATCTTAACAGTAGGCCTACTTATCAAATTTGAGGTAAGCTGTCATGTTTATCAAAATGTGATTAATTTATTCATATTATCACAACTATGGATTGAATTTGTATACTTTATCATATTGCCTTGGACTGTTAAGTAATAACACTATAAATACCTTTCACGGTTTTTCGCAATAAAAATAATGAGCCAAGATTTTCGGAAAAAGTAGTAAAAGAACTATTTAGTTGTTATGCAATCAATAGTAACAGGTACAAATTTATTTATTATACAGCTGAAAATAGAACAAATTATAAATCTAATTTTGTAATAAATTTTTTTCAACTTTTTCTGTGCTTTCCACTGTATTTGAAAGTCAGTAGTAAAAAATTACATTTTGCTTAACAAACTATCAGCCACTACTAACAAAAACAGAAACTTTCCAACAATGACTTTTTACTACATCATTGTTAAGTTTCAACAATCAAGCCAACAATGTGTCTTACTGAATTGTGCATTATTGTGTAATGTATGCCTAAAAAAGTGAGAATAATTACTAGGTTACTTAAAATTTGTAATTTATAAAAACAGTTTTTTGTACAAGTTAATATACTGTCAGCAATGATTAGTATGCTTAAATCTAAATTTAAATGTAGCCTTACAAAATACTTAAAGTAATGTTAAAAATTCAGAAAAAGAGACATTACAAATCAAACCTTTTCCGAGTTTTGGTGGCTTAACGTCTGTCCTAAGGTAGGACTCGTCTGAGCAAGGAAATCCCAGGGAAGCAGAAAAAACAAAGAGACAAAGAAGCATTAATAACAAAAACAAAAAGCAGATAAAACAGTAATGCCGTAAAGCAAAGGATTCAATAACGCCCAGCATCAAGCAAACAAGTTGGTCACTAATGTTTAGTAACAAAACTTTACATACTAAATTCAACCCATTCCGCACATTGACTTCGAGCATTTATAAAACAAAAACAATGAACCTGATTTCAATACAAACAGTTCTTTGAACTAAATATCAAAGCATATTATTCTGATAAAAACGAACCCACCTTATCGGTTTTAAGGATATTTTTTTAGATAAAATTAAAATGTTTAAGGTAAAATAGATTGAGTTGTTACGTACCTGGTAACGAAGCTGAACTCGAACTGGAATGCTTATCGTAGTCATCGCTAGCTGTGCAACCAAACAACCCAACAAGCAATGGTTAGTGAGTTAGTAGCAAACATCACGGAAAGTGCGGTTAGCAAGCAATATGAGTATTGTATTTTTAACATAGAAAGGCACAATGTACATAGCTTATTTACAGTTCGTAAATGCTCTATGGCAATCGAATAGTACCAGAAGATTAATTTAAGGCTCATAATAAAAAAAATTGAAAAGCAAATTTTGATATGATTGAGTGTACAGTATTTTTACAAAATAAGAAAGAATGCGTATTTGTGTGTTCTTTAAAATGAGCTGAAAATTATTGTTTTTCCAGCTACTACATTAAGAGGTCTTTTCTGCCACATTAATAGGGTAGAAAGAACAGATTATCATCCGGGGGGTGGAAAAGTGTCCATATAAAAAGCACTGAGATATTTTGTAAAGTGTGTTAAATGCTTTTTATACCAACACTTTTCCGCCCGATAAATCATATGTCAGTAACAAAACTGCTAAACAACAATGCAACAATGAACTTCCATGTCTGTGTATTCTTGGCATAATCTCAATTGTTTTTCTAAATATAAATGTCCTTGTTTTAATAATGTTTGTTCCGTAGTAAAATGTAAATTATTTACTCTATACTGTAGATGGAGGAAAAATGTTGTGTGTCTTATGGGAAGAAAGTACCTCAAGAAAATCAATCTGGAAGAAAATCTTATTCTTAACCACATGGCATTACTTCTTTTCTATTTGTGGTAAAAATATAAACAAACATTGGTCCACCAAAGATGACTTGATAATGTACATTTATGCTTTTTTAAATCTACGAAATTATGAAAAATTCTGCCTATTAATTAATAATTAATTATTGTTAATTTCTTTATCAAATCATAAACATTTTTCACTGGTGCTAGGACTATAATATTTGCAACATTAGTTTTATTGCATTCGTCATACACACAATCATTTTTTCATTATTTCACTTTCAATTATTTAAACTATTTAAAAGTATTTTTAAATACCCATTTTTTTAAGTACATATTTAGGCCTTAAATAATTTTGCTATTTTCAAGAGAAGAATAGATTAAAATAATCAAACTTCATCTTTTACTATTCTTTGTAGGACAAACATAGACACGAATAGTTTTTTTGATGACAAAGCTGTAAGAAATAATAATTACATTTATTGACCACAAATAAAAGTAGACAGCAATGCAATGTCAGGTCTACCAACTTATAAAATAAGTTTTTTTTTTATTAATTACAATGTAAAATATTTTAGTTACCAAGCTCTTTGCTTAACACTCTGAATCCAACGTTATACAAGACCTAATAAACTTACCTGTAGTGAACTCACGGATACAATAACAAATTAATTAAACTTTTGAAATATCTCAGTAAATTATCAAATAAATTAGTGGTACTTGTTACACACATAACGAATAAAAAAAAATGCACATACTGTTGAAAATATCAGTATAGAATTTCAATATAAACTGTATTAGTGGAAATCATTTGAAGTGAAATAAATCATTCGACTTACAGTGGTAGTTGTACCTGCCTGCTGGAAACTCACTACAAGTTTGAAAATTCTAAAGAGTTCATCCGTCTACAAGCCTGTCAAAGTTTTTTTGTAATTGTTGTGTAAACAGGAAAGGGATGGGAATGGTAAACAATAGGTAAGTTAGTTCAAGACGCGACTAAATATAGTCCAGAAGTCATCCAATGTGTGATGGAAGTAAACATGCAGACATAAACTGTAAGAAGATGGCAGAAAGAGAGAATGAAATGTTATAGGCCTTTGTAGACATACAAACAATTGTTATTATTTAAAATAAATGTGTGTCAGGAGATTTTAAATCTGAATTGAAACAATATAACATTTTGAAAGTAAGTAAATTATTATGTACATTTATCGTCAATAACTTTATCATTCACAAATATCCCTTAACTTATGTTGCACGTCTTATAGTCAGGGAAGATCTAATAGATCTGTCCAGTTGCACACCACCTCAAGAAAATAGTGTCTAATGTCGGTCCTGCTCTTTTTATAAAGTACTAAAAATTGTATTTTTGGCATTAGAAGAAAACATTATTAGGCCGTATCATGAAAGACTTGAATTATCATTATTGGTGGCCTTCCTGATCAAAGTTACTACTTCTGGACAGCCCTTTGGATGGCTTAAGAGGAGAAATGCTTGTGAAAAAACCATGATGTATTACCGTAAATGTTGAAGTTTCAGTCGTGGAACTGAACAAAATGTTTAAGGTTAAATCGTTCAACAATATGCTTAACCATAAAGTGTAGTCATGTTCGTACTGGTTTTCTATTCATGAACATTTCTAGCACACGTAATACATTTTCTATAAATTCCCTCCAGTTATTAGTCTTTGCTTTGATGTATGTATGAAAACATAAAAAAAGCTTAACTAACTCAAAATATACTTCAATTTTACAAGGATACCAATACAACAAACTGCAGGTGATGTCTAAAACTTATATTAAAAAACTGTGCAGGATAAATTTGTACTTTTAAGGTACATTACACAGTACACAGGTCCGTGGCGTGTAAGTGTATGTCCGTACCAGTGTTGTTACAATATCCCTTTAGTGATTTTTAAATTGTCCCAACGATATTTTTTATAACTTCACAGATGCGTTTTTGGTTCGTTTAAAATGAATGACAAACGACTCGTCGAATGTGTCAGGAAATATCCAATTTTATACGATCTATCTGGTCATACATATGTGGATATTTCTTTTAAAAATGAAAGTTGAAGCAAATTAGGAGAGTCAATGAAAACTTATATCTAACATGATATCTGGTAATGAGGAACTACCTAATATTTACTATCTCTATGATCGGATTTGAGGTTAAAAATCATTGAAAATGTATATATTTTTGTTACAATCTTTTTTATTTACTTCATTTTCGAAATAATAAAAAAATAAGTTAGGCCTACAAACATAAAATTATGTTTTAAATAATCATTATCTTGGGCAATTGGTCTAAAATATTAATATTTTAATAGAATTAGAACTTCTGTTAATTTATAAAACAGGCCTACTGATACTGAACTGTCACGGCACTGATGTGTGGGAATGAGGAAACACGGATAGTTCTGATTCTGAACTATCACGGCACTGATGCGTGGGAATGAGAAATCATGGACAGTACTGATCCTGAACTGACAACGGCATTAATGTGTGGGAATGAGGAAACATGGATAGTACTGATACTGAACTGTCACGGCACTGATGTGCCAGAATGATGAAACACGGATAGTACTGATGCTGAACTGTCACAGCATTGATGTGTGGGAATGATGAAACAAGGATAGTACTGATAATGAACTGTCACGGCACCGATACATCATGAACCTGTGTGAATAGTCCTTATTCATGGTGTTGGAAAAGCCCTGTGTCAAAAAGTGTTTCCTAGAAGGTTTCACTACGCAATAGAAACATTTACTTGAAACTTAACCTGGCCTATATAGGAAATAATCCTATTTATTTTGTATAATCATGTCTTGAGTTTTTGAATTTTTACTGCTAAAACAACAAATACCACTGTTAAACACACTGTATATTTGGTTCTTTATGACGCATGCACAGTTTTATTGTATCAGCCGTTATTAAATTTGTTCCCTGAGCCAAGTATATAACAAACTAAATACTACTGAGCACAACATCCTCTCAGAGAAAATGTATAAATATACTAGTATTTGGTCTTACAATGATAGATGTGTTTAAAGTGAATGAAATGGATGAACGGATATGGAGTGCATGTGTGAAACAGTGATGACTGCATTTACCATATTTACAAAGAATTCTTTGTCAACTAACATGCCTTGTATCATTTTAATTTGATATTTACACAAAATAAACTATGCAAAAACCTTCCGTTAATTCTTGTTATTTTCTTAACGTGAATTTAGAGACAAAAATGATAAACATTTAATGAGATTTGTGTAACATAATTATCAGCTGATTTTGATTTTTAAATTCAAAGTTACCATTGCGATAATTTGCTGTAGACCCAGGCGGCACTTGTAAAAATTCCCTAGGCGTAGGCGTTGGCGCTTGAGTTAAAGCTTTCTGAACCAACCCCGTCAGGTTTGCCAACTGTCTTTCCATGTTCTCAACTCGAAGCCTGAAATAAAGATAAAATTAGAAGCTTGTCTCACAAGAGTTTTAGAGTTTTACAAATAAAAGTTTTATTTTCAGATAAGAAATTTGGGTGAATTGAAATAGGAAAAAATGTTGTTTATTTCGTATGTTCTATCTGACTGCGGAGTGCAAAGCAGTGGCTAGATAATGTTATTGGAAGGATGTAAGTCGATAAATAAATTAACCTCTATTAATACTTTTGATTAAAAAATAAAGGAAATAAATATCACAAAACATTGTATGAAATCAATTGATTTTATTAAAAAAAAAAAGGATTTGGGCACAATTAAGTCCATTTAAACAAATAAAATCTGAAACTGAAAATAACAATTTGCTTTACAAATATTACAGTAGAACCCCGATTATCCACGAGTGGATTACCCGCGTTGCGGCTTAACCGCGATCGCCAAAAAATACCGCGATCGCCAAAAAAATACAAATTAAATATGTAAAATAACCCAAATGCGATACTACGGCAAACCTTCATAACGGGACTATTCCCACCCCCGTCAATAAAGGACTTTTTTACTCCATGCTGATAGAGATTGATATTGAAAGTGCATTTTGACAACAGTCTGTAGTACTGTAGTAGTTATGTACTGGACTGTTTTTTTTTTTTGTTCTTTGTAAATATGTAAATAGTGTGTGTGAAACTATGTAATTTTTCCAACATATAAAGGTACGTAACTGTGCATATTTAAATTAATTGTTATTACCTAAACCTTTTGTAAAGATTAATTAAGCACTTATTTTAGTTTTACGGTCATTTTGAACTATTTCTAGGGCATTTTAGGTTAGTTTCGGATTATCCGCGATTTCGATTATACACGAAAGTTCAGCCACCCATTATCGCGGATAATCGGGAGTCTACTGTATCTATATATATAAAAGCCAAAAGCCTCTGACTCACTGACTCACTCATCACGATTTCTCAAAAACTACCAAACGGATTGGAATGAAATTTGGTATGTAGCTTCGTCTAGGGCCATAGGTGCTCAATAAGAAAGGGTTTGAA
>JAGFPH010000569.1:134988-151761 GCA_018207615.1 Philaenus spumarius
CCCCATCCTACAACCATCCCATCTTACAACCATCCCCATCCTACAACCATCCCATCCTACAACCATTCCCATCCTACAACAGTCCCCATCCTACAACCATCCCATCTTACAACCATCTCCATCATACAACCATCCCTATTATACAACCATCCCTATTATACAATCATCCCCATCTTACAACCATCCCCATCCTACAACCATCCCCACCATACAACAATCCCCATCCTACAACCAACCCCATCTTACAACCATCCCCATCATACAACCATCCCATCTTACTAGTAACTAAAATCATTAACAAAAATACCACAAGTGATATATGGCTAGCATTAAGAAAATGTAGAACACGTTAAGAAATTAGAAATTCCAAGAACGTCCTTGGCCCAAATAATTTCGAATCTCCACGAATCAATCGCACGGCACAGTAAAAAGTAAATGCACCATTATAAATGATACGTTTACATTACTATAAATGGTATTATGCGCTACTCCAACGCAAAATGTAGTTCGTTAGTTGCAGATCTATTTGATTTATAAACAGTAATACGTTTAATAATATATTATTACTTTGTCTATGATCAGCTGAAGGCGAACAAAATGGTTCAACCGTCAAGTTGAGTCCGTGTTTATTTTCCACGGGTCAAGGAGTCAAACACGTGTGTTATAACACTCAGGAAATAAGTTCAGCACCGATACAGATCCCTGAGGCACGCCGCACTCGGCTGTTGGCGGGGTTGCATTTGTTTCGCTTTCAGGCGACCTTGAGTGTTGAACGGTCTCATTCACGCAAACGCTGGTTTGTGAATAGAGTCTGTTGTAAGCGGAGGTTGCAGATTGACAAGCCGATATCGAAGGACGCGTACGGAATGCGTACCAGGCGAATTTCAGGTCCTAACCTTTTTGCAATCTTTTGTGATGGGATTTTAAAAATGTTAGTTTTTCTGATTACAATATGAAAAAAACTTTTAGCGAATTAATTTTTTTTTTCAATTTTCATTAATTCATAATCTACGAAAAAGTAAACGACTTAATTACAAACATTTGGGATTAAAATAATTGATATAAGTGTGCTATGTTGTTTCGTTTACCAAAATGTATTTCAGGTCTTTGAGTAAAATATTAAATAATTCGACCACGCGGCTGAACAGCAAATTTCCAAAATCAAGTTTATAGGCCTATGTTTTAGGGTTTCAACCAACAATTTGGGAAATAGGTCTATTCACGACGGTACTGAATAGCTGCAAAATGGTTCGCATATTGGGAGTACCTTCAATACACAAAGCATTGCGTGCTTCGCACGCCATTCCGAATACTGGGAGTATCTTTAACGCACAAAACATTGCGTGCTTCGCACGCCAACCCCCGTACTGGAAGTACCTTCAATACAAAATGCATTGCGTGCTTCGCACGCCAACCCCACGGTATAATCAACCACATGGCTTTGAACCTAGTACTTCTAAGGTACTTTACGTTTTGATCGATTTTGGGGGAACCAAGCGAGCTATAAGGTCGCGTAAAAAAACAAAATGTGCAGAATAACGTCCTACATTTATATTTGAAGAAAAAACTCAAAAACAAATTCATTCCCGTAGGAAAAATCTCAAAAATTAGTTACTTCCTGTCAAAAGACGTGCTTCCGATTGTTGGATTTATTTGGCTAACGAACTCGTCCGAGCGACGTAGACAACCAACATGTGTACCAAATTTGAACCGAATCGGACTTAAAATGCGGCCGCTAGAGTGCGAACACATATATAAATATGATTTTTAATGACACCCCACAACGTGTTCTGGGGACCATGATCGGTGCTCATTTGCTACTCCCGACGTTGGGTCTTACCATAAGGGCCACTGCATAGCTCATTTTTCCTATGGAAATTCGCTAATTACATTCTTTGTACATTTAACATGTTGGAAATCCTAAACGGCGTGGACGCAGTCAGATATTGTTTGTATGCCTAAGTAGTTTCTTTTAAAGAACGAAGTAAACAAAAAGAATTGAAAACAATAAACAACGATTGAAACATAACAGCTGATTCCGTCCATTAGCTTTAATGCTTCAACAATAATGCGAATAAATATTAAAAAATTATTCAGCTAATGTACAGTACAATAACGCAAGCGTCTACTGTTCCCTAAGCTACGTATAAACACAGTATACGGGACGCATGCGCGTAGACTATCTATGACGTATGCGACTTAGAGAGTAGAAATGGTTCTCCTTCTTTTTTCTCCGGTTAGAGTCGGAGACAAGGGTTTCAATTCTCGTCTCGATCAGGCGAACTCGTTCTACCGCGGTTAGAAAATGAGGTGTACGCACACAGTACGCACTGCGCATGCGTGCAGGGTGCGTATGCCGCGTTTGGCAGAATAAGTAGAAACGATTCACCTACTCTTTCCTTTCAACTGCCGTTGAAGTCGGAAGCGTTTCACTTTTTGTCTGATCCTGATCAAAGAAGTTTCACTTAAAAGAATTAGTCATGCTCTTCTAGACAAAATCCGTGTAGCCTCTCATTACATTTCCGATACGTATACCCCCCCCCCCCCCAAAAAAAAAAACGTGTTCCTCAACCTGCCGAAATGAAAACCGCGAAGTTTATAATACAGCACGTAATCAAAAACGAATCAATCGCGTATAATTTCACTCGCCCAAAGAAAGTACCACGAAATACCCTTCATTATACACTTGTTAATAAATTACTTACACTAATGAGATAGCGTCAATACCAATATGATTGAAACCGCTAATCGCGAAGAGAAACGTGTGGCCTAACCTCTCCAAGCCGCGTTATTTACTTTTATTGCTTTCACATTGTGCAATCCAAACTATATACTTCAATGTAAATAACTCGAGGAATGCAATAACTCCAACAATAACTCGGTGTGGTAGCTCTGTGGTTATAGATAGTTAATTCCCTACTCGTTAATGTTTGTGGTGTCGGCTGGGTTTGACTTTAAATTATCTAGAATCGTTCGCGTATTTTTACGACTCCGTTTTTTTTTTTCATGATGCATAATTTACTTAACGTCATTTGACGTTCTGTTCTTTAATCTGTAACTAATCATTTAAACGAATCGTAACTACAGATGTCGGCGTGAATCCTGGCACTTGGGCTCGCCCTGGCGCGATGGGCCGGGGATGAGGGGAAAGGGCGTAAGTGGGAAATTTTCTTTTCCCACACCACTTTCTAATGTGACTCATCCTTCAAACGAACTAGTGGATGTTTACCTCACCCTTAACACGTTTACTGCTTCGCAAATTTCGTATTTCCTATGCTAGGAGCTGACGTTTTATTAGCGAATTTCTATAAGAAAAATGAGCTATTGCAGTGGCCCTTATGGTGACACCCAAGGTCGGGAGTAGCAAATGAGCACCGATCATGGTCCCCAGAACATGTTTTCAGGTGTCATTAAAATTCATATATATATATATATATATATATATATATGAACGAGTTCGTTAGCCAAAAAATCCAACAACCGGAATTACGTTTTTTGACCGAAAGTAAATATTTGTTGCGATTTTTACTACGAGAATGAAATTTTTTTAGAGTTTTTTTCTAAAAATATAAATGTAGGATGTTATTCTGCACATTTTGTTTGTTTTACTCGACCTTATAGCTCGCTTCGTTCCCCCAAAATCGACGAAAACGTAAAATACCATAAAAATACCCGGTTCGAAGCCAAGTGGTGCAAACTCGCGAGGCCACTAGGAGGAAACAAATTGTACTAATTGCGTACACACAGACAGCTGTTCAACGCCTTCTTGAGTAGACCTGTTTCCCAAATTGTTGGTTGAAACCCTAAATCGTAGGCATATAAACTTAATTTTGGAAATTTGCCTAACTCACGTCAGCGGTCCAGCTGCGTGGTCGAATTATTTTTTATATTTATAGCCTAAATAAGTAGAAATTATTTTATTTTTTATTTTTGAACCTTTCTTCGTAATAATCACTAATATTTTAAAACGGACGCACATGTGCGTCCATAGCACTTAGGCTTAAAAATGACGTGCGAAGCACGCAATGCACTGTATTGAATATTCTCCCAGTACGGGGGTTGGCGTATTGAAAATGCTTCCAATATGGGGGTTGGCGTGCGAAGCATGAAATGCACTGTGTATTGAAAATACTCCCAATATGGGGGTTGGCGTGCGAAGCATGCAATACACTGTGTATTGAAAATACTCCCAGTATGGGGGTTGGCGTGCAATGCACTGTGCGTCGGCCGCTTCTCATAGTGTTCAGTATCAAGCTCACACGTAGGCCCGAGTACAATTTGTGTGCTATATCAATAGAAAGGCAATTAAATTTACTATAATCCTGTGCAAAGTTATTTTAGATACAGATCACGAAACGAAATTCATAGAAAGCTACCGATAAATAATTTTTTTCATTATGCATGTAAGGTAATTCCACCATTTATACTTTTCATAAGCAAGAGTACAATTTGTGATCTTTATCATTCGAAAGATAATTCAATTTACTACAATCCTGTGCAAAGGTGTTTTTTTTTAACAGTTCCCGGGACAAGGAACAAAATTCATAGGAAACTCCCAGTATTTAATACTAGTTATTTCCTGATGAGAAAATTCGGCTATAGTAATGCGGCAGTGCTGCTTACGTTTTTTTTTTAGAAATTAGCTCAACTCACGTCAGCGGTTCAGCTGCGTGGTCGAATTATTTTTATTTACACTGAATGTCAATAATATGTCTTCTACTACGGCATGAGAAAGTGACAACTCAACCTGCAGGATCAAATCACCTTCACACATGAACTTCCTCTTTCCTCGTGTTTCTGCAGACCGCACTTTGACCGTGTAATGAAATATAATTAGACACTCATCAATAGACAAACGAATTGGGAAAGTCCGCAGTCCGTCTCTCACGCCGATTCCCACAGGCTGTTATAATTATGTCCTTAATATGAGATCGGCAATCATATTAATCATAGGCTTTTAGTTTTGGCTGGCTTTCACCGGTCATTGAAACGTCTGGTTCCTGTTGAGAATTTTAAGTTATGTAATTCATTTTTTTGGGGAAAGTACTTGGTCGTCGTTTTGTCCTTAACGAGTTTTAAGATAATTGGGGTGATTAAATTATTTAATCATAATTATGTATAACTAGTATGACCCGGCTATTGCTTGATTTTATTACACAGGCTGTCCCCGAACTCTCTGGACCCTTTTTGTGGATATGTTCCTGGGATCCAGACAAACATATCCACAATATAAACATGGGTCTACGGTGCTTATTTTTTCGTCTGTCTGCCTGTAAGTGTTTTTTACAAAATACTTAATATTTTTGGAAGTAGATGAGATATTGAGCTCAAACTTTGTATACCTATTTGTTGCGTAACCTTTTATAACTGTACGAAAAATTAGAAAATTATTTAAAATATTTTCAAAATGGCGGCCGTTTATAATTTTTAATGTCAAATATCTCAAAAACCGCTAACTTTAGGAAAAAATTACAAGAGACAAAAAAGTTTACTTTTTCAACGACAAACACAATGGTTTTCCTATTTTGTCTGTAGCTCAAAAGATAACAGAAATATTGACAAAAAAAAGGAAAAATTTATTTCTGGGTAGTTGTCAACAATACCCAGAATTACTCTAGAAACAAAATATTTTAAAGTTATTATGAGCTAGAATAATAAGATGTTTGCATAATGTTCCGAGCACTTTCTGAGCTGACCGCTATCAAAAAATAATGGAAAAAGTTCATATATTCATAGGTCCGGAAATGTTTCTTTAGAGAGTTTACAGCTAGCGAAAGATTTTACCCTTGTTTCAGATTACTCACAGAATTACTGTTTGAGAACATCATGTTATGTTTTCTTTATAATAAAGGTGTAGGATTAACCATAACACCAAAACTAGGATGGTAAAATCATGTTAAATGTTCAAATCAAATTATTTCGTATATTTTATAACAGCAGTTATAATAAAGGTTAAAAGAACCAGCAAGGCTCAGGTCTACACTTTAATACAAACGTAAGATAAAAGTTGAAAATAAAAATAATTGGTTTACAGTTTGAAATCAGCTGTGAATGGAAATATTTAGCAAACAGATGTTTTATGTGTTATTTTATTCAATTGGTTGCTATGGTAATGAATGTAAATACATTCAAGAAATATTTAGGTTCATCAGTCTAACCTAAGAAGTTTTTCCGACTAAATATTGATATAAAAAATGTTTTTATCAAAATGAATTATAGCCTATGTTACTCAGGGATAGCGTAGCTTTTTATTAGTAACACTATTTTTTTCAATCGGTCTACAGATTACATCCTACATACAAACAAACAAATTTTACCTCTTTATCATATTAGTACAGATTATTCTTAATTGATCCAGGTACACTAGTATACATATAAAATGTTTCTGAGGACCATGATCGGTGCTCATTGCCCATTCTCTACCTTAGATCTCACTAAAGAGTCACTGCAATAGATCTTATGGAAATTCGGTTTATAGAAGGTTGACAATTGTGGTCAGTTTAATTATTCATTTTTTTTAAGTTAGCAATAATGGATGTGTTTAAGACGTAAAATAGTTGACGACCAAAACTAAAGTGAATAATTCCAAGTGGAACAAATATACAGCAAGATTAAAATCGCAAAAATGTAAAACCGAGCACTGACCGCCTCCGGGTTCATTGTGATTTCCTCATACTTGTAAACGCGGATCATGATTATTGTGCCCTTAACGCAATTTACTCCCGACCATGATATATGTTTCCTAGAATAATACATTGCATACGCTATCGGATTCGATAAGGGAATCCAGTCCGTCTCACTTGGTTGGACATACTTCGGTTACATTCCAAGTATGAATTATGTCAGATACTTAGATAATACAGCCATAAATCTATCCTTCGCAATACTCGATAAATTATTTATTTTCACATAAACCTCCATTTACAACAGACACAGTACATGAGCAATTAATAACTCAGAGCTGTGAATTTAAGCGAGTGGACTGTGTTAAGGTCGGTCAACACCTTCACTGCTAAGGACGCACAGTGCATTGCACGCCAACCCTTCCTGTATTAGGAGTATTTTCAATAAAAATGCATTGCGTGCTTCGCACGCCAACCCACATATTGGGAGTCCTTTCAAATATACGATGCATTGCGTGCTTCGCACGCCAACCCAGTATTGGGCGTATTTTCAATGCACAATGCGTTGAGTGCTTCGCACGCCAACCCGCATATTGCGAGTAGTTTCAATACACAGTGCATTGCGTGCTTCGCACGCCGACCCGCATATTAGGGGTATTTTCAATACACAATGCATTGAGTGCTTCGCACGCCAACCCGCTTATTAGGAGTATTTTCAATACACAATGCATTGCGTGCTTGGCACGCCAACCCGCATATAAGAGTAGTTTCAATACACAATGCATTTCATGTTTTGCACGCCAACCCGCTTATTAGGGGTATTTTTAATACACAATGAATTGCGTGCTTCGCACGCCAACCCGCATATTAATAGTATTTTAAATACACAATGCATTGCGTGCTTCGCAGGCCAACCCCCGTATTGGGAGTATTTTCAATACACAATGCATTGCGTGCTTCGCACGCCAACCCGCATATTAATAGTATTTTAAATACACGATGCATTGCGTGCTTGGCACGCCATCCCGGATATTGGGAGTTATTTCAATACACAGTGTATTGCGTGCTTCGCTCGCCAGCCCGCATATTAGGAGTAGTTACAATACACAATGCATTGAGTGCTTCGCACGCCAACCCGAATATTGGGAGTATTTTCAATACACGATGCATTGCGTGCTTTGCACGCCAGCCCGCATATTAGGAGTAGTTACAATACACAATGCATTGCATGCTTCGCGCGATAACCTGCATATTGGGAGTATTTTCAATACACAATGCATTGCGTGCTTCGCACGCCAACCCCAGTATTGGGAGTATTTTCAATACACAGAGCAATGCGTACTTCGCACGCCAATTTTAAGCCTATGTGCTATGGACGCACGTGTGCTTTCGCTTTAAAATGTTAGTGATTATTACGTAGAAAGGTTAAAAAATGTACGAGTTGCCTCCAGGAGGCAAAGATGTACACTAGTAGCACATTGAGTTTGTGTGCCTTTCATTTTTCCGCCAGCAAATATAGGGCAGCTTCATAAAAGCGGAAATTAGAGGGTTACATACGTACTGATATGCGCATGCGTAACAATATAAGTGAATGTGTGTTATTAAACACAGCTTTCTCTCGCACATTCAAAATTAACCGATATATTATTTTTCTAGTATTCCTCCGCGAGCAAAAAGTTGATGTGATAAGCACCAGAGTGCAGGCTAAACGCTCGAGTAGGATCTCAAATTCGACGCGTACATGCTTCCACAATAAATCCTATTTTTTCGTCATAAATTATCAAAATTTATTGAAATTACTTTTGTTTAAAAGGTAATTTAACTTTAAATGTGGTGAGATTTTTACATTTTTGATATTTGCAATATTGAATGAGAAAAAAACGCAAACTTTGATTTTGAGTTAAATCAAAGAACAAATTTAGTTGAAAACTAAATGATATATCCACATTCGGACTGTCCTAACCATTAAAATTGTTAGAATAATTTTCCGATCATTATTACTCCAGTAATCTTGTCACGCGTTAAACATTGCTTTTATGGAAGTAAAAATTCAAGATGGTGGCTGGGTCAGCCGAGCCTTGAACTACAAGTCGTACTATCCAATTTCATATATAACAATTGGAATTCCGTCCGGCATTTTGTAAGTAATGAATATAATTGCACTCCTACTGTCAGTATTGCCAACATCTTGAGGACAGTAATCATTGTGGAGACACAATCAGTGTTGCCAAATTCAACAAGTTACGCAATAAGTCAGATCTGACCTATATTATAAGATGTGATATTTTGCTTCGATAGATCATCTGAGAGGAGGTTATTGCAGGACCCAGTGGCGTAAATACAGGGGGGGGGGGGGATTCAAAGGGAACTAACAAATAAAAAGTAATTGCACGCAGGTCAGCAATACTGTAAAAGTGCCTTTAATTGTACATGTTTTAAAGTAATGAATAATTATAAAATAAAATATTGGTCTTGTTTTGTTACTTTTACTTTCTCACTATACTATAGTATAGAGAAAGTATAGTGATCGCAAAAAAAATCGATGTTGAGATTTTTGTGGAAATATCCGTTTTGGGATCCCCTGAGTCCAAAAAAGTGGTTTTTACAAAATGTCTGTCTGTATGTATACAAAGCTAGAGAAAAAACTATTCGATCGATTTCTAACAAATTTGCACGTTGTATAGATGCACAAAAAAAGGTTTTAAAACATTTTGGCCAAATTAACCCGAAAAAATCAGTTATTATTTTTTGTATAAAAACGGCTTTAACAATTTTGATGAAATTTAGCTTATTTGTAGCCCTTAATGTTACCTACCATACGCAAAAACCCACATCTTTCTAAAAATTCTTGTTTAGCTAGTAATAATAATAACAACTGATTTTGGGGGTTTTTTGGCCAAAAAGGGGGTTGTTTTTCAAAACCTTTTTTCGTGCATCTATACAGGCCTAATTGACATGTTTGGTGCAAATTTGTTAGAAATCGATTGAATAGTTTTCTCTCTAGCTAATAATAATAATATTTATTTTATTAGTTACTTTCCTACTTTAATACAATTATGAGGTCACTGTGAATCTGTTTAATAATTTAAACATGTTTGTGAGAATGTATGTTTCTGGTACCGTTTATCTGTTTTTGAGATCGTACAAGATTTCGTTAGGAAATCCAGGAAGCTCCTCAAAATTATTAATTGTTACTAGGAAGCCTCGTGAAAAATCCCAGCCAGATTAATTAGATAAACATCACAAATACACTATTTAAAAAAAATACTATTTGGAAATAACTGACGGGGATTTTTAAATCGGAAAATTTGTACAATTAAAATGATTATAAAAATGTAGGAATATTCGTTAACATTTTGTATTTATATACATCATTATATATCTAAAAAAATATACAAATATTATCTTTTAATTGCTTTTTATTTCATATTTATAGATCAAAATCATTTAGAAGTTATTAATACTGTAGTGAATAAATTAATAATCGAATATGTTTATATGTTATACGACGATGTAGGAATGTTTAAGTTAAACGAATAGGTATCTCTTCTTTAAATTTGTATAAACGAATATATTGATGATAAAAGCTTGTATTTATATTCAGTTTATAACCTCAAAGCAAATATCACATATATTATTCCTCAAGGCAATTTTTTTGTCGGTACGCCATAACTTCCTTAATACATCATCAAATTACATGAATGAGGCATCATTTTAAAGCTTTCCTTAACCGCTGCACCGGAAAAATATACAAAATACAATTATACAAAAAAAGAAATAAAGAATCCGAAAGTAACAGTGATGTAAGATCAAGTAAGTTGTAGGGATATTTTCCTGGCGTTGGCAACACTGATTATGACAATACCCAGCTGGAGAGCTGCCGTTACGCCATTACATTTCTATTTTTAATTAATTGTATATTTAGTATCGTATAGTATAGTGTACTTTAATTAAGTGGGATTTAAGTAAGTTAGAATGCGAATGCTTCGCACGGGTCAGCTAGTTATAATGTATTATAGCCTATATTAGTTCTATAACTCATATTTAAAAAAATCAACTTCACAATCACGAAGTTGTAAACATTACCCCAAAGTATAATCGTTTAAGTATTACAGATGATGGGTGAAATCAGCTGTTATATTATATGTTACCCACGTACGTACGTACTCTCGCTTTTATAGGAGTTGATTAATGTTTGTCAATAGACACGTTTCGTTAACATATTTAATTATTTAAATTGTAAAACAGGGGAAATTTTTTATTCAAGTATTTTACCGTTGAGAGCACAGTTCGTTTATTACTATGATGATTAATTTTTCTAAATATTCGTAACTTTCAGCCGGTGCGTGTCGAGTGTTTATAACTGAGTAGCCCAGTTTCAAAACTCGTTATCTCCAATTTTTTTTGATTTCGAGTTAAGGCCACCATTTTGTTCTTGGGGCTCATACACAACTAATTCCACATGTTTAAGGCTGCAAAACACGTTACAAACGTATTAAAATGGCCATCAAACTCTGGATACTGCTGCATAACTCGTCATGTGTACCTCATGCACTGCTGCAAAAGCCGTTATAGTTGCTAAACAAATACTGCAACAGAACTCGTTATGTCCCTGTGGAGTAAAATGTATTGCTGTTATTACTGCTGCAAACTACGTTATGTTCAATGGTTTCAGTTTTCATAGCTTCTAGTACAAATGCGTATTTTTTATTAGTTTCCATTATAATTTGACCACTATTTGTATACTTAGGGGAATTTCAAGTTGTCACGTTGGTATTCCTGCATTCTAGAAGGATTGAGACGCCTGTAATCAGGAGCAAAATTTATTGTGGTTAAACGTAAACATTGAATGTTGTTTTGTAGGCTATGAGTGTTTATTGTTTCATTTCGTTGTTTATTTATTATTAAAATAATGAATATTGTACCAGTAGAGGTTGGGAAAGGAAGAAAGAAGAAGAGAAATGTCAGTAATTGGTCAAGGACAAAGGCTAAAAGAATGAGGTAAGTGTAAAGTTTTACCATCTGTATGAGCCTAGGCCTAGGATTTTGGATTGTTCACCACTTTTATAAAGAGTGAGCTATGTTTAAAGGCTATGCTTAAAGCTAAATTAACAGAATATTAGTCTCAGATGAATATTAAATTGAATTAGGTTTAACCATTTTTATATAATACAGTAACTTACTTTGTCTGTTTATAAAAGCGGTAGAAGAAGAATGTCAGTTATGTAAATCTAACCTCTCTCATCAGCTAATAAATTCTAAATGTAATAATAATGTAGGTTTAAATTAACTAAAAACTGCCTTCGGCAACGGATTATTAATTAGAGTAAAAACTCTAGCCTTGATGATCCCTAAAGTCGGAAAATCCAGCCTCGATGATCACTAGATTGTCAGAATGCCACTATACGTTGCATCGTCTGTGTAGCAGAAAGGAAACATTGATGGTATAATTAAGTGATCTAGGGGCTATAACACGACGCAATAGTAATCCCTTATTTTTTATTTACAGATACAGTTCTCCTGGACTTCCAAAAAAAACAACATGCAAGCACCCCTCGAAGACACTGAAATGTTCTGAAGTAACAATGCAAGACGTAAGACGCTTTCATCAGAAGTTTTACTCTACACCAGAGAGGATTGCTCAACATAATTTCATTTTGCGCCATGTGACAGTTGAAACACCAAAACGTCGAAGGGGGAATACAACACGTACTAGAGATACTTCCGATGAAGATGTTAGTGATGAACCCCTCACTTCAAAAAAGAAGGTAACTACTAAATATTTTATTCCATGTCTCAAACGGGAAAAAACCGAGAATGTGCCAGTCTGTAAAACTTTTTTTATACAGACTTTGGCAATTTCACGGGACAGAGTACAAAACGTATGCAGGAAATTTTTGGAAACAGGAAATGCACCACTTGAAGCTCGAGGTGGTGATCGAAGGAAGGAGTTGTTTACTGGTAGAAAACAGTCTGTTAAAGCGTTTATTGAGTCTGTACCAGTTTTGGAAAGTCACTACTGTCGTGGTAAAAACATTCACCGTCAGTACGTATCAAGTGATCTGACTATAAAAACACTTTGGGACAGATATCAGGCTACTTGTGATCCAGATTTAACCGTTAAATATGATTATTTTAGAACCATATTTGACACTGAGTATAACATTGGCTTTGGTGCGCCTGCAACAGACTGTTGCTCAACATGCTTACGCCTTAAAGAAGAAATAAAATTTTGTAGGGATATGGAGAAAAGATTATCTCTCAAAACTGAGCTCCGTGTTCACAATTTGAAAGCTGATGCTTTTTACAATATAGTCCGACATGAAAATCCAAATGAGATCACCCTGAGCTTCGATTGCCAGAAAAATCAGGTAATACCGAAAATCCCTGATCAGTCTGTGTATTACCGTAGACAGATGTACATCTATAACTTCACAATTTGTCAAGGGTCATCTCACTCCCCACTCACAAAAGAGACTGTATATTCGTATGTGTGGCTAGAACATGAATTTCGCAAAGGCTCCAACGAAATTTCATCGGCTATTTATCACAGATTAAAATCATTAGATCTAACTGGCATTCGCACCATACAGCTAATAGCCGATGGCTGTGGTGGCCAAAATAAAAATTCGATGCTTATGGCAATGGTTTCAAAGTTTTTGTTAGAGGATGCACCACCAACTCTTAAAATAATAAAAGTTATTTTCCCAATAGTAGTGCATTCTTTTATTCCTCCCGATAGGGTATTTAGAATAATTGAGCGGGATATTAAGAAGCATGACACACTTCTATCTGATGAAGAATATATTTCAATATTCGACAAACATGCAACTGTTGTGCGTTTAGGGGAAGAATGCAAAGTATATGACTGGAAAAAAGAAGTATTTAATGTTGTGAAAAAACCTGCTAACTGGCATTTTAAACTGCAACCCTGCAAGAGGATTGTAGTAAGTAGAGTAAAGGATAACTTAAACAGGGCTCTTATAAGGGGGGAGGTGAACTATAGTACAAACGTTGGTGAGGGGAAAACCATCCTAAAACGGGAGAAGAAATTCAAAGACCTAATCCCTGCAGAAGTTGAAAAAGGAGTTTTAATGAAAGAGGAAAAGGTTAAGGATATTTTATCTCTCATGGAGGTCCATTTTTCAGCAAATTGGGAAGATAAACCAGAGCTAAGCTTTTTAAAGAATGTAATTTCACAGCAAAAAGTATTAAAGCAACTAGGTCAAGTAATTGAAGAAGATGCCGACTCTGACTCAGGCGATATCATTGAAGACGCAGAAGTTCTTCCAATTTAGGCTGTTTAATCAGTTATAATGATTTATATTACCTATTTCAATTTAATAATTTAATGTGTTTTATTGGTTTGATTTATCTATAAGTTTTATGATGCAACAGTTTTGTGTGTTTTGTTATGTTTATTCAAGTAATACATTTTTTGTTTATTTCTAAATTGTGTTTTTTTTTAATCCCAAACAATTAGAAGGCCTTAACAAATTCTAACATAAACTAATATAGTAAAATTCATAGTGAAATAATAAGTTTCGTACAACTTAAAAATTACTGAAACAAAACTCGTCATCTTCCATAATGGTGCAAAACCCGTTATAATGCTAATACTGCTGCAAAACCTGTTATGTGCAATTGTTTTTTTTTAATTACTGACAAATTTCAAATCAGTGATTTATGACCTCTTCCATCAATAAAAGTAGTTTTTTTTTACATTTAATAAAAATATCCCCAAACTTCTATTTTCTTGGATAATCTAACCCCGGTTTTTTGCCGTTTGTCGAAAAAAAAACTTTGTTGGAGTTAACGAGTTTTGCAACTGGACAACTCAAACTATCAATTACATTGGTTTTCAACGGAACTGAATTCTCAGAAGTCATTAGTAATTGTTTTATGTCACTAGGTAGCGTGCGAAAAGCATGCACAACTATGATTTCGTAAGTAGCATGGAAACCAGGTTTTAAGAGTCGATTAAAAAACAATATTTTTATTTGTAATGTGTGAATTCACGAAACTGTCGAATCATGTGCTTCAAGTCACCGACAATTACTAAGTAAAACAAAATATTGAACAACTAATTTATAACAGATATGTACTACATTTTGAAACAATAAAATAAAAACAATATTATTAATATTTATTCAATTAGTAAAACAAATTACATCTCCAGTTTTTTACTTTCTCCACCCTATACGTAGTATATGGAGAAAGTATTGTTTTCGTCCAAATTTTCGAATTTGAATTTTTAGTGGAATTATCTGTTTTGGTGCTCCCTGAACCCCCAAAAAATGTTTAGTGGAATTATCTGTGTTGGTGCTCCCTGCACCCATAAATATTTTTAGTGTAACTATTTGTTTTAGTAGGCCTACTCCCTGAACCCAAAAAAGTGTTTTTTTGGTGATGTCTGTCCGTGTGTCTGTGTGTCTGTAAGGATGTGTACAGATCTGGAGACCATACCAACGGTCTGATTTTGATGAAATTCGGTATGTAGATGTAGTTCTAGAATATCTCTAGGCGTTTTTTTTCATGTTTCAAAATTTTTCATTTTTAAATGGTTTTACCCCTCAAAAATGGCCCAAAAACGAGAAAAAAAATCAAAATTTCTCAAAAAGGCTCTAACGATTTTGATAAAATTTGGCTTATTTGTAGCCTTAATGTACCCTACCATATGCAAAAACTGCAACTTTTTAAAAATTCTCGTTTAGGTAATAATAATAATAATAACTGATTTTTGGGGAGTTTTGGCCAAAAAGGGGATTGTTTTTCAAAACGTTTCAAAACCTTTTTCGTGCATCTATACAGGCCTAATTGACATGTTTGGTGCAAATTTGTTCGAAATCGATCGAATAGTTTAAATAATAATAATATAACAATATAATATGGATGTGTGTTACATGTATCTAATATTTTCCACGATAAGATTTTCCTACTTTTGCAATTCTAAATAACCACCTCCTACTCTAGGGAAGGTATAAAGGTTTAACTGGGAGAAAGTATGTGGCAGTTATCTGGTACCGTTTATTTTATTTTGTATCGAATCTTATAAAGTAAAAAATAAAAATTCAAAATGTGTTTGAAGTAGCTTTGCTAGGGAAAATAATGTTAATTTCTAAAAAAAGTATTATTAGATCGAAGGTATTGGCAAATGTATTATGGAAATTCGCTAATAACAAAGTGACAAATTCATAATATGTAAATATTTTTGGTGTTCCTTCCAGTTCATAAAGTCAAGAATCTATAACAAACTCTATGTCAGTATGTCTGTGGTCAATTATTTATCTGTTAATAAATAAAATTACTTAAACATCTACTGATACCACGGTACCCATCAGGCAAACCGCAAGACTCGACCACCGAGGGACTGCAATGAACAATAATAAATACCCTTTTCTAAACAAGACCATCGCTTACATCCACTGTAAGATTATATAAAGGCAACTAAGTGGTAGTGTTTAGCGCTTAGAGTATGTTTTAATGATACACTTAAACCTGGTTATTGTCAAGAACGTGATTCAGGAGGAATGGGCGCACTGCTGTGGGAAATGTTGAGGTTAAACATGTGTTTCGTAATTTTAAATTAAACTGCAGTAAATAGCAGAGAGTGCAGACACAGATTAAAGTTAGACACAATCTGTAGATTAACCCAAACCAGTATAGCACGTGCGTCCTTTAACTGTATCTGTGACATAACTGTGAGGACGAAAGTGAAGTCGTCTACTTTATGTGGAATAGCCGTTCGATGTGGCAAGCAGCAAGGTTGGTTTTAAATCAAACAATTTACGGTTGTCTTTTACAATTAGACTTCTTTTAAGTGATGAGGTTTTAAACTATAACTTGAAGGTTCGACAGAATTTTAAAGATTTGCCCTTTTAAACTGGATAGCACCTGATTTATTTAAATTTTTTTTAGTAAAATAGTAAGATGTTTACTATATTAGGCATATGGGCTGTTTTTCAGTAGCATTTCCATTAAACGTTTATTCCATGAAATAACTTGTAGGTTAGGTTTTTGTTTACTAGTTTTCCGTTAACAGTTTATTTCATGAAATACCTTGAAGGTTAGGTTTTTGTTTACTAGTAAGCCCGAGTTGTGTTGGTTCTTTTTAACCTTTAAACTGGCATGTGGGCTGTTTCTCAGTGGC
>JAGFPH010000569.1:187574-197859 GCA_018207615.1 Philaenus spumarius
AAACACAGAAAGAATACGCGACTAAGCGATGCAGATTAATCGATTAAGGTAATAACCAGATCCCGCGTCAGAAAGTTAAAAGAGGCAGAAAATTATGTTTACTGTATGCAACTTGATCTTTTTCGGTCGGGTGGGCAAGCCCGTTAATTTTCTGCAAGAAAAGATCACTAAATGTTCGACTAAATAAACACAGAAAGAATACGCGACTAAGCGATGCAGATTAATCGATTAACCTGGTAATAACCAGATCCCGCGTCAGAACGTTAAAAGAGGGAGAAAATGATGTTTACTGTATGCAACTTGATCTTTTTCGGTCGGGTGTGAAGGCCCTTTAACTTTCTGAATAAAAAGATCACTAAATGTTCGATTAAATAAACACAGAAAGAATACGCGACTAAGCGATCCAGATTAATCGATTAACCTGGTAATAACCAGATCCCGCGTCAGAACGTCAAAAGAGGGAGAAACTGTCGTTTACAGTATGCAACTTGATCTTTTTCGGTCGGGTGTGCAGGCCCTTTAACTTTCTGAAGAAAAAGATCACTAAATGTTCGACTAAATAAACACAGAAAGAATACGCGACTAAGCGATGCAGATTAATCGATTAACCCGGTAATAACCAGATCCTGCGTCAGAACGTTAAAAGAGAGGGGGAAGGATTGTTTACTATCGCGAGTTTTTTATTTCTGTAAAAGCAACCATGTTCTTTCTTTGTAATTGTCACTATTTGTGTGCGTTTATGTCCGGTGACATGTTGATTTCTCTTACTTTAGAAGTAACATAGGCCTTTATGGTTTGGTTAAGTTTCCTGGTTGGTTTACAGATAGAGAGAGTTGATTGTACTTTTGAAATGTCGCGTATTAATGATTTTACGATGGCAAATGTTCTAACAAATAATTGTAAATATTGCGCCTGACTTTTGATTCGCCCTGTTGTAGATAGAGGATGTACATTTTTTTAAATGCCGATCTTTGCTGAATCCAGAAGTTATAAGCTGTTTAGATCTTGTAAACACTCTATACAGGCTTTACATACATACGAATAAACGTATGTATTCAAACAAAGACTAAGGATACAACACTTGCAGTACAATGTAAATCTTGTTGAAAATAAAGACAGAATAATTGCACCGCCGCTCTAGAGAGCCTGTTACATAGCTCAAAGCGTCCTTCCAATGTCGTTCAAGCTGCTTTTCTGCAACACCTCTGACATTCTTTACATCAGTGAAGCAGAAAACTTTCACGCAGGTTGGTCAGGTGATCGCTCCTCCTGGGCATAAGTATATAGATCACAGGTGACAACGGTGAATACTTGATAGGAATACTCTATGGATAAAAAAAACATTTTGTTGTGTGAAAGATTTCTATTAGTTTTTATAGATAGACTACTAGCATTGAACAAACTAAAAGAAAGCAGTCGTGAGACGGCCGACAGAAGTGAAAACTGTCATGAATATAAATTGTTGGTTATATTGGTTTAATCAGAAACGTTATCATTTTAGAGGTATCACCAAGTGCACTAAGTTAACACGACTTACACAATAAGGAAGCGCAATGTCCATTTCGTCGGTAGCGTGACTAAACTCATGCAGCTACTGAATGTAAGCCTTTGAATTTACCATCGCCTATTTTATTTCGTCGATTTATTCTTCTTTTACGATCAACTGTTACATTAAACTTGTGTGTAAACCAATGAAGAAGAAGAAATCCATCGGCGAAATCAAAAAACGAAAGGGATTCACTTTAAGGATCTGCTGTAGTGGCGACCCTCTTGGATTTTTATCCCATAAGAGCAATGTTAAATTTCAAACCATTTATTTCGTTTATTTTTTAACATAAAATTGTTTGCAAGGTCTCATTTTAAGCACGTCACAATACTCATCCGTTTTGCAATTTACATTTTTTTTATGCTTTTGATTTTTTATGTAATCGACATTTTGTAAGTGCAAAGTTTGAATTTTTTTCCTAACGCAATAAAAAATTAACAATGAAAAATAATTTGCAAGGCGGATCCGAAATTTTATAAAGAATATTCAATTTTTTTCTTTCAACACTCAATTACAAAAGATAGACTTATACAATGGTTTGAAATGAGGCAATGTCGAAGCGTTCAGCTGCAAGAAATTGCAATGTTTGGATAGGGATACAGCGAGAAGCGGTTGCGTTTCCGGTTGCTTTCTCGTTTACTGGAGTAGACCGTGGGTATGGTGAGTTCGTATATTTTACTTCATGCAAAAAGTGCTCGGAGAGCCTAAAGAAGTTTTCATTTCAAAAATGGTAAAAATAATTATAGTAGAAGAAATAAATTACGATGCCTTTCTAATGTGCGCCAGTACAAATAATAAATAATTCAACCACGCAGCTGGACCGCTGACGTGAGTTGAGCAAATTTCCAAAATTAAGTTTATCGGCCTATGTTTTATGGTTTCAACCAACAATTTGCGAAATAGGTCTGTTCACGACGGTGCTGAATTGCTGCAAAATGGTTCGCACGCCATTCCGCATATTGGGAGTATCTTCAATATACAAAGCATTGCGTGCTTCACACGCCAACCCCGCGGTAGAATCCAAAACATGGCTTTGAACCGGGCACTTCTATGGTATTTTACGTTTTAATCGATTTTGGGGGGAACCAAGCGAGCTATAAGGTCGCGTAAAAAACCAAAAAGTGCAGAATAATATCCTACATTTATGTTTTCAGAAAAAAAAACTCTAAAAAATTCATTCTCGTAGTAAAATCTAAAAAAATAGTTACTTCCGGTTGTTGGATTTTTTGGCTAAGAAACTCGTCCGAGCGACGTGGACAACCAACATGTGTATACCAAATTTGGATGGACCAAATCGGACTTAAAATGCGGCCGCTAGAGTGCGAACACATATACACATACATATATTTATATACGTTGTGTTTACAAACTCCGTGGAAAAATGTTGTGTATTTGTTCCTTAGGTCAAGACAAACAAAAAACGTCATATAAATATGGGTCTGACATGCCTAGTTTTCTGTCTGTCGTCTGTTTGTGTTTTTTACAAATTATTTTATAACTGGAGTACTATTTTAGATAGAAACTTCAAATTTGGCACGAACGTGTACCTTGGTAGGTCAAACAAGTGTATAAAACTTCGTTACGATATCTTAAACAGTTTCAAGATGGCGGTCGTTTAAAATATTTGATGTTAAATTTCACGAAAAAACCGTAATTTTTATTAAAAAAAAATGTTACCAGTAATAAAAAATTCCACTAAAAATATTTTTGGGTTCAGGTAGCACCAACACAGATAATTCCACTAAACAATTTTTTGGGGTTCAGGGAGCACCAAAACAGATAATTCCATTAAAAATTCAAATTCGAAAATTTGTACGAAAACAATACTTTCTCCATATACTACGTATAGGGTGGAGAAAGTAAAAATGTAGAATTTTAAGACGAACAAAATCATACTTTATTTCCTACAATCGGATAATAAATAACTAAGTAATGAGACATTTACTGAAATAAATATCATACAAAATTTTTACTAAACAACAATTAGCCGTGTACAGTTGTTACATAATTTATAAATGTCTCATTACTCAGTTATTTATTATCCGATTATAGCAAATAAAGTATGATTTTGTTCGTCTTAAAATTCTACATTTTTTATTACAGGTAACATTTTTTTATAAAACCTTACCCCACCTAAACTCACCAAATATAACTTAACCTAACCTAACTTTGTCAAGTCTAATCCAACCTCAACAACAAATCCAAATAATTTAATCTAAAATTAACCTAATCTCTTTGCAAATCCATGTTAACATCATTTACAAAAACTAACGTCAACATACCAGAACCTAAATTGGTACAATTTAAGCTAAAACAAACCCAAAGCGATGGCGGCGAATTTGCAGCTCTTGTTATATAGGCTACGGGTTGAATAAAAAATACTTTTCAACAAATTATTACAAAAGAATCGAATAAAACGTCGACTGAATATCGAGTCGACACGCGCATGCGTATATGAGTAAAACAACCGGTTCGAGTGAGTGTCAACAATAATCGATAAATTCAAGAAGTACACGAAAACACACTTCAAGTGAGAAGCTGCGTTGTCATCTTGTTTGGAAATATTTGCTGATCTCACTTACGAAAGCGGACAAAAATGGTCATTAGTTTCTTTTGTTCAGCCGGCTCTATTACGCTGTCGTCATTTATTTGGATGATTTTAAATAACTACATTCTGTTTTCGTGATGTTAATCAGAATAGTTAGATAATCGATACTTTATGGGCGATGTGGTTCGATACATCATTTATTTTTATATTGATCCTTTTTAAAAGATCAACCATGAAAATCGCACGATTTGCATTCCTCGATCGATATCACATTATTGATTACATAAAAGATTAAATTTGAATTACGAAGATCAGATTGAATCACAAAACTTAATTGGATTAGTTGGGTGAGACAGATGGTAGATAACACTGTCCTCTCACAGATATTATTCGATTGATATTAAAACCAATCGAATGCAGTTCTGACTTTATGTTTTATTATACACATATTTTTAATAATATTAAGAGAGAATATTTTGCTTAACCAGTAATATCTCGGAATAATTTGAAGTAACTAGCTCCATCACAGAGCTACTTCCTACTTCTTAGAATGATAATAAACCTTGTTTTATTTATAAATCCTCTTGTTTTCCACGGCGAAATAATAATCACGAAAGCTAACCGACAGTGTTGCCAGATCTATCATCAGATACAACGCCACAATCTAAATTAACAATTAAACAGCAGTTACACATTAACCTAATGTATCTAAATCCACTTGTCTTCTAGGACAACAATAATATTTAACAACACTTTTGGGTTGCCACATCCATCAACAATAGTCACGAAAACCTGCTGTGTTGTCAGATCTATTATCAATAGTCACGAAAACCTGCTGTGTTGTCAGATCCATCAACAATAATCATAAAAACCTGCTGTGTTGCCACACCCATCAACAATAATCATAAAAACCTGCTGTGTTGCCAGATCCATCAACACTAATCATGAAAACCTGCTGTGTTGCCAGATCCACCAAAAATAATTACGAAAACCTGCTGTGTTGTCAGATCAATAATTAAAAATCACGAACACCCTCTGTGTTGCCAGATCAATCAACAATAATCACAAAAATCTACTACGATGACACATCCATTAACAATAATCACGAAAACCAGCTGTGTTGAAAGATTCATTATCGATATTGTGAAAACCTGCTGTGTTGCCGCATCCATTATAAATAATTAATTATGAAAACCCTTTGTTTTGCCAGATCCATCAACAATAATCACAAAAATCTACTACGATGACACATCCATTAACAATAATCACGAAAACCAGCTGTGTTGAAAGATTCATTATCGATATTGTGAAAACCTGCTGTGTTGCCGCATCCATTATAAATAATTAATTATGAAAAACCTTTGTGTTGCCAGATCCATCAACAATAATCACAAAAATCTACTACGATGACACATCCATTAACAATAATCACGAAAACCAGCTGTGTTGAAAGATTCATTATCGATAATTGTGAAAACCTGCTGTGTTGCCGCATCCATTATCAATAATTATGAAAACCTTCTGTGTTGCCAGATCAATAATAAATAATCACGAAAACCTGATATGTTGCAATATAAATTAATCTAAACCTTATTCAGGTTAACCTGTCACGAAAGTTAACTGACAGTAGGCCTATTTATTCTATTTTTTTCTAATTCTATTCTGAATTATGAAATTTGTTTTCAAAACAGAATTTATTTACGATTCAAAAAAAGTTTGGTAAAACTGTGAACAATTGGGCGTAAACAATTTTTTTAAATTATATTATATACACATTTCAATTATATTACGCAGGCTGAAGCGTTACAAATAAGGCGAAATATACTGTCGGCACTGAATGTAGGCAAGCTGACATACAGAGATATGATGTTTTAATAGCTTTATTGTATTACTATAGGACTCCGCCCCAGCTCGCTTCCCATCTACTCTCGCGACGAAGCAAATGCAAAAAGATTATTGTATACACGATATTTTCGCACGCACAGATCCTCAGGCACGCACAGTAGGGCCAGAGTTTTTGCACGAATGACAGGAATGTTTCCTTATAATTAAAGTAAGAAAAACAGCCCACGGAAGTTTTAATTTCTAATTTTCGTTACTCAAATTAATGGTGGAGCTGACGTAAGACATTTTGATATAAAATCGGACGGACAGACTTTGAAACCCACTCGCACGTTTCTAAACAGATGGCGCAGATCTGTTACTCTAGTTTAGTATGATGCAACCCGAACAGCAACGAAAAGTGAAATTATTGTTTGATGACAAAGAACATTGCAAACCGGTTTCTGATGATTGAGAACTCCTCTTATGAAATTAAAAATATACTTGGAACAAGGCTAGAACGGTAATGGCACGCAAGACGTTTTAAAAGATTAGCTGAAGATTATGAAATGGTTCTGTCGGTAGTTCTAAAAGCTAAAATTACCTGTCAAGTATGTTAACAATACTAATTAGTTGGGTTGCAGTTATTTTTTTGGAACGAGTTCCTTAACGCGGGTTGCGGTAGGAGTTAACAAATAGAAAATGTAACGCGTAACGGAAATGTGTTATTAATTGGTTGCTATGGCAATGACAAATATAAAATACGAGTAACGAAAAAGCGTTACAAAATTGGTTGCTACTGCGATGAATGTAAATGCATTCGAGAAACATAAAACGTTCGTTCATCAGTCTAGGCCTAACCTAAAATTATTGTGTGTGTATTTAATTTATTTTACCTGCCTATACAATAATTTTAGGTTAGGCTTAGACTTAAAATTACTTTCTAGGCCTGACCTAAAATTAGTGTATGTATGTTGTCGTTAACTCAGGTAAAATACATTAAACATACAATAATTTTAAGTTAGGCCTAGACTGATGAACCAACGTTGTATGTTTATTGAATGTATTTACAATGAATGAACATTTAACTGAGTCTACAATCTTAGCTTTGATGTTAGGCCTATAATTAATTCTACACCTTTATTGTAATAACATTAAACGTATGGAAACAATTAATATTTTGTATAAAAAACAATCTAATAATAAACGGCAATTGAAAGATTAAAATTATGTGTGTATGTTGCCGTTAAGGCTGGTAAAAGAATTGAAGAAAAGGCGTCATAAACTTCGTTCCTGACGGGGGTCCCACGGCCGCACACGTTTACTTTTTTACATTTTTGTTACTTTATTGTATGGTAGAATGAGAATTAAATGGTATATTCAATCGAATTTCGCAAACATAATTATATGTGTATGTTAGGACCACATACTTGGATTTCTTAGTGAAGAAGTCAAATGGTCGAAGAAATACAATTAGAAGGTCTGTTTCGCCTTGCGTAAAAATGCGAAAACCTACACTTCGTACTAACGGGTTTCAGATGCTGGTTTTCAACTTCATAAGTTGTGGGACCTTTTAAATATTGTTCTTAAATGCCTTTACACGAACGAAATCGACGGCAACTCCTTCTAATAAAATCAACTAAGTAAAAGTCGATTATTTTGAATGCATTTTTAGGCGGTTTACAAACAATAATTTGCATATTTCAAGGCAGGAGAACGGTAAATGGGCGATTAACAGACGCCGAGAACTTATGTTTTCAGTCCAGTATTGTCCGTCCCCGCGCCACCACAAGGTCACTGACTGTGCTCGGACCAATGGCGTTACACTGGAATAGGTAGTAACGCATGCTCGTATTTAGAAGTATATGTTAGTTTAAACAGTTAATACAATTTTTTTATGACGTCAGCATACTATTAAAAATATAAATGTTTTATTAATAAGCCTACTTGTAATATTCATGTTTAGTAAGATTTTTATTGTAATTTATTAAAGCGTAAATCTACAATTTCAAAATATCCAGAAAGTGTAAAATGGAGTTTAAAATACGTTAAATCAATTACAAATTCAATAAAATTGATATATTATAATGGAATATTAACCGTAATTTATGATTCGTTGCAAAGATTCAGCATTAAAAATTGCCTGGGAAGGAAAGCTAAAGCAATAAGTAGTTAAGCTTGAAGCTTACATAAATACAAGATCAAATACATCCAATACGCCGACAAAGTACTCGAGAATTCGCATATACGTTATGTTTATAATGTAATGTGTGAAAGTTACCGTAAAAAAATGACAAATGCGACAATGATTGACAAGCGTAGCACGAAAAGAAAGTTGGCCCCAGGCCGAAACCCTGTGGTAATCCGTGAATATAAAAATAATTTTATCCGCGAAGATAAATCTTTCTTCGCACACGGAATCGAAGAAGTTCGGGAGAAAGTAATAATAGGTATTTTTGTATTGTAAAAAGTTGTATTTTTTATGCGTATAATCTTGTTAACGAATCACTAAATTTATAAACAGTTATTAACAAATAATTAATATAACAATAATGGAAGCAAGAAAACAAACATTATCTGACGATAAAAAAAAAAAGAAAACAGCAATAAAATATACAGGTCTTGCAACCATTCTAACAAACATCACCAATGTTATTCGCCATGTCAAAACATTTTTAGCAAATTTCCGTAGGAAAAATGAGCTATTGCAGTGGCCTTTATAGTAAGACCCAAGGTCGGGAGTAGCAAAAATGAGCATCGATCATGGTCACCATAACACGTTTTGGGGTGTCATTAAAAATCATATACATATATGTATATATGTGTTTATAATATACAGGGTTAGTTAAAAGTCTGGAGACACCCCCTTAACTCTCCTCCGAGCATTGATAGAAAATCCAAACCCGGGGGTGGTTTATATTTCATGAAAGCACACTTCCCCATGCGTAGGGCAACGTTGCCCCCCAACTCAAAATCGGAATTTTTGGGGGCTACTCAATATTTTTAAATGGGAAGTATGGTCATGTGATACCTCATTTTAAAGGTCTATTTAAGACTAGGAAAATGACATAAAGAAAATAAAAATCGGACCACCCAAAACAAAATAGCGGCCCTAAACGTGTTGAAATAAATCGACATAAAGTTGCTAATATCTCGAAAAGAAGTTTTTCGAAAAAATTTCAAGAGACAAAAAATGTTTATTTCAAAGTGCTTGACCTAAAATATTGCTTCCAAATCGATTTCGTAAATTTTATTTTTTACAACAATTTTTTTTGGATGGAGGAGTACATAATATGTAATAATATTATAATTATAATAAGTATGAGTAAAATAGTGATCATTATAATGTAAGGAGTTTTATTTAGTGACTCATGATTTTGAGTGAGGTATTAGTGTATGCACTCTACGAAGAATTCTAAGAATAATTAAATATGTAAGGGATAATTATTATAATAATAATTATATTATAATAACGTATTATAATATAATATTATGTATCGTCTATCCCCTCTCCACGCGCTTACTTGTCCATATATACTATTAGCTGACTGGAAAATGTTCGCTATTGCAATAATATGGTTACCTACAGCAAATGTTACATCTTAAAGTATTTTAGCTAATTCTGTGTGTATTTTGAGACAGTGTTTGTTTTACCGCTTGCCTATGTGCTTTTACGCGATTTGTATTAGAAAAACGCTTTCGTCTTTTTTCCCCTCGTTTTTTGGTATTTGTTCTGGATGCGACCGAACTGCATCAGATGATGATGTACACTGTTCTGATATGGTTGGAAGTTGAGAAATTTGAAGACCTCGTCTGAAACCTGGGATTGGGAAGCTGACTGTATTTCCTTACTTATACCAACTCTTAAAAAAAATATGGTCATGATAGCTTGAAAAACTAAATAAATCAGTTTTATAGTGGAGTGCCCCCTTGGCTCGGATCCCTAAATTCAAAACGACGAAGTTGGCTTTTTAAATTTATTCCACGAATTACCGGAAAAAATGACTTATTCTGTAGCATTGCTGTTATGGGACTCAGATTCAATATGGCGGACAGGGTAGCCTCCAATTTTAAGGCTCGGGTCGCTAAATTCAAAACGACGAAATTGGGTATCAATTTCAATCTTAAAATAACCTAACCATACCTTCACTTTTAAGCATATTTTTGTGTTATTTTCGTCAAAAAACGAAAGCTGTATTTTTCCCCTTAAGGGTCGGCTCTAGTAAAACAGAAAGCAACCTGCGACTCCCTGCAGCGGCGGTAGGTTACGCGGACATTGCTCATCCTAAATCCATTAAAAACCCGTAATTATTCAAATAGCATTTTTTTTTAAATACCAAACTCTTGGGGACAAAATTCTTTATCCGAAT
>JAGFPH010000569.1:261183-282995 GCA_018207615.1 Philaenus spumarius
AATAATAACCTCAAAACTAAGATGGTAAATAATGTTAAATGTTCAAAACAAATTAGTTCGTAAATTTTATAATTTGAATAAATAATTCATTTCCTCCCTTATAAAAATCAATATTTACTTCCACAAAGCAGCTGTATTAGTTAGTTTCTTATTATAAACAGCTGTTTTGTATTAAAATGTTTTTATAACCTTCTGAATACTGTAATCATCGTTATTTACATCCACGAAATCAGCTGGATTAGTTTGTTTCTTATTATAAACAGCTGTTTTGTATAGAAATGGTTTTTAAATATTTTTCATGGGGAAACCCCGACCTTTGAGATTAGCTCACGCCATTAAGGATAAGAATTTTTGACATCTAAAACCTTATTGCAAAACTACGAAATGAGACGAATTTTTTGAAACCTCAAAGATTAAAATTGGTCCAGAAATAAGGGAGGAGTTGTGTTTACAAAAAACGGCTTCACGTATTATATATAAAGATTTTCAATTATCCAAATAGACACGCATCCACGGACATAACAAGTGATGTTGATAGCATTGGATCCCGCTATTTACTATTTTTGTCAATCATCACTTTTAAACAGCTGGCATGATGTAACGGCTGTCGTTGACAATTACCAAGTAACGATACCTTCGTACATGTCAAGTGATCACGGCACGTTCACTTTCTTCTTCCAAATCATACAGATTAACTTTAGACTTGTGTAGTTAACTCTAATTAAAAGTAAAGTAGAACGAGCGTCTGATGAAGAAGGCATGATCAGGCAATTTGTAACTAGGCCGGACGGTGCTGCATTGGTTTTGCTAAATTACCGAGTTGGTTGTTGTTTACCTTTATCCAATGCCTTATACTTCTGCAGGATTTTATCTCGTGTTATTGGTATACAGGGTGGGAACGATTTAACGGAAAGAAAAATATAAAAAATCTCAGACTTCTCGTTTGCTAGCTCCTCAGAAAGTTGAAATAATTTCGTGACCTTAAATAAAGAGCCAAACTTCGGGTAATGGCGCTATACGTCAAAATAAAGAGGAAATCAAGAATAACTTTCCTTTTCAAAAACGTTTCGTTTTCCAGATATTCTCCATTTCGTTTCTTTTACAAAATATCAAGAGAACGGTTTGACCGATTGAGTTCAAACTTGGCATTATTAACCTAAAAATGACCTTAGGTAAAATAAGCGCTTATATCCAATCATGCGTTTCAAAATGCCAGATGTTTGATATTTTCAAACATGATTAACTCAAAAACCGTACATTTTAACAACAAATTTCAAAACTCCTTTTTCGTAGCCCTTTTAATTATCTAGCGGATGCTGTTTTTTTTTTAAGGATTAAAAATGATTTGACGAACAATTTAAAATACGTATTACGTTAATTGTTTCTAATAACAGCATACAGACCCCACCATATTGTAGTGTTTACTGTGTTGTTATAGGATGCCGGGTTGAACGAACCAATTATTGAGTAAACCACTAAAGAATACACTAAAAAAAATTAAAATAACTAGATCACGCAGCTGAACCGCTGACGTGAGTTGAGCGAATTTCAAAAATTAAGTTTATAGGCCTATGTTTTAGGGTTTCAACCGACAATTTGGGAAATAGGTCTATTCACGACGGTGCAAAATGGTTCGCACGCCATTCCGCATATTGGGAGTATCTTCAATACACCATGCATTGCGTGCTTCGCACGCCATTCCGCATATTGGGAGTATCGTCAACACACAAAGCATTGCGTGCGTAGCACGCCAATCCCCGTATTAGAAGTACCTTCAATACACGTCGCATTTACGTTTTGATCGATTTTGGGCGAACCAAGGGAGCTATAAGGTCGCGTAAAAAAGCAAAATGTGCAGAATAACATCCTTCATTTATATTTGTAGAAAAAACTCAAAAACAAATTCATTCTCGTAGGAAAAATCTCGAAAAAATAGTTACTTACGGTCAAAAAACGTGCATCCGATTTTGGATTTTTTGGATAACGAACTCGTCCGAGCTACGTATACAACCAACATGTGTACCAAATTTGACCCAAATCGGACTTAAAATGCGGCCGCTAGAGTGCGAACACATATATACATATGTATGTATGATTTTTAACGATACCCCAAAACGTATTCTTGGGACCGTGATCGGTGCTCATTTGCTACTCCCGACCTTGGGTCTTACCATAAGGGCCACTGCAATAGCTCATTTTTCCTATGGAAATTCGCTAATAATTTGACCACGCAGACGAACCGCTGACGTGAGTTGAGCGAATATCTAAAATTAAATTTATATACTTTAGGGTCTCAACCTATTTGGGAAATTGGTCTACTCACGAAGGCGCTGAATAGCTGCCAGAATGTATGAAATACATTAGTAGAATTTATTTGAACCTCAACTTCCAGCCACGGCCCACACGCTGCTTCGATCTTGCGGCCTCGAATTATACTGCTTTGTTTTCACTTCGCTTTATGTCGGCCTGGGTGGTAAAATCCTCCACGTTTATTCGAACCGGGTATTTTTATGGTATTTTACTTTCGATCGATAATGGGGGAACCAGATGGGCTGTAGGGTCGCGTATAAAACAAAACGTTCATTAATCTCCTATCTTCATTTCTTAGATAAACCACCAATAAAGTTTCAATCCTGTAAGAAAAAAGTGAAAAAATTGTTATTGTACTTTCATTTTCCGATGGCTTTGTTATTCTTTGAGCTAAATATTAAATATTTAAACAATGTAGTTTAAAAAAGGAAAATACTTTTTAACTGTGTTCTGGTTATTTACCGTTAAATATTTTAAACTGCCGCCATTTCGAAACTATACGAAATAAAATGTTTGGTACATTTGTATAACTTTACTTAATAAATGCGTGTACTTAATATGTTATCTATTTAAAGAAAATTGTTTGCAAAACAAGAAAAAAGACCAATTTTCATACGAACTGTTCATTACTTTGTACCAATAAATACATTTGTGAAATAAGTCGGTTACCTTTTCTAACATCCTATATACATCTTACTTAACAATAAAAACTTCAAACAAGAATAAAAAAAAAACACAATCTTATTTATTTAAAAAATCCCTCTAACAATAATACGTTTTCTTTGTTTGCCAAAACGAATTGCGACAAGTAATAAAATTCAGAAATGTTATATAACTATTTTACTAGTTATATAAACACTATCGAAACACAGATGCATTATATTTACTCGAGCGAAGAGAAAGATGAATCGAATCTGTGGCGATCCTATCTTTCACACAGTTACGTAAAACGAAAAACACAAAGAAGGTCATAGAAACCGAAATCAGTGATCCAGGACAAGGGCGCGTTATATAAACTCTGTTACAGAAGCGCACGCGAACTCGTTAATTGTTGTTCGCCCGTGGACTCTAAAGTCTGTCGGCCGGATAAAATCTAAATCAAAAGTCTTGATTGCACTCGCACGTGTTTCAACTAGGACAATGTTTTGAACCTATTACATAAAGTATCTTGAAATATTGCCGTGCACTTTTAAATAACTGTATATAATGAAGAGAAATATATCAAAAAAGTATCGAGACGGGTGGATTTCTCGGCTTCTAACAAATAGCAAAATGTTTGATCTCTCATTTTAAAGGTACTAGGGGCTGTGCGTCCCAACCCCGCCTCGGCCTACGGCCTCAGATGGCTGCGTCGCTTCGCTCGCAGTTAGAAAAATCGCTGAAGGTTCTCGCTAATCTTTGGCTCGTTTGCACCTTGGTGACCGAGCATCGCTCAGTATTTTTAACATCTGGATTGTATCTATAATGTATCTATTCGAATACTTAGTGACTTTAAAGGAGGTATAAAAAGAAGTTGTATCTATTCGCTTTCTAAGTGACTTGAAAGGTGGTGTAAAAAGAATTTCAGAGTTTAAATTTTATGCGCATTTTTCATAGTTTAAGCGCGTTTTTGCAGACATAAGACCTAGCGCATTCGATTTTTGACGTCACAAAACCCCTATATGCAAATTTTCATCAAAATCGTTAGAGCCGTTTTCGAGATCCGCGACAGATACAAAGATAGATGCAAGAATTGCTCATTTAAACTAATAGGATATCAATTTTGTACAACTTTGCATAGTTAAATGTTATAACATGAACCATTTTTCCAATATGGCAGCCAACATATCCAATGGAATCTCTTATTTTGAATGACAATGTCGGAATTTAAACATCATTTTAAGATAGAATAAACCTTGAACAGAAAATCTCACAATTAATAAGTTTGCTAACTAATGATACATTTAGTAAACTTATTTGAAAATAGTTATGGAAACGCTTAGTTTTCCATTTGTACAGGGTGATATGCAGAAACTTCGGGAGCTCATTCTACATGTAAAAGTAAAGAAAATAACCGGTACCAGATAACTGCCACATACTTTCTCCCAGTTGAAACTCTATACCTTCCCAAGAGTAGCATAGGAGGTGGTTATTTTCCTGTTTGACCAAAATCCCCCAAAAATCAGTTATTATTATTACCTAAAAGATAATTTTTAGAAAGATGCGGGTTTTTTCATATGGTAGGGTACATTAAGGGCTACAAATAAGCCAAATTTTATCAAAATCGTTAGAGCCGTTTTTGATAAACTTGGATTTTTCTCGTTTTCTTACCATTTTTGTGGGGTAAACCCCTTAAAAATCAAAAATTTGAGTAAATAAAAAAAACGCCTGGAGATATTCCAGAACTACACCTACATATCAAATTTCATCAAAATCGGACCGTTGGTATGGTCTCCCGCTCTGTACACACCCTAACAGACACACGAACTTTTTTGGGTTCAGGGAGCACCAAAACAAATAATTCCACTAAAATTTTTTTTGGGGTTCAGGGAGCACCAAAACAGATAATTCCACTAAAAATTCAAATTCGAAAATGTATACGAAAACAATACTTTCTCCATATACTACTTATAGGGTGGAGAAAGTAAAAAGTTTTATAAAACATAGGTCCGAAAACGCTTCGTTTTCCAGATAGAGTTCAAACTTGGCATGAAGTTTAACCTAACAATGATCTATATCAAGAAAAAAGCGATTATATCCAATCTTGCGTTTAAAAATGGCGGCCGTTTGAATATTTCAAACCTAAATTACTCAAAAATCGTACATTTTAACGAAAAATGTGAAGACACCTTTTTTGTAGCCCTTTTGATTACCTATCGGATGGTGTAACTGTCAAAACAATCGGATGAAAGATAATAATTAAGTTATGTGTAATAATTGGTTTGTTCAAAACGGCATCCTGTACCAACACAGTAAACACAGCAATACTGTATGTACATATGCTGTTATTATCTTTTACTAAGCTATTTAGCAAAATTTTAAAACCACTAAGTTATACAAAATAGTCAAACCTTTAAAATGAGGGGTCACACATTTTCCTAACTTTGTTAAAAGATAAGAAATCCAGCAGTTCCGATACTTTCTGACGTCCTTTATATTGTAGCTTAATTGTGGGCATTAGTTTTGAATTTCCTCGATCCTTTTATTCCCCAATAGGATTTGTAACACAGAGTAATTTTGGTTTTTTGAATCAGTGTACATTGACAAATAAATTGGTATTTCATAACACTGGCGGATTCTCTTTGAACGTGTACTGTTGATATTTCTCTACTAAACGAAAGTAGCAGGCTCTTACGTAACCTCCCTTGAGTGTTCCAGATAACACATTCGTCTGTCCTGTCACGCCGCCTTTATCTTGTCTCTTTACGTCAGGTGCGGCGTGGCGCAGTGTATACGTGTTTTATACGTGTAGTACACGTAAAATAACATGTTCATCCAAAAACCATCTTCCGGAGAGAGAAAATTGGTAGAAAAATTCTACAATGTTAATAATAAAAAAAAACTCCAGCAAAATATCTCACCTGGGCAAATTCATTCTAACAAAAAAAGCTTTATTTCAGATCATATTAGCCGTACTAGTCCGACGTTTTATATTTAGAAACATACAGTATTTATTCGAAGTAACAGGATAACAAAAACGTTTCTTTATGAAAATAAACTGCTTTCCTTTTCTCCCTAGTACACGGATTGGAGTTCAGAAGATGCTGTGGAAAGTTACGTCGTATGAAGACGGGATTAGGTTATTACTGAATAACCTCGAACAAAAATTGGATACCTTAAAAAATTACGGTAGTTGACTTAATTTTATAATTTTTTATGATTACATTTTACGTGGAGAAGTCACTTTTTAATTTGAAACTATTTATTTCATAAAAGACTTAATTGATATTCATCTAATCTGTTTAAACACTAAAACAAACAATAGGCTACATAATCATTATTGTAAATTAAGTGGGGTATAATAAAGCTAGATTTATTTTTTTCAATGTCAAACAAAATGTATTTTTAATTTTTCTATACTTTGACAGCTAAGTTGTTGTCGAAAAACCGAAAACGAAAAAATGGACAATTTTCAAAACCACACAAAACGTTATGACAGTCCTATTTCTTAATAAATGAAATAACCCGCGGTTACAACACAACAATAACTTCGAGCAGTTATTATAAACAATTGAACATGCACCTAGCAAATTACCAACAAAATTAAATTATTGCATGCGCAGTAGTCAATTTTTGTAATTTAAAAAGTCCACCATAGAGGACATTTTAAAGTTTAAACAAGTTTTTGACAAGATAAATGCGGCATTACTTGCATATTTATTTTCGGCCCGTCTATATGTTTTCATCCGTACTAAATTGCTTCTACGTGCAAGTTCACATATTTTAGTTTTGGTTGAAATTATTACTAAAACTTCGCTACTAAAATAATTTCAGATGTTTAAAATAAATTAATTTCCTCCTAACACCACGAAACAATTTCGAAGTCGGCCTACTCTCGTACATTAAACAGCAACAGATACATTGTTGCAACCCATTGTTGCTGCGATTGCCATGGTGATATTACTACTCTCGTACATCTTGGACGTCGCCTATCAAACAGCAACAGATACATTGTTGCAACCCATTGTTGCTGCGGTTGCCATGGTGATATTACTACTCTCGTACATCTTGGACGTCGCCTGTTAAACAGCAACAGATACATTGTTGCAACCCATTGTTACTGCGGTTGCCATGGTGATATCAAGTGTAATTAAACGGCTACGAGAGGTTAGGTTAGGTCGGAGTTCCGATAGAACCCAGTGAAAGTTAACCGAGTGGTCACCGCCGCACTTCTTGCTTCAGTATATCCTGTGCTCTCGCAAAGTGTACAAGTGTGTCCGTACCGTCTACCTTCCGCGGAACTGGATTAGACACGACATGGCGTAAGTCCGAAACTAATCTTTCCTATTAGTATGGTGTATGGTAAATTAATTTGAACAGATTTTAGAGACACTTTTTGACAACAAATTAAAACTCGTTGCTTTTAAGTGGAAAGTTCGAGAAGGATATTAAATAATAAATAGCAAATTTAATAACTACCAAAAGTGGAAAAATTAAAAAATGTATGGACTCGAGGTACCTACAACAATTAAAAACATTTAATGTTTTTTATTACCAACGATATGCATTTACCAAAAAAAAATTTCATAAATAAATACACTTTTATATTATCTTTCGAATAATATAAAGTGTAAATACACTTTTCGAATGATCTTTTCTCGGAACAGTAGATTGACATCACAATAATAGGTATACATCATTGATTCGGTCGACATTAAATTGAGATCCGGTGCAATTTTATAAAAGTGGGAAAATTTAAATTTTCAAAATTTTAAATGGTGCCTACAAAAATAGTGACTATTACATGATCAATACAGTGTCAATAACTCAAGCAGTATTGTTTACCATAGCATGTTCAAAAACTTGTTTACAACTTCTATTGCAGACATTTTAAATTGACAACTCCACACGCGCTAAACTTTTTGTAAAACATTTTTGTTGCAATACTACTGTACTGGGTGCATGTTCTATTATTTACAATAACTGTGTTCGCTACAGATGAGTTATTGATCTAATAAGAAATAGGCCTATCGTAATGTTTTGTGCGTTCTTGGCAATTACCAAGTTTTTCGTTTCGGGGGTTTTTTACGGTAAGTTGGTTATTTTTCAAGGTTCAGAAAAATTAAAAATCGATTTTGTTTGTCATTCAAAAATATAAATAATTTGTCTCTCATGAAACTAAAGTGAAATTGACCGTTTTTTATCCCATACTAAAACAGCTCGTAAACAATGGGAATACCAAATTCAAATTCATAATCTTATTAATTTCTTAAGTTATCATTAGTTATATCCTTATATATAATACGTTAAGCTGTTTTTTGTGAACACAACTCCTCCCTTATTTCTGAGCCAAATTTAAGGTTTTAGATGTCAAAAAATTCTTATCCTTAATGGCGTGAGCTAGTCGCAAAGGTCGGGGTTTCCCCACGAGATTAACATGGAACGAATTTAAAAACCATTTCTATACGAAACAGCTGTTTATAATAAGAAACAAACTAATCCAGCTGCTTTCGTGGATGTAAATAATGATGTTTATAGTAATAATAATAATGTTTATAATAATAATTTAAAAACAATTTATTTACAAAACACCTGTAAATAATGATGCTTCTAGTAAATTAAACATAATTTTAGGTTAGACCTAGATTGATGAAACAACTTCTTAAATGTGTTTACATTCATTACCATAGCAACCAATTGAATAAAATCTATACTAATATTATAAAGAGGTAAAGTTTGTTTGTTTATTTGTTTGTTTGTTTGTATGTAGGGGGTAATATCTGGCACTACTGAACCGATTGAAAAAATAGTTTTACTAATAAAAAGCTACACTATCCCTGAGTAACATAGGCTATGATTCATTTCGATAAAACCTTTTTTTATTTCAATATTTATAAATTTAATCGGAAAAATTATTAGGTTAGGACTAGAATGATAAACCAACACATGTATTTACATTTATTACCATAGCAACCAACTGAATAAAATAACAGATAATATATTTGCTCCAATATTTCCATTAACAGCTGATTTCAAAATTTGAAGCAATTATTTTTGAATTTCTAGATTTTAGGTTAGGATTTTAAAGAGTAGACCTGAGCCTTGCTGGTTCTTTTAACCGTTATTATAACTGCTTTAAAATATAAGAAATAATTTAAATTGATCATTTAACATTATTTACCGTCTTAGTTTTGAGGTTATTATTAATCCTACAACTTTATAATAAATAAAACATAACATATGTTTTTAGAAGGTTACGTTGGGGGTTGGCGTGCGAAGCACGCAGGGGTCTCCCCTAGTAATAGATAAAACAATTGATCCGGATATCCAGCTTTTAAAACAAAATAATATTTTAAGTTAGGCCTATACTGAACCAACACATGTTTCAACACACACAAACCAATAAAAACTTGCGTTAAGGAATTTAAAAATAAGAAAAACGATGTTACATTATAATTAAAAATAAATAACACTTATAGTAGACCTATGTATTGATAATGCACGGTAATTGATAGTGAGTAACTTTTTGGTTAGGTTTTTAAATAAGTGTACACCTGAGCCTTACTAGTTCTTTTAACCTTTATTATAACTGTTGTTATAAAATGTACGAAATAATTTGATTTGAACATTTAACATTATTTACCATCTTAGTTTTGAGGTTATTATTAATCCTACACCTTTATTATAAATAAAACATAACATGTTTTTAGAAGATTCCATCGGGGGTTGACGTGCGAAGCGATGGACGTGCGAGGGTTGACGTGCGATAATGTAAATTATCGGGGGGTTTTTACATAATTCAATAGAAAAAAAACTATAAAAAAGAAAAATATTAAAAAGTAAGACAATGGTGTTCAACCATCATAACTATAGTTACTCACAAATTATTAAAAACATATGTTTACTTTCTCTCCCCTATACGTAGTATAATATGGACAAAGTATTGTTTTCGTCCAAATTTTCGAATTAAAAGTTTTAGTGGAATTATTTGTTTTGGTCCTCCCTGAACCCCAAAAAATTGTTTAGTGGAATTATCTGTGTTGGCGCTCCCTGAACCCAAAAATATTATTAAAGGAATTATTTGTTTTGTTGTTCTCTGAACCCAAAAAAGTAGTCTTTTGGTGATGTCTGCCCGTGTGTCTGTGTGTCTATTAGGATGTGTTCAGAGGTGAAGACCATACCAACGGTCCGGTTTTGATTAAATTTTTTATGTAGATGTAGTTCTGGAATATCTCCAGTCGTTTTTTTTCATTTTTTCTATTTTTTTATTTTTAAGAGGGTTTATTTCCCAAAAATGGCCAAAAACCGAGAAATATCCAAATTTCTCAAAAACGGCTCTAACGATTTTGATAAAATTTGGCTTATTTGTAGCCCTTAATGTACCCTACCATATGCAAAAAACAGCATCTTTCTAAAAATTCTCGTTTAGGTAATAATAATAACTGATTTTTGGATGTTTGGATGTGTTACATGCATCTAATATTTTCCATGGTAACATTTTCCTACTTTTGCAATTCTAAATAACCACCTCCTATGCTACTCTTGGGAAGGTATAAAGTTTCAACTGGGAGAAAGTATGTGGCAGTTATCTGGTACCGTTTATTAAAGAATGGCATAATAATTTAAATAACGTTAGCTACGAATGTTTATTTCATTTCTCCGATCACTTTAATATTTAATCCAAAAACAGGCTATGAAACGCAACAAAATATGTTTTTTGAGCTCTGGACTTTGTTAGATATTTAGGGGCGAATAGTGGAGTTAAAAGTTCGTTTGCTCATCACAAGTGGTTTGTTCAGCCATGTGTTTGCTGTAGATTAAGTTTTCTATAGCTTGACTATCAACACTTCTTAACATTGATCCAATAGGTATAGAGGGCAACTTTCAAATATAAGACACCATATTGTATTACAGTGTTTTGAATTTGAAGTAATTTTAAGAGTTCTTGCTCTTGGTGTCTTTCTGATACGACTAAAAGTTGGAGGAGGATTTTTAAGATTAAAAAGAGCCCTAACTGAGAGGAAGGTTTTTTTCTATGCAAACATTTTGAACCAATAAAAACGCTACTAAAGCGTTAGACAAACAAATAACTTTTTTTTTTAATTCTGTAAAACAATAATACACACGAATTATGTGACAGAACTAAAAAATTTTCATACATGAAAATTTAAGTTGGTAACAGAATGTCCATTATCAGCTGATTCGGCTATTATCTCTCATTGTTTCAAATTGTTGTTTAACCTAATCTCTCTGTTTACTACCGGTTCTCATTTTAAAGTGTACCATTTCTCATTTTTGTTGTCAATGTTTTAATTTATTTTCTCACTATAGAATAGTAAAGAGGAAGTATAGCGATAGCAAAAAAAATCGATGTTGAGATTTTTGTGGAAATATCCGTTTTGGGACCCCCTGACTCCAACAAAGTGGTCTTTACAAAATATCTGTCTGTATGTATACAAAGCTAGAGAGAAAACTATTCGATCGATTTCGAACAAATTTGCACCAAAGAATTAGGCCTGTATAGGTGCACGATAAAGGGTTTTAGAAATTTTTTTGAAAACATCCCCCTTTTTGATCGAAAAAATCAGTTATTATTTTTTTTATAAAAAAACGGCTCTAACGATTTTGATAAAATTTGTAGCCCTTAACCATATGCAAAAACCGCATCTAATACAATTTATTATGAAGTCACAGTAAATCTGTTTAACAACTGAAATATGTTTGTGAGAAAGTATGTGCCAGTTCCTGGTACCGTTTATTTTATACTTTTACAAGTTATTTGTGTACATAGTCTTTTATTTTCATGAAAGATGCAATTTAAACTACCTATTTCAATGATGTATACTAATGCACTCTGATTTACTGTTATAATTTGTTCCATAATTTTGATACTTTTACTATTGATAGAAATTTAAACGGGCTACACAAATTTAATCTTGAGGCGGTTTTTTATAAAAATGTACGGATTTTAGTTATTTTCATTCAACATTTTTAAATGGCCACCATTTTGAAACCAGTTGAATGTTTTTTCAAACTACGTCTTTAAATTGATGAGTGAAGTGCGAAATTTCAACTCAATCGGTTGAGACTTTCTAGAGACATAAAGTATTTATTAAGAAAAACAAAATGGCGGTTTGTTGTAAAAGAAGCATTTCCACATGTTTATGACACGTTTACTTGACCCAAGCAACCACCCTCTAAAATATCTCCGCGAATTATAGGAACACCCTTTATATTTAAAACTTACTTTTACGAATGTAATATTCGAGAATGGTTTTAACTGCCTTGGACTTATTACCGCCCGTGGCATAAATTTACTTTAAGACACCAGGCAAACGACGACTTTTTTTAGGAAACCAGTGCTGCCAACCTAAGCACATTGTACTACTGAATGCTGGTAAACATACTGCGACTAGAGACCGTAAGTTAGAACTTTAGGCTGTTTAAACAAACATTTCATCGATTCATCGAACACATTTAGGCACTTGTTATACGCTATTACGGGGTTTCTAGTTCTCCTTTTTTCTTTTCTTTAGCTTTAAAGGGGGCATTGTGTTTTATGTAGGTTAATAATGCGTAAGGTAGTTACAAATATCGTGTTGTTGAGGGGAAAACATAGATTTAAATATTTACATACTTAAATAACTAAAACTTAACAATGTATTTACAGTTACATATCATATTCCAATATTAGAAATAATGAAAACAAACGATGTTAAAACGTCGTGATAGTGATCTCAACCCATGTACCAACACTTCCTACGCTGTCCAACGGTCATTTTTTTGTATTTCCTTTATCGCCGCGAGGTTTCATTTGTTTCATCTCATTTCGTAATTCAAGTAAAGCTGAGTCAAATACTTTTATGAAATAATAATTTCCAAATATACAGTTCAATTCTTTGATTTATTCTCTACACTTTCATGTAATAATATGTCATTTTTGGGCAAACTATATAGTATTCCTAAATTACTATTCAAAATATGACTTGTTTTATTAGCAGTCTTGTAGTAACAACATAAAAACTGGTATTTTAAAAATAAGAAATTTGAAATTGATAAATATTTTTATACAGTTCTATTTAGAACTAAATTACAAAAAATTTTTACATTTATGAAAAATATCTTTACTCGTTTTATGTAGGCCTAACGTGTTCCTTTCGTTACTGAACATGCTTGTTTCTTGAGCTAATAACGTTGTTAATTTTACTTCAATCATTTTTTTACTGGCATAATTCTTTGTCACTTTTTAATTGGTTTAGAATAAACGTATAAAAACATGGTTAAAATACAAAAACTTGCACGATTTTTAACACATTTGAAGTTTGCGGCCATTTTGTGACCTTACCGTTAGAGATACGGAAAAAATCAAGCATACAATTTTGTCTGAAATCAAATTTTCTATTAGCAAAATGTTATTCGTTTTTAAATTCGACTTATGGTTAAGCCACTAACTGGCTTTGGAAAAATGCTTACACTGAGAGAAATGGTGCAGCCATCATTTTTATTTTATTTAAGGGGTTAAACATGAAAAATTGAAAAAACCGTATATATACATCGCTCGGCCTAGGAATAAGGAACATTCATGCAAAAATCATCACAATCGGTCAAGGCGTTTGGCCGTAATCGTGAGACAGACACACAGACGAAATGCCGAATGGTCGAGCTAAAACGGAGACCTCGCTTCGCTCAGTCAGTAAGAAATTACTAATTTGTGGTAAAAAATTAAAAGTATTACTAAGCCAATTAGTGACTACGTCTAACGCGACGTCATCATACCGTTAAATAAACACTCCCAGTACATAAATCTCAACGTTATACATGTACTTGTCAAAGTAACTGAGCGCACGCACTTCACTTCTAGCAACGTATCGACTTTTTGAAATGTTCTAATTAACTAATATACTTTCTCCCGAGTACTCCTGGAGAAAGCAATTACTGCGTTAATCGCAGGATGACTCCTGTCCACGGTGTAATTAATTGTCGAACAAATTTATGGTTAAAAGAAAAAAAAACACTCGTAGGACTGCCAACAGAAGTGAACACTGTCATGAATATAAACCTGTGGTTGTGTTGGTTTAATGCAAAATTTGATCAACATAATTTTAGGTTATGGTTAGGTGAACCAACACACGTTTCTTCAATGCATTTACATTCATTACCATAACGACCAAGTTAGCGAATTTAGACGTTTTAAAATAATAAACTATCATTTTGCCATTTCAGCGTACATACTTTCAACCTGAAATTTCGATAGTACATGATAACAAACCCTAAATTTGAAATAAAAGTAAATTTTCAGGTTCAGGTTTGAATTTCAACACTTAAGGTTGCAACTAAAACACAATTTAAAGAATGCACAGTATACACTCAATAAAATTTCAACATAGTCAATTTAACTTTACTTGTATACAGCACTAATTTGACAATATTACAATAATACAAATTATAGTTAAGATAGTTAAAAAAAACTTTACGTTGATACAATATTGTACAACCTTCCAAGAGGACTGAGTGTTTAATGGGCTTCAATTAATCATTGTCTTAATGGCAACTGATTAAAATCTTTTTCATTATTATTTTTAAACCAAACTTTACAAACAATAAAGTAATTATCATTTGTTCAAATCAAAAGGTTTATTAAGGTGCTTCACCAATCTGAACAGGTTTTATTAGGATTTAGGTATTGAGTAGGCCCCATTATTTTTTAGACGAAAAACCTGGATGGTTATCATCGCTTAAGGGAGGGATCCTCCACCATTAAAATGGGCATATTTTGAAAATTTTGAATTTTTCTAAAAGTTATATTTTCTGCTTCTGCATCCTTTAGAGAACACGTATGTAAAGTTTAAGCTTATCTGGCCATATTTTCCTTGGCAAAAAACAGTAAAACTAAAGTGGTGTATTTCTGGACGTTTCGTATTCTCCCGCCTTTTTGAGATTCAAAAAGGTTGCTCACAAAGAAAGAAAGGGCATCACAGAAGTATAAAAACTACAGGAAGTTACTCGAAAACAGAGAGATTACAGAAGAGCAAGAGAAGAAAGCAAAAGAAGGGGTTACATATGGAGCAGGGGAGTTTTGGTGAGAAAAAAGACTTTTGGATGTTCGCAGACTTTGAACGCAATTTCCCGAAAATCAAGGCTTTTATAACATTTTGTTGAATAACATCTTAAGTTTTTGAACTAGCCTAATGACATTTTTACCACACCACCCTTTATACCATGTACTACTTGTAATGGTACAGTCAACCTTATATACCATCAAATACTCTTATCTATACTAATATTATAAAGAGGTGAAGTTTGTTTGTTTGTATGTAGGGGGTAATCTCTGAAAGTACTGAACCGATTGAAAAAATAGTTTTACTAATAAAAAGCTACGCTAACCCTGAGTAACATAGGCTATAATTTATTTCGAAAAAAAACCATTTTTTTATTTCAATATTTGTACATTTAGTCGGAAAAAATCTTAGGTTAGGCTTAGACTAATAAATTAACACATGTATTAACATTTATTACCATGGCTACCAATTGAATAAAATAACAGTTAACAGCTGTTTGCTTTAATATTTCCATTTACAGGTAATTTCAAACTTCGTATTTCTAGATTTTAGGTTAGGTTTTATTAAAGTGTAGATCTGAGCCTTAATGGTTCTTTTAACCTTTATTATAACTACTGTTATAAAATAATTTGATGTGAACATTTAACATTATTTACCATTTTAGCTATGGGGTTATTATTCATCATACACCTTTATTATAAAGAAATCATAACATGATTTTGTTTATAGAAGCTTCCAATAAGGTTGGCGTGCGGAGCACGCAGGGGTGTCCCCTAGTTTTTTATAATTTTGTTAAACAAATTTGGTTAAATGTGAAAAGTTTTACTAAAAGTTGCCTAAAATTGTTTTTTGTTACGTTACAATGGTTTTTATACCAGTAAAAATAAAGTAGATTATAAGGAACAAGAAAATATTAAAAAACTTATAAAACAAAAAAGTTATTTAAACTATTAATAATACCACCCCCCACCCAAAAATATACATATATATCTAGATTTAGGTAAAAAACGTTTATCATATTCCAACTATATTATATATGGTCTTAAGGAATTAACAGACAAAAAGTTGAAAAAGTTTAATGGAGGCGGATCCCCTTAACCATTTTCATAAATATGACGAACATTCTTATATGAGTAAATTTTTTTTTAAATGTGATGATAATGTAGATTAACAAAATTCTACAATGTTTCTGTATCTCAAAATGAATACACGTCTAATTGTATGTAGAATACAATACGCATAAAAATGGAAAAATCTGAACTTCGTGGATCCGCCATTTTATATTGGGGTATCTTGGCTCCTACATTTTGGATTGGGTATAGGAGAGAGGTTTACACCAACTTTCTCGTCTCAACGAAGGCTTTAAAATGAGGTATCACACAATAATTGTTATTCTACTATTTAAAATTTTTGACTTGCAACCCTCCCGAATAAGGGTAAAATTCCTTCATACCCCTAAGAGGTGCAGAATTCGCCCAATATGACTTCCTGAAAGTTTGAAGTCAATACGAGTAACAGAGGTTTAAATTTACGAAGGGTTTGCGGTACTTTTGTATCACCCTGTAGATGTACTTTCACTGCTGACCAGGCGCAACACGTCATAATTACTAATAGCTACAAATATCCTGTCAACACGCGAACTCATAAGATTTACCCATCCAAAAATCGCCCAACGCGCCTTAAAAAGACTTTCATTTGTTAATAATTAAGTTCAATAATTAGTTGTTCTCCATTATAACAATTAATAATGTTTGCTGTTTGCACAGTTAAAAAAAAAACTCTCGTACGAATGTCACGCTTTACGCGCGTTTATTTTTAATTTTTAGCTCATAACTCTGGTATGTGGAGAAAGCACAGTGTCTGCTTGTGCGGATACAAGTGTGTAACTTATTTACTGCGACATCGTTTGGTTATTAAACTATAAACTTTTATCGTTATTATACCGAGAGTTTCAAAACATGTGGACTAATAATTCAGCTACTAGTTGATCGCATCATTTGCACTAAAAAAGTACTAACCATCACAGGTCCGAACTGCTCCGTTTTCCTCCTACCAGTTAATTGGTTTTTGTACTAAATCATGTTTATCTCTAGAACTGTTCGTCCGATTGATTTAAAACTTGACACAGCCCTTAATAACATCAAGACCTTGTTGATGTGAAATATCCACACAGTTTAATCGAATAATCCGTTTAAAAATGACCGTCATTTTCAATAAGAATGACTGAAAAACCGTATTTTTACTTTCTCCACCCTATACGTAGTATATGAAGAAAGTATTGTTTTCGTAAAAATGTTCGAATTTGAATTTTCAGTTGAATTATCTGTTTTGGTGCTCCCAGAACCCCAAAAAAATTTTTAGTGCAATTATCTGTGTTGGTGCTCCCTGAACCCAAAAATATTTTTAGTGGAATTTTTTGTTTTGGTGCTCCCTGAACCCAAAAAAGTGTTTTTAGAGTGGTGTCTGTCTGTATGTATACAAGACCAGAGAGGACACTATTGGTCCGATTTTCATGAAATTTGGTATGTAGGACTAAACCCTAATATCTCCAGGCGTTTTTTCATTTTTTGGAATTTGTAAGTTTTAAGGTTAATTTAAACCTAAAAACCCATAAAAAACGACAAAAATGCAAATTTCTCAAAAACGGCTCTAACGATTTTGATCAAATTTTCAGTATTTATAGTGCTTAAGATGCCAAACAAAATGACACCACCCGCTTTAATCAAAACTTCGGCGTTTTATAATTATGGGGAAATGTTTAAAAATAAACAAGTTTGTGTTGTCAATATAGCATCGCGGCAGCGGCCGCACGGGGTAGTACCACGGTATCGAGCACGGCCAGTAATTCAAAGGTTGCGCGATCGAATCCCGCCTGGGACAATAATTTTTTTATACGATTGACGTACGTAGAATATTATTATTTTGTTTTGTTCTAAAAAGTAGTAAATAAAATGATTAAAAACAATATTATTTTGACTACAGTAAGTTGGGAGAAAGTTTGTGTCAGTTAACTGATACCGTTTATTTAAATTATAATATAGACAAATTACAAATTTTAAAAAACCATACGACTGAACAGTTGTTTTTGATTCATAGCTAAGAACACTCTCGATCAAGTCACATTGCAAACATCGTCCGTTTGAGCTACGATGCCACAGACAGACAGATATACGGATATACTCGTTCATAAGACCCCTCTGTTTGGGTCGGGGGTTAAAAAAACCTCAAAAGGAAACTTCTTTAGCATTGTTAACGAATTTCTACAGGACAGATGAGCAGTTTCACTGACTACTATGGTCAGACCTAAGGTCAAGAGTGGTCAATGAGCAGCGATCATGGTCCGTACAATTTATGAGGATACGTCAAGCTGTGAACACACGTTCGCTGAAACCTACCGCAGCCATATACAGACGGAGAGGTGGTAAATAATGTTGACTAAGCGTCGCGTCAAAGAGGTTTTAAGCTAATACAGAACAAGCGTGACACTTTGCCCAACAGTTGTGGTTACTTTATAGGTCTTATACTCTCTGACTTGCATGAAGGAATATCAATCAATTGTAACCAGCTGTACAGCATGATAACATACCAAATGTAACAACACTAGATTCTTGTGTTTGAAATAAGTCAACAATGGCAGACACGTTGCTATGCTGCCAGTAAATAACAATGAAAATAACAGCTGATATTATTGTCATGTAATGTATTACAAAAAATTTGTATAGGCCTAATAATATTCTAAATGCATTCACTGAAGAAAGTCAAACAAAGAACGACAAAAACACAAACAATAACTAAAACAAAAAAAGGAAATGAAGAAGTTGATTTATTACCACTACTCAACAGAACAACAAATTCAAGAAAAATGGTTAACCCTAGAACTATAATCATATTTTGGGTAATTGCACTATAACCATTCGTCTGTGAGATTAACATTTTACAAAATTGGCAATATTGTATTTTTATTTTAAACTTTATTTACATCGTTAAAATGTATTAAAAGCAATAAACTAACATTTTGAAAAGTTTTTCTATCCTGAATTTACTTTTTTACACCATTTCCCCTATAAGCTACACCAACAGGTTTTTAAAAAAAAAAAATTTAAATCGTATTATTAGTGAATTTCCATAGGAAAAATGAGCTATTGCAGTGGCCCTTATGTCGGGAAGTAGCAAATGAGCACCGATCATGGTCCCCAGAACACGTTTTGGGGTATCATTAAAAATCATATATATGTATGTATATATTTATGTATGTACGTGTGCGCACTCTAACAGACGCATTTTACGTCCGATTTGGACAAAACTTTTGACCGGAAGTAACAATTTTTTGAAATTTTTCGTACTAAATTTTTTTTTTTTTAAGTTTTCTTTAACAAAATAGACATACGAAATAATTCTGCACATTTTGTTTTCTTACGCGACCTTATAGCACATCTGGTTCCCCCAAAAACAATCAAAACGTAAAATACCGTAAAATTACCAGAATTAAATCCACGGCTTTTACCGTGGTGACCGATGGCAATATATTTGGGACATTCTGGCAGCACCTTCGTGAGTAGATCAATTTCCCAAATAGTTGTTTGAAACCCAAACACATATATAAATTTAATTTTGGAAATTTGCTCAACTCACGTCAGCGGTTCAGTTGCGTGATCGAATTGTTTTAAATTTGATTTGAACAGTTTTAGTTTGAAGTACACGAATATTAAATTATTCCACGAAAGTTTAAATTCAGAATTTAAAAAAAAAATACATTTTGCGTAATGATAAAAACAATGTACAAGTACACTAATACTAATAATTCGTCTCACAGACTACGGCATGAACACAAAACGTCATAACTACCAAAATACAAGATCATTCCGCGCTGAAATGCCGCGGTGCACTGACAGGTGACAAGGGGGAGGGTTAGAATGGGGGTAGAACATGCCTACTGCATTCCAATACAGCTAACGACAAATTTCGATGAACTTGCGTCGTCTGTCAGACGAATGATTGTGACTCTAGGGTAAAGTAAAGTAGGAGTAAGTTAATTTCGTGTCTTCAGTTTTTTTATGTTGATAATGTTAAAGTTAATACGAATATTTTACCGAATTTATACTGCTAAATATTGGGAGGCACGTTCACTTGCAGTGTTTAGATTGTCTGGATCACTGAACTTGCACCACGATTCCTCTACAATAAGCAGCCTCACTCAATCGTAAAATTTACGTTTTAGATTTTACCACAACAAACCTTGAATATAAAATAACGATTTTTATAAATATAAAATCACGCTAACCGGTCACGGTAAAACGTTTAATACGACGTTAAACGGTGACCGGATAGCGTGATTAGGCCTAATCCATGATTTTAATGTGTTTTTTAAAAAGCGTTTTAATATGTTTCGTAAAGTGTTTTTGAGATTTTTGTTTTGAGTAATGTCTTTAATGTACATGAAGGGAATTATTTTTATTTATTTCTGCGATCTGATGATGGGTACTTAGGTTACCCGAAACCGCGGTAATCACAAAGTGATTTTAGGATCTGTGAATAGGATTGTACCTATTTAATTAACTGATAAAATTTTCCAACCCGTGGGCTAACATGTTGGAACTTCGTCGCGATAAGCCTGGAAGTAATTCTCTATTCCCGAGCGTTAACTACGACAGTAAAAGTACAGAACAAAACGTTCCATTTACGTTAGAACAGTATAAAGATAAGCAAAACTTTACGCCTGACAATTGCATATAATTTCCAACAGCCAGCGTCCTGCCTACCCGTTCACACACTCGCCTTTTACGCTACCCCATAATTAAACGTAATTATCCCACCGCATATGCTCCGGTTTCTTTTGTAGAAAGTGATTGGAAGATATACTCTTCCTTTCAAAAATATATTCAACCAGAACAAGTCTAAGACGACTTCCTAGTTTCACTGCCATCGTTCGAGACGTCGATTCGCAATACGTTCGGGAGTCGGTTCCAAGACCGGTCTTTTCGACACCTGTTACGGAGGGCGCGGTCATTCCGCGTGGGCTCGAATACAACGGTAGCGATTACGACATCGGGCGTATTTTCGCGACGGTTTTAAAATTCCACAAAACAAATCGCTTTCTACTAATGAGGTGCCGGAAATCATTCGGTCCGAAAAGATTTTAAATTACCCTTAGATCTATATTCCATTCTTTAGTTTTTCTAGAAACAGATAAGTACCTAGGTATGAACATCAAATTACCAAAAAGAAGTATTCCAGCATCAAAAACGTATTAAAGAAAGACAATGTGACAGCATCTTTTAGAACTCACAACAATATGAAGGAACAACAGCAACCAAAATAAATAAAAAACACTGCTCTGGTGTGTGCAAATTCAAATGCAACGAATGTTTTCAATGCTCAAATAAATATCTCAAATTTGTACTCGGTGTAAACATCAAACCAAGGCCGCAACCAGGGGGTTAAAACCCCCCCGAAATCCCGAAATTTAGCAGTAAAAATTAATACTAGGTTTAACTAATGCAAATTAAATTAAAAAACAGACAACACAACAGAGGATCCAGCAACATATTTTACATCATTGTGCATTGCATGCATACTGATATTTAGATTTACTTGATTAAACTACAACGTACAATACACATGGATGCAGTAGGTTGCAGCCTTACTCTCTTGTGAACTTGGTCTGATGTATTAAATAAGAAAACTATGAAAGTTCAACAAAAACACTTTACTCCAACAAAACACGCAATGCATTGTGTATTGAAAATACTGGGAATACGGGGGTTGGCGTGCGAAACAAGCAATGCTCTGTGTATTGAAATTCTC
>JAGFPH010000569.1:304728-329823 GCA_018207615.1 Philaenus spumarius
TACATAAATACCTCAATTACTTGTATTGCTCGCAGTCCTATTGTGATTACTCTTTATTCGGTGACGTACGTTTCACCTATTTTTTCAGGCATTTTCGAAACCGTTTATAAAAACTTAAAAATGATTTCATCACAATAGGACTGCGAGCAGTACAAGGAATTAAGGTATTTATGTAACTTGCTTTAGTCAGAACATGTGTTATGTTGATAACATACGCTCCATTTTGGATAGGGTTGTCGTACCTTACTTTACTTAGTATATGTTTGTGATTTAACTTGAAAAAAAGTGATGTGTGAAAAGCCATATGTAAACATTTCGAGTTGAACCTCCGGATTGAAAGGGTGGTCTTGTACGTTTATAAAAGTAATCATCCAAAGACATTCCTAAATTTTAATTTTAATACTTCCCGTTGTCTAAAAGTTACTGAAGGGGCCCCACACTTTTGGACCATCTGGTACAAATGAATGTTTCTTTGTCCACTATAGGCTCAAAAACTACTCGACCAATTCAACTGAAAACTGTACACTTTGCACTTATTAGTGCCGGGAGTATTTAGCTGTAAAAATAAGTTTGATTACGTTATATAACTTGTTTGCCAATTTTATAGATAATGTCACCTACTCAACCTCGCTGCAACCATATTTTCCTCAGCATAAACCTACAATGCAATAGAAGTGGTACACATGGAAGTGGAATCATTAATACAATTTCATGCTTCAAACTAGTTTGCTTTGAGAGCTTCACACGCTATAATCAAAATGAAAGTTTTCCCGGAGACAATATGTAACACTACGCAGTGCACAGTGATTGTTGTTTTCATTATTTATAGACAGACAACTTGGCAAAGAGGAAGTGCACAATATATTGCGTTATATAAGTAATAAGAGTTTGTTAGTGATTGGTACAAATACAAGATACCATTAACTTGTGCTGTAACTATTAAAGAATAAACGTGTGATTATTAGTTGCAGTTATAATAAAAGGTTGTGTGTACTTTAGCAGCCATCTAATTACTCGTGTGCTGGTAGCAAAAGTATTATAACAAACATGCCATGTGAGTATCAAAGACGTTCCTGACTAAATGGAATGAAAGTCGTGACCATTTAGTCAATTATAGCTTTAGAACGATTTGATATAATCAAATATCATAATAATGTTTAAGTACTTGTAATGTTTCACTTCACGTTGTAAAACATTGTTAATGGAATCATAAAATAAAAAATACTGTATTGAAAAGACATTTGGCGTGGAAATGTTTAGTGGCTCCTCATAAATTATTGTTGGCGAAATTGCATATGAAATAATGTCGGGAGTAGTAAATGAGCACTGATTATGGTCCCCAGAACACGTTTTGGCACTCTAACGGCCGCGTGGTCCAAATTTGCTACACATGTTGGTTGTTTAAGTTACTCGGACGAGTTAGTAAGCAAAAAAATCCAACAACCGGAAACACGTTTTTTTACAAGAAGTAACTATTGTTTGAGATTTTTCGAACTAGAATGAAACTTGTAAACGGTTTTATATAACAAATAAATGTAGGATATTATTCTGCACATTTTGATTTTATGGCTAGCTTGGTTTCCCCAACAGCGATTAAAACGTAAAGTTCCCGGTTCAAACTAAAGTGGGGGATTTTACCGTTGGGGCATCTTCTGATCCGAGGCCGACAGCCGAGCAGTCCATAACACGAGGCTGCAAGGTCGAGGTGCACACTCGCAAAGCGAGCTTTTCCGCTACGAGTGGAACGAAGGAGCGCATGAATCGAAGCTGGAGGCTTAGGTGCAAACAAATTCTATTAATATATTTCGTACACATAGGCAGATATTCAGCGCCTTTGAGAGTTGTCCAATTTCCCAAAGAGTTGGTAGAAAACTTTAATTTTGGAAATTCACTCAATTCGCGTCGGCGGTTCGGCTGCGTGGTCGAAATATTTTATAAGTAATCGTTTTTAAATTAATGTTTTACCAAGTACTACAGTTTTGAATCCATACCAATATTACAAAGAGGTAGACCTTCTTTGTTTATGCCAATGACTGATGTAATCTCAGAAACTGCAAAACCTATTTGAACAAACTGACACTGTCTAGTCAACAAGTACATATAAACACTTGCTATTTTTTATATGTTGAATGTACCTAAGGACAACAACAAAACCGAAATTATAACTCCAAGTTATCAACCTCGCAGACCCTAAACTTATAAAATAAACAAGAGCTAAAATAAATACCAAATAATTTTGTTATTCTGTGTTTTGGGTTTAGAAAAACCTGTAACATACAAAATAGTAACAAATTTACTGCTCTAGAAATAGTTACTTATCATGTTTTTTTTGGGGGGCACCAATGATGTCTCTTGAACTCAGTAAAATAACAAGCAAACACAATAGCACAGAAATATATATTTTATTTTTTTAAGAAAAATGTATTGTATTTATGAAGCTCTGCATTTGGTAAATAGGTTTGGAAAAACGTTTTTCACAAAAATAATGTTGCAAATAAAATGTCAAACAAAGCAGCACGTGAGCCGGGGTTGGAGGTTGAATTACAAACAAATTCTACTAATATATATCACACACGAAGGCAGCTATTCAACGTCTTCGTGAGTAGACCAATTTTGCAAATAGTTGGTTGAAACCCTAAAATCATATCAACTTAATTTTGAAAATTTGCTCAACTCACGTCACCGGTCCAGCCATGTGATCAAATCACAGTATTATTAATACGATTTAGGCAAACTTTTTATGACTGTTGGCGGTACGGAACCCTTGAAATGTCACCAACTCAACAATTCTCTAATTTATGTATTCAGCTAAACAATCACAACCAAACTTTCCCTCTCTGTAATTAGCGTGGAATTAGTTTTAGTTTTCACCAAAAGAAAGACACTGATAACACATACTTCTACTTTTCAGATTGAAAGCAGTACTGCCAGTTCTTCTGAGTGCCTTAGCCAGTATATTTCCAGTAGTTTCTCCAGTACAGACTGGATGGAGGCCAATAACAAGGTTGGAGTCAGTTTCTCCCTCGCCTACCCTGTCTTTCCAGAGCCATATACCATCGCCGCACGATGAGTGCACTCTCTACAAGGCCATATTTGAACACGACTCTTACCATCAGGTATTGAATGTATTTCAACATTTCTGTATAGATTGTGGTTCTGTAATGAACACAGTTAATAATTCAGGAGGTACTCGTACAAATGTATGTCTTGAAACGCTTTTTTACCACCTATCCTCCATTTTGTTACTTACTAAATAATTTATATCTCTAGAATGCCGATTGAGTTGAAATTTTGCTCGTTACTTGTCAATTTTAGGACTTAGTTTAAAAAAAAATAATTACTCAAAATCAGTAATTTTTTATCAGTAATTTTTTTAAATCAAAAAGAGTAAGTTTTTGTAACCCGTTTCATTTAATATCCAGTGGCGTAACTGTAAACACTTTTGCACAAATGATAACAATAAAATGGCCGAACTTAATTAATTGGTCATGCAAATTACTTATTGTCTACACTTAGTTGATGTGGATATTGAGCCCGTCAAACTAACGTATATGGTTTTAGAGTTACAATAGATTACTAGAGGTATAAATTATTTGGTAAATTTACAAAGTGCTGGTTAACAAAGATAGCAGGAAAAGAAGCGATTCCGGACAAATGTTTATCTTACGTTCTTTCTTTATTTTGACTCACGTGACCACCCCTAGCTGTCAATATGTATACCTTATGGGTAAAATGTAGTTCCCAAGTTTTAACAATTTTGTACAGGTAATACAAAGATTAAGTTGATTTTTAAAATAATTGACTTTTTTAATTAAAATTTTTAATGACAAAAAATAAATCTAAAATTACGTTTGAATTTAATGCAGCAGTTTTCAAGTTATAATAATTATATACTGTTTAAAAAAGCTTTTCAATATATTTTAAGCTTTTCTTAAATTATTTCATAACATAGAGTACTTAGAAAATTTTCAAAACTCGTCCTGAAACTTAAGGGTCTGCTGTAGTAGCGGCCATCTTGGATTTTTATCCCATAAGAGCAATGTTAAATTTCAAACCATTTATTTCATTTACTTTTTATCATAAAATTGTTTGCAAGGTCTCATTTTTTAAGCACAGTCACAATACGCATCCGTCTTGCAATTTACATTTTTTTCAAATGCTTTTGATTTGTTATGTAATTGACATTTTGTAAGTACAAAGTTTGAATTTTTTTCCTAACACAATAAAAAATTAATAATGAAAAATAATTTGCAAGCCCGATCCGAAATTTTATAAAGAATATTCAGTTTTTTTTCAACACTCAATTACAAAAGATAGACTTATAAAATGGTTTGAAATGAGGCAATGCCAAAGCGTTCAGCTGAAAGAAATTGCACTGTTTAGATAGGGATACAGTGAGAAGCGGTTGCGTTTTCGGTTGCTTTCTCGTTTACTGGAGCAGACTCTTAAGGAGCTTTTCCTTACATCAAAACCAATGAAAAGATTCATATAAACATATATAATATTTTCTATCTAACCAAAATTTTGTGATTTTAAGGCACGCAAGTAAGGAGTTGAAATTTTGTATACTATTTAGTTTTTTTTTTTGTAAAGACCCAACTTGAGAAAATTAATCAACTGATTTCCTTAGTAATTTCAAAATGGCGGCTAATTGAACTTTTTAACATCGAATACTTCAAAAACCTTAACTCGATTATAACAGGCTACGCCTCTTAATAGTCATCTAACGCAGGCTATATCCCTATCTGTAAATGTTATATTATTAACTGAATTATTAGTACATAGATTGGTTCTTATACTTAAAAAAGCTTCAAAATGTGTTTGTTTTTACAATTGATTGTTCGGACATATGTCATAATTTGTGTATAAAGAAACTAATAAAGAACGTTTCAAGAGTATAAATCAATGACTGCAATCTAACCTAAAAATACAAAAAAGAGATAAGAATAAAAACTAAATTATGTATAAGAATATGAAGGAGGAGACCAGAAACAGAATAATAGAGCAAAAAAAAAAAACACAATTCCGAAGCTTTAACTTTTAAAAATTTAAAAATAACAAATTTTATTTTCCGCAGTTTTTCCAATTTTCTTTTAGGAAAAAATTTACAAGATCAAGATTTACAAATTCTCATTTTAAAAGTTTTTAAAATTTACTACAATTTTTCCATTCAAAGTATAGCGTTCATCCGATAATTCACAAAATATAAGTGAAATTTATTGGCATTTGGTGTAGTGCGCTCTATGCTATTTACATCATCATTAGTCTAATTGGCATAGAGTGAAGACTTTAGCAAATTGTTTAGCAATATTCTTATAATTTAACCAACCAAATTATCTGTGAGCTTTATATTTCAGTATATTCAGTACAAGACACAGATCCCAGATCTGAAGGAGTTCACCCTTTGTACATGGCACAAGTTTTATAACCACTCCATGGATCAGCCTATATTCTCTTATTCACGTAAGTTGTAAACATACAGTATACGCTAAAACAATAAGTACTGTTGGTTTGGTTTTTCGAACAGCTGATTGTCGATTGTTGCCAGGTCATGTTAGTCAACGTTGTAATGGTCCTCATCACTCCAAAGATAGTTTATATCGCAGAGTATTATTTTAGCTCATATGGAACAGAGGTTGGTTTGATTTCAACTGCTGTAGAGTTTCAAGAACCATTTCACAAACAGGTGCCAAGTAGTGCTGAAATGGTAAGTGTTGACAAGTTCCATCGTACGGGAGGTGTTTAGAATCAGCATAAAGGCTGTTGAAAAACGGTCACTACGAATGAAGACCCTAGTAGACGTCATCAACAAGTCCTGCAATTTACAAATAGAAGCCTTCACCGGACATCTTTGTAAATGAACATCAGCAGTACATCTTTGAGACGAATATTTAAAAACCTTGGTGAATTCCCGTATAGAATAAAAACTGGTCAACTTTTAAATTTAAGGCACAAAAAGACAGAGTAGTTTATTATGCCTTCATGTTAGCATTAAATTATGAAAAACCTTGGGTTCCAACAAAATGTATGGTTTTCAAATGAAAGTTATGTACACCCAAACGGTTTCAACAACAAGCAAACAATATGTGTTCTTGGAATTTCAACGTCCTGATGATGTCGTAGAGAAGGAACAACATAGTGAGTGCGTTGTTTCAGGAAGAGACATACTGAGTGCATATTTCGTTTAAGATGATACCGGCAATGCTGTTACAGTAAACCAAGTATGTAACAGAGAGAACATCCTTCAACCATTTGCCGGAGATGTCAAAAAGATTTTTCTTGCTAGAAATCCGGCTTTTGATTCCAGCGGTTACAGCAAGATGGCACCACCAGCCGCACAGCTCTAGCCACTATTGCTTTACTACAAAGAAAGTTCGGCAACCGCCTGATTTACCGAGGATTAAACCGTGCACACCCATCCCACTCCGATCTTTCAGCACATGTCGCTTATGTGTGTGGAACAATGAAGGAAAGCACCTACCAAAACGAACCATTGACTACCATTGCGGGAGCTTTGTGAAGAAGTAACTAGATACGTTAGAGAAACATGCAACAAAAACCTTTCATCAACGTGTTTGAAGATCTTCAACAACGCCTGTGTGTTCAAAACTAACCCTTCTGCATCCTTTTTCTTTGTACATTTGTCTAAAATTAACAACTTTCAAACCATTACAATCTTAGTACTGATTATTTTGGCGTTTACTGTATTTATTTAACTCGTTAGAATTAAATGGTCCGTGAGGTCTGACTTCGCAGTCACAAAGCCGTATACTTAGAATAGGATGGTAAAAGACAGTTTTAATTTGCAAAACTGCAAACAAACTTCATTATTTGACGGCAACATTACTTATATGAGATGCAAAGTAAACATTCTTGGAAATTTCATGAAATACCCCTGAACATTTAATTTTTTTTTAAACACATAAAGGATATATAAATTTTGATTATGTTTTGAAGCATTGGTGGCTAGTCCAACTAGCAAAACTTTGGATGATTTGAATAAAAGTTTGCTACAAGGCTTGGATTGTGCTATTTTTTTGTACAAGCATTAAGGCTGGCTACAGCATTCTAAAAAAAATATACTTTCAGTTCAATGTTCTGCTACAAGTGTGTACTATTTGTAAATTTTTAATACTTTGGTTCAGGTAAATAGCATTGTCCGTGGCAATTAATTATTTACACATCAAATACATAATATGTAATTATAAAAACAATGAAATAAATAAAAGTATTAACACATCGGAGCATTATGACAGGGGGTTTTAGTTAAATATTGTAGTAAAATGTTTCAAAATAATTGAAAGCCGAAAAACAGATAACAAGTCAACCACTGTTTGTATTACTTCCACCCTCTTACCACAAAAGTTTCGGTTTGCATATATGGTTTTTAAGTAATACGTTTAAAGGGCTAATAAATTAAAATTAACCCAGACTAAAATCTCAGCCATTAATCATCAAGCTACTCAAGGGCTTTATATTTGATTCAATAAGAAAAGATTGTTGCGTTGTTACAGAACACGACCGTCAACGGGAAATCCTCTCGTGGGTCGCCAACTCTGATTCGGCCAGTTACTACATGTTCGCAGTCGGTGGACACACACTTTACAGGCTGAACTACCCGGTACGGCTGAACAAATGGTATCACTCTTGCCAGTCGTGGAACAGCAGAACAGGAGAATGGCAGATATGGGTGAACTCTGAGCGTATCGGTCGTGGATTCCATAATCTGGTAAAACTTTCAGTTTTGTTTTATAGCTAGATACGGAATCATTCGTACAAATAATGTACGATTCAAATTAATGAAAATATAATTTCTCTTTAAAAATATATATAATGGATTTCACCCAACTTGAGATTAAAAAATACGTTGTCCTAGTGCCGTAGTCCAAATTTAAAAATAATATTAGGAATGTATTCCACGTCAACACATACACAAGAACACACACAGTTCTGTGGACGATGTTTTTAAATTACACACGACGTTTCGTGACGAATATAAACACTTCGAGTCTTCAGGTAAATAAACACAAATTAAGCCCTACGCTTAAGCCTCTCAGAGCGCCTAACTCAGTTAACCAGTGTTAACTGTAAATAGTACTGTGTGTGTTTTTGTGTATGTGTTGTGCGTGTTATTGTGTTGACGTGGAATACATTCCTAATATTATTTTTAAATTTGGACTATGGTATTAGGACAACATATTTTTTAATCTCAAGGTGGGTGAAATCCATTATATATATTTTTAAATATCATATACCCCACCTATAGTGTCCATCAAGCTAAAAATATAATTTCTCGTTGAAACTATTCTAATTTAAATTAAGTACAAAGCAGATTCTTTCAACTCCTCCTAATCGGCGTTGATATTAAAGTTTGTTTATTTAAAAATTAAAGTTACTTCTGAGTATGAACCTAATCAATATATATATCTATAGTAAATGTAAACGTGGTTTGTTTATGTATGCCGCTAGAACTCCTCAGTTCCAAAACTTTCTTTATAGATGGGGTATCGAGGGCTACCATACCATATAACATCCATGGGGCTGCAGTGATGGGTTACGGAGTCATGGCGGTACACGCAGACAAATAATCACGCTTACATTTATTACGTAGACGTTTTAGAAACTGGAAACGGCCTATGAAGTTAACTAACACTTTGGACATATTACTCTTAAGTTATTATAGGAGAGAAAAAACATTTGAATTTAGATTATTTACAACTAAGGTGTAAAATATACTCGTAGGCGTGAGATGCCCCTCTAACAAAATGGTGGTAAATGTGGGGGGGGGGGGGGTTCATTGAAAATATTGTAAACCCCTATTTTAGTGTCAATAAATATTTTAACCACTCGGTTGTAACGTCATAAATCTACAAAATATCAATGTCAAACTTTGAATTAAATTTTCTCAGAACTCAAAAAAATGTTAGAATTCCCCCTTTCCCTTGATTTTGGGCGGCCTATTTTCTCCCTCCTCGGAATCAAACCGCGAAATAAACATACTACGTACTTTTTTTCACACGTAAAACTTCCGGCGGGTCCCATCAAAGTCGGTAGAGGGGGGTTCCACTACAAGCAACACTGCTAACTCTCCCACCCCTCCTAAGGAACAATTCACACTGTGTGTGGTGTCAGTTAGTTGTGTGCTGTAACTAAACCCATGACCTTGCCGGGAAAGTGTTCGGACAATAGAAAAGCACGGCAAGACTCAATCGTATAGCCTGGGGGGACATTTACGTAGTTGTGATCAGACAGTTCTCCCCCCCTCCACAGTAATGTTGACACTTTAAAATTGTTGTGTTTTTTCAATACAGTAAGTTAATGTTTTAATACGTACTGCAATTTTAGTGTTTTTAATACAGTTTGTTAATACACACTACATGTATTTTACTCATTAAAACTTTACACATTAACCAATGTTACCTAATTTATAATTGTGGGTGACCTCAGCTCCAGTTATCGGGACCCTACTGTACATTAAAAGAAAAGTATAGTGTCTTTCTTTTTAATAAACGTCATGAATAATGTTGTCAATAACATTAATACTGTATAGTTGTTTGTCCTTTCACTCGAGGCAATAAAAATATGATTTCCTGTTGGTACATCACTCGGACGTAGCGTCAACATTCGTTCGTTCCCTTCGTTGATGCTAGAACCAAGTTCGACTGTATTACCATTATTTCTACTTATGATTTGTTATTAGGCATCATTAGGGTTCTATTGCAGTAGTACAGTAAACATTTTTGAACTGATTTTATTGTGTTTGGATCAATTGTAGTTTGATTATTACAGCTCGTGTGTCACTGAAGATGGCGACTTTGTCGTTGAAACCCGTTGAGTAGATAAATGCGTTAGTTGTGAGAATCTGTGTTTTAATCACGTCACCTCACAAGTCAAGCTCGACAAGTTTATATTTATACATTTTTGTTAATTTCATCTTTTATTACAGAATGTACTTATATAAAATTGTAAGCCTGTTTATTTAGAATTTCCTTAATTGTAAATTATTATTTTTGTAATCATGAAACAACGTTCATTATACCTGAAAAGTCAAGGTCAAACTAGAGCTGAACCACTAACCACTAACATGATTTTAAAAAATGACTCGTAGTTTAATAAGTGTTAAACCTCATACAATAATTAATCTATCTTATAAGTTCTACTAAAATGTACACATGAACTTTGTCCCACTATTTTACATTCTTACGTTGATTAGGGTGCTAAGGTATTTCTGCACTGATAAATAAAATAACATCAATTATATTTTATATTTTTACAGCTCGTCGGTAAAACCATCAAAGGAGGTGGGCTCGCCATCAGCGGACAGGAGCAACGACAATACAGCAATCAATACTTCGACGGATACAAGACCCGAGGTTTACTGGGCGAAGTTACTTTAGTCCAACTTTACAAGGCCGCACTGACGGCCGGAAAAGCATACACCAACCACAAGCACCACCACGTACATCACTTCCACCACGAAGGTAAAGAAGGAGAAGACGATCTACCTTACTCACCAGCAGGTGCTGCTCCCGCTCCGGCTCCCGGCGGAGAAGAAAACCAGGCAACCGAATTCCCCTTCTTACGCAACGGTCAGCTCATCCCGACACTCCCGGTGCGGGAGCTATCAGCGTACAGAGCTCAGGAAGAAGCGCTCAAGAACCAAGAAGCTGCACTGAACTCACCGCTTAATATACTCTCGTCCGATGCGTTTTTACCGAACAATCCAAACGTATACAGTTTACAGAGTGTGCGATTGTTCAAACGCGAACCAAACAAAGGTTCTTCAAGAAGAAATCGTCAGAAGAAATCTTACGAAACCGTCGAAGCGGAGGACAGTGTTATACGGAAAGAGTCTGAAGAAATCGAAGACGCCGAGAAACTGGTGAAGGATATTTCGAGAATAAAAAGGGACATAATGAAAACAAAAACTACCGGAGCTGTACGAAAAGACTCGACAATTCAAAAACGACAAACAGAATCGGAAGAAGACGAAAAGAATCAAAAGAAGAGAACAGTTGGTGAACAGTATCCGTTTGGATTAATCCCGGGTGTCGATCTGTCCGGTTTGTTCCAAGGAGACGGATACGTTCTAGGCGGAGGCGGCGAACGATACAACGAAGAAGACGAACGCGCTGTCCGCCCGCAGTCCCACGAATCACAAACTATGGCCCAGATGGAACCGGCCGAATGGGAAGTACGGAGTATAATGGCGTTGTGTTCCGGATGCAGCGAAGATCCTTTCAGAAAGGCGAACATCATTTCCTGGCGAGAAACTCCAAAGAAACTGTATTCCGGAGCGCTTTACGTACCAGCAATATCCGAGTGCCACAGGTTTTAATTGTGCCAATGTTTTACGCAAACTTCATTAGAAATTGGTACCATTTGAGAGGAAGATTTCATCATTATGTTAATTAGAAGATATTTCTTCGAGGAAATGTTCACGGGCGGTTAAGTTATTTGTAATATTCCTCATTGTAAATGCCATAGTGTAAATTTTAAATTATCATTTATTACTTTAGCATTAGATATTTTCATTTCATCACTTCCATTTTAGATTTTACTCTTTCATAGATTTAAATGTTTAGGATACGGCCGCAAAAAGAAGTTATTCTACACAGAATTTTAACTGGAATACAAAAAGTACTATGCGTTTGAGTGATAAACAATCAGCCTGTTTGTCATAATGAATGACTACTCTACAGGAACTAGACCACTCCCTTCCCTTTATGTCCTACTGTTACTGCATCTTAGTTGTAGTTATGTCTTGTCTATTTATTTACTATGGTATTTTTTTAACACGGGTATAATTTCTTTTCTCCATGGTTCGGCCGTTTTAGAATGTTATTTCTTCTACAAATGTCTAAGGTTGGACAGATAATTTTCAAAACTAAATTCACCAAGAGTGTATCGGTAAAAGACTAATATAGGCCTATAATAAATCTCTTGGTTAAACAGTTCGACGAACATCAAGGATAGACTTGTTTTCAAAATTATCATGCCAATAAAATGAGATCACATAAGTATTGCATTCATATCTGTAATTTCCTAGAGCTAGCATTGTCAAACACTACTACAGCACACCAAACATTTACCCGAGTTTAGAAAAAATAGATTTGTTTTAATTTAATTTTAATAGACTGAATTTTACTTTATTTATAAATAAAAAAGTAGAAAATTTGCTAAATTTTGCAATGAAGTACAAAAATTAACACCCACTTACAGAATAATTGTAGAAAAAATAAAGTTATTTTTCTAGAAAACAGTTCATCAGGCGTCTATATTTATATTTTGGTTTAATAAATCTTCGGAAGTTGAACAGCACAATTTTTAAATTGCTACAAATTATTGTGTTTAGTAATTTTTCCTCTTTCTAATTTTCGCATGGCATGTTCGCCTCCGATAATGACAACAATGTACATAAAGAAAGTAAATAAGTAAAGCAGTTATTTTTACAAATCATTATGGCAGTAGGAGTTAATTTCTTTATTTCAGTATACCACAGGCATCCAAGAATATAATGGTTTGCGCTAAAATATGCTTCAACCCTCCAAGAGCCGACTATAATACTATTCAGTGCTAGGCATTTTTAAGGCTAACAGTAAATGTAGACTTATTATATATCGTTATAATCAGAAAAGCATGAATTTTGTATTTAATCATAATATAATTGTCGTAGATTTAATCCTAGATTTTCAAAGCTGTTTTACACAATTTAAAAACTAAAAATTCATTTTTCAGATAAAAAAAATAACCCACTAAAAATAATTTCAAAATGTCACTATATAAATTCCAAGATATAAAAAAGTTGCACAATTCCATGCTGAACAAAAAAATGTGAAACTGTAACACTCTACTCATCCAAACAAATTATTGTGGTTAATTACAAGAAGCAAAAACGTCTAGCACAGATACAGATGGGTGCACTAAAACAGCTGACTTTACAATGCTACCAAAATTACATTTTTTAAGCACAGATTTTAAACTTTATACTATCAGACAAAACTATATAAGAAACTCTCAGATTGAATGGAAAATTATGACTCGAGGCTCGTACAGATAGAGGTACAGACTGGTTTATAATTATCGCAAATGCGACTTTAGCGCTTGGAGGGTTAAAACTGAGGGAAAATGATGTACAGTACAACCTTTTACAGTTATTTTTAGGGACGTCCTTCATCACTCAAGACGTTTCATGTGCTTCCACATTTTAATCAAACCAGCTTAGTTGAATTTCTTCTGACGAACTGAATCGGGTGGTGTAAAGATGGAGCGTGTTATCCAGCTTGCTACAGAACTTGCACAGGTTAATACTTAATTACTGGTGTATGGTGTCTGTGTTGATTGCTCTCCAGTATTCATTAGTCTTAACGGACAAAAATAAAAAGCATGGAAGATTAGGAACAACTTTTGTTTCAGCACTTTTCGAAAGTTTGTGTAGTACTCGTTTCTATAAACTGTCCTCACGGTCTTCAATCCAGGCTCACAAAGGCTAGACGCTTATGTCCCTTGGATGTTTTGTGTCATGTGATCTAGTCACACCTATTGAACTATTCAGTGAGATCAAAATGCTAAAGGACTTTGGATTAAATTGGTACATTGTGCCATACGGACTCCCTTTTAAGGCTATATCCAAATGTTGAAAGTGTTCTTTTCAGACTGCTTAAGTAATTCCTTTACTTGTACAACAATCTCCACATTTCCTAGAATCATCCAAAATTATGGGGGTCGAAAGTTTAAAAATGTGTATCATTCTCATAGAGTTATTGAAACTTTAGGACAACCTAGTCTCTAATAGGGGACATTCCAGCTTTCATGGTAGGCTGTAGGGGTTTTAAAAACATTTTCATTAGGTTATCATAAAATTCCCCATAATTTAAATTCATCAAATACATTATTTGAATCACCCACTCGTAAGTTTAGTTCATATAACGTAAGTCGCAAACATTCTCGTTCATCTCCTTCCACACCGCCCAGGTGTAGCAGACGAGCAGAGCTGCAAGCTCTTTTGTTTGCGGTTGCACTGGTCAGATCTGTGAGAATGAGCAGGTGCCTACAGCTTCAAACAAAATATTGTGAGTCCATGTGTCAAAAAAATAAATACTCTCGCAGCTATTTGCCAGAGTATCTGAAGATTGGTTTCATAGAATCTGGTGATGTGTATTATCAACATCCGATATGTTTGCCAATTCAATTGCGAGTACATCTTCCTACAAACTATCCAAATGATACATTTTATAAAGTAAAGTTACTTCCTTACTTTACCATGACTGTGGTGGGTGCTTAGAAATTGTACTACAAACAGAGGTACAAAAGTGGGCGCTAGGTACGATAAGGTTGACTACCCCCATTTTCGGTGTTACAACCACCTTTCATTTTTTATAGACAAAGCCTATCACCAGTTCCATTCCTGTATTACAAGCAATTCCATTCCTGTTCCTGCTTATATACTGTAGAGTTCATTCAAGTTTATTTTCTGAAGAAGCATTGTTCTATCAAAAGTTGAAATTCATTAAATAAAATCCAATTACCTCAGCGTTTAGCTGCAACTTGTCACCAAATAAACATTTCCAACTAGAAGTAGAATCTAGTAGTTCTCATCTAGACGTAGAATTCAATTGGAACAAGTTTGAGCCAGATACTTCAAGTTCCACTTTCCTTTCATACTATGTGGTATTTTATAGATCAGGCAAAAATCAAAGTATGAACTTTTTTTTAACATACTTCATCCTATGTATACTATTTAGGTAAATCTACGCACTAAAAATATAAAAATTAGTATAATTTTTCATTGTAAACAGTATTGGTAAACATAGATTTCTTAGTAATGTAAGTTAAAAATGTATTTAATAAATAATTTTAAGATATTTTTTATATTTTGCTAAATAAAGTATGTTTTATAAATAACAATATTAATTATTATTCATACCACTAGAGGTCTCTGCACCTGTTCGCTTCACTTAGCAACCCTTGTTGCGACTCACAGTGAAGCAAATGCAAACAGTATATTGTACACTCTATTTTTTACAGAAATAACGGTTAATTCGGAATGATGCACTTGAATCGAGAAGGGTGGTGGGGTAGCAGTGGCCTCGATCCTGATGTATGTGCCGAAAGGCTCTCGGTTTTTGCGTGAATGACAGGATTTTTTTTTATATTACAGAGATATTATTAAAAAAAAATCTTACAAAACTTGCTTAATGTGTTGCGGAAAATAACTCACACACAGAAGTAAAATTTTAAATTAAGATTTCAATGAGTATTTCATCAAACTGTTAATTTTTAACACACTTTCTTCAGATTAGGTGTAATGAAAACAATTGTAAACAGGATAATTGGTATGCAGGACCCTGATCTACAAATTCTGAGTCCTTCTTGTTAGAATTTGTGAAGCCGTCCTCTTTTTGTGAAAGACAAAAGTGAAAATAAGTCAAATCGCAAAATTGTTGAGAACAACGTGCTATATTTTAACATAATTTGTTATAACATACTTGTTTATAACATCAGTGTTGATTCAAAATCCCACGGCTTGTAAAATTAAATCTGTGATTCGTTTTGTGATTACAAAGAAACATTAAACCAATTGACATTTATCGACAAATCTGCAAGGTTGGTGGAGAAAATGCAAGGAGTGATTTAATGGCGAGAAGATGGATCTGACAGTTCAATGAAAAGGACGTGATAAAGTGCACGATGAAGAACATAGTTGACGAAAAGATTAAGGAAAACCGTAAGTTTACATTGTTCTTGCTACCAAATTTCACGATCACTAATTCATGAAATTGTTACTGAAAAACTAGGTTTTCGAAAACTTTGCTCACGTTGGGTGTCCAAAATTCTTACGGAACAACACAAAAACAACGGATGGGCAATGCACTTCAGTTTCGACAAATAGGGTGATAACATTCTGTCTCAGAAAGTCATGGAGGATGAAACTTGGGTTGCTTATGACACCCCTGAAACTAAACGGCAATCCCCAGCAACAAAAAAAAAAAACAAAACAAGATAATCTCGACATCTCGAAAAGTCATGTGCACATTGTTAGATAAGGGATAGACAAGGAATTTTATTGATTGAATTTTGCCGCGAGTTGAAACAATCAATAAAGATGTTTATTGCGAGCACCTAAGAAACTGTGCCACGAAATACAGAACAAGCGCAGAGGAATGCAGAACAAAATGTGTTGTTTTATTTCATGACAACGCTCAACCACACACTGCAAATGTGACAAAAAAAACTCCTAAAGGACTTCGGCTGGGACGTGTTTGACCATCCTTCTTACAGTCCTGACATTGATCTTAACGACTTCCATCTCTTTTTGCATCTGAAATCTTTCCTTGTTGTTCAACGTTTCAACAACGATGATGAGCTGAAAGAACATGTCATCATGGTTGAAACTACAGGCGGCAACCTTCTACGAAGACGTACAAAAACTTCTGCCTCGCTATGACAAATGCCTGGGAAATTACAGCTTTGTAGAAAAAAAAGTTTAAGGGTTGTAAATTTGTGTGCAATAAATTGTTTTTGTTTTATTACCAAACGGAATTTGTTTTATTTACTATCCGGATGTACCTCGTAATATTTATACTCACTATAGAAAGAGTCTGGTGACAATTTACTCTGGGAAAACAATTACTTGAATCAATTTAACATTGTAGCCTATGATTTAGCAAAAATTATAAATACATTTGTATTACTTTATGTGGTACGTCTCGCTTCTCTAATGTTAGCAGTATTTGTATTACTGCAGTTTCAGGCTTCTTGGGCCTATCATCAGAGCCATATAAAGAAATGCTTTGCTAGCTAAAATTGCTCCAAGTGGAGGTCGTTTATATTTAAAACAGCAAGTCTCTGTTAGGATTTTCGAAACCCACCTGGCACAAAATTTGTAGTAACCAAGTTTACCAACGACAACTTAATGAACTAAACTCCGTGAAATTCTGGTAAATGTTCTGAGAGTTCCGTAATCGTAAAACGACGATTTTGACGGATTTTTTCATTCATTTTCGCCACCAATTCATAACTCACAAGACAAGGCCTATCACTGCGATCCTCATCGTGAACATTGGTTCGGCCATTTTAAAAATCAATGCACCACTGCCTCACTCGGCTTTCACTCATTATTCCTTGGCCGTACACATCACAAATCTGAGGATAAATTTCAATCGGTTTGTGATTTTTCGCCAACAAAAACCTTATCACATCTCGCACTTCACAACTGGCGGGATTTTCAATCGCAGCGCTCATTTTAACACTCCACTGTACACAAAGTACGATAGGCACGATGCGCAAGCTATCACGGCTGGCAAGATAGCTGCGCTAGCCTTGCTCACTGCGGCACTAGGCCAAAATAACTCAAGTTATAGTTTGGTTACTGTAGCCCGTGCATCACTGAGGATGGCGACATTGTCGTTGAAACGCGTTTGAGGTTAGTAAACGTATTTATTGTGAGATTTTGTGTTCAGGTTTTATTTTATCTAAACTGTTAGGTTAGTTTAGTTGATTATTGTAGCGTGTGCATCACTGAAGATGGTGACATTGTCGTTGAAACATGTTTTAGTTAATAAACGTATTGTTGTGAGATTCTATGTTAGGTTTATTCTATCAACTCTGAATTATGTTTTAAAAAAGTAAACTATAATCTGATTTATCTAATTATCTTTAACTTTCCTGTCTTAACAAAGAAGATAACTGCTCAAGGGCAAAATGATTTATTCATGCTGTAATAAATTAGTCTAGTTTACACAACACTGCACACTGTTTAATTGAGATTTACGAATAGCCACAATTACTATTAGGGACTTTTGTTGTCACAACCAAGTTAACTGAAAATAGGTTTTATCAGAGCGTATGATTTAACCGTGGGAAACCCTCCAAAAATCGACAAGAGAAACCGTCAAGTGAAACAATATTGCCCTTGGGTCTAGAGATGTACGAGGTTAAATCATAACCTATCTTTTTATCATTGAAAGAAGTTGGAAATAGAAGGCTTTCAAAGGCGCCAAGCACCAAGTTTTTATTATAAGATTTCTTGACAAAAGTGAATCTCAATACAATGTTTTACTGCTCCATTACTTTTAGTTATGAACACTTTATCAAGCATAAGTTTAAAATAACAAAATTATGACTATTGAAAATTAACTGTGATATGTAAAAATAAATTTAAAGTACGTTACACTTAATGGCTCACAGAATCTAAGATATACATATTTTTCACAATTAACTAATGTTTTTTCAGACATTTGAAATCATTTGTATATAAAGTAAATAATACACAACATTTCAAGAGTATAAATTAATTTTTGTTATCAAATGAAAGCATTTATTTTTCGCTACATGGCAAACATATATGGCCAAATCCTCAAGGTTTATGTTTTCTGTTTACAAGACCGTTGCCAGGAAGACCCCGTATTGGGAGTACAGTAGAACCTCGATATTTTGGACTAATTGGAACCGGAGCAGATCCGGATTACCGAAAATCCAGATTAACCAGAGAATTACTAAAAAACAGCGAAATAAAACATATACTTACAGAAAATCACCTTTATTTAGTACGGATGATGTTGGACACATTATGTAGACAATAAAATCACTAAAACATATTCTACACGCTTATGTACATATATACACTTGAAAAATAAAACACTCAAATCTAATTTCTTGAAAAGAAGGACGTGATGCTCTGCCGTGTCAGTGTTGTGTAGCGCTTGCGAGCTGCCCGATCACGCATCCGCTTCAACATTAGGAGCTCGGTTGTCGCCGTTTCCTCCTGACTTTCAAAATAAACCATCAGTTCATCTAAGTGGGATTCTGCTTCTGCGTGACTCAAAATGTTATGTCGATTGCCACTGTCATCATCATTTTCGGCATCTTTAGTCGCAGCAGCTATGCCGTGCGACATTTTACAGTCGCACTGACACAATATGCCGTGAATAGCGTCTTGTGCCACGATTACAATATAAAAATACAAGTACAGTACTGTTACGGTATGTACTGTATAATACTGTACTGTTAGGCTTATAAATGTACAGTATTATATCCAGAACTGACATTTTAACATCGAAAATCATTAAAAAAAAAATTGAAAATACCACAAAAACCAGTCCTGATTACACGGAGATCCGGAATAATGAGGTCCAAAATATCGAGATTCTACTGTATTTTCGATACACAATGCATTGCGTGCTTTGTACGCCAACCCCCATATTGGGAGAATTTTCAATAGAGAGAGCATTGCATGATTCGCACCCCAACCCCCGTATTGGGAGTATTTTCAATAAAATATACAATGTATTGCGTGTTTTGTATGCCATCCCACGTATTGGGAGAATTTTCAATATACAATGCATTGCGTGCTTTGTATGCCATCCCACGTATTGGGAGAATTTTCAATATACAATGCATTGCGTGCTTCGCACACCATTCCCCGTATTGGAAGAATGTTTAATAGATAGAGCATTGTGTGCTTCGCCCGCCAAACCCCCGTATTGGGAGTATTTCCAATAGACTGAGCATTGCGTGCGAAACCCCCGTATTGTGAGTATTTTCAATACACAGAGCATTGCATATTTTGATAGAATAAAGTATTTTTGTTGAACCTTCATAGTTTTCTTATATAAAGCATCAGATCAAGCTCACAAGAGAGTAAGGCTGTAACCTACTGCATCCATGTGTATTGTACGTTGTAGTTTAACCAAGTAAATATAAGTATTAGTATGCATGCAATGCACAATGATGTAAAATATGTTGCTGGATCCTCTATAGTGTTGTCTATTTTATAATTTAACTTGCACTTTTTAAACCTAGTAATAATTTTTACTACTACAAACCCTAAAATATATATACTTAATTTTGGTAATTCGCTTAACTCACATCAGTGGTCCAGCTGCAAGGTCGTATTATATTTTTATTTTTGTAAAATATCAACAATTTTAATACTGAAATTGAAACAATTGCACCGACATATTTATCACTGATAAAAGATGACCAAAGGTACACAGTATTAAGCTGCCTTTTAATGCCGTTACTGGCAAAACCATGGTCGGCAAGACTAAATACAAATTTCGTAAAATTTCAGTAAATATTGTGTGTAAGGTTTTCCCTTGATACAAGCATGGGTTGAACATTTATTTCAGACACAATTTTCATTTGAAATTTATTTAACAGTGTTGGTCAACTTAATATTAAGAAACAATATCAGACAATCCCAACTTTTGGCACACTAATCCATTTCCACACGCAATAAACTTGGTGAATTACTATTATAGATAATACTTGTACATATCTCTGACTCGATAAATATTGCATCTCTAACGAAATATAACTGCAAAAAATGTAACCTGAAACAAATACCTCTACAGTTCAGAAACCAATATAACAACACTCACCTTAGTTTTGTGGATGTGCTGGTGCTGGTACTCTGAATCAAACTCTGGTTCGCTGAAATACGATTGGTCTTGATCCCAGGTGGGCGGAGCCACCATACCTGCAGGCAGTCCTCCTCCTCCGACATCTGCAGACTCAAACAACCGAAGGACTGATCTGTCGCGAATATCTCGTAAATGCGACCTGAAAGAAATTATATAAGTTACACTTTGAAAAATTACAAGGTTTCTTTAAAATAACATATGCATTTCATTTCAACGATATATTTAAGAAAAGTCACAGACAATACTCCTGACTAATTGTAATCGGGAAAAAATATAAGTTTATTTTAGTTATTGTTTTGGATGATACTAAAAAAAATATTTCTATATTCCCACCATTTCCTAAACAGATAAGCAGGAATTATTTTTATAAGTTTTGCTTATATTAGAAATGCAGATCCTAGTGCCTAAACCAAACCATAAAATGTACTGATTTAATTGGCGACATAGTGACTGGGGGTTAGCGAACCTGTTTCGGAAGCTCAAAGTCCCCGGAATCCAGTTGAAGGCCATATTTTTTCATCGAAAAAAAGTCGATTTCAAGTGATGATAGACTGTCAATGTTTTTGAGAATAAATAAATACAGGAATAGAACAGAATTGTTTTCCTGGCCTGACATAAGACAGTGCTATACTTTATTCAACACACTAACCAACAAAACGTAAATTAAGTAATCATGTGATAGGTGCCTTTCCGGGCATTTTTCGTTACTAGTTCACAGTACATGTGGATCCAGTGATGTAATTTGTCTTCCACAAAAAAAAAGCTGTTAAAAAAGCGTTTCCGGACATAATATATTATGTTTACAGGAAGTTTTTTTTCTCTATTTTGGCTCAAATGACCACTCCTGAATTATCTCCCCACATTACTGAATCATCCTGCATACAGGGTGTTACAAAAACGTGGCCAATAATAAAATTAATATATCTCTTTATTGTATCATTTACACTAAAAAAGTTCAAACCATAGGTCCTAAAATGCTCCGTTTTCCGCTTAGCAGCCATTTTGTTTTTACTAAATAATTTTAATCTCTGTTTTTTTTTGTTTTTTTTTTGTACCGTGGTCACCGATGTGAATACTTAATTTGATTAAATCAACTGGTTTCAATAATACGTTTTAAAACTGGCGGCCATTTAAAGGCTTTAAACAAGAATAACTTAAAAACAGTAAATACTTATAAAAAAGTCAAGAATGAATTTTTGTAGCCCGTTTAATTTTCAATCAAATGGTGTAAGCGTTAAAATATCAAACAAAAGGTACAGTAAAGCAGCATCCAATAGTTACAATTTGTAGGCAATTATTATTAGTTTACAAAACCAATTAATTACGTTGGAGGCTCAGTAGCGGCTCCAAAATTGAAAATTAGAAATAAGACTTTTTATAAAAATTTACAATTTAAATTAAATAAATGGTTATAAATACCTTGCATGTCTCGACAGTCCTTGTTTTTTAATACTTCCTCTTTAAATATATTTTAAAAAACAAGGAATGCTGAGATATACAAAGTATTTATAACCATTTATTTATTAATAAAGCAATTGGTTGGGCTGCAATGAATTCTATGAATCTAAATTGAACGCTAGATTGTTAGGTTTATCTTGAAAACTATAAGAAAAATAAATCTATAAATAAGTAAAGTTTAAGTGTCTGTGATTTAAAAATAAATATTTTTTTCTAAGTCCATTTGGTTAATCACACTATACCAAAACCTAAATATGCATTTTTATTTTTGTCGGTCTGTTTGTCCGGAAAGGCTGAACCAATTTTGATGAAACTTTCAATTGCATGTAGAGGACTTTTCAGAGATAATCTAGGCTACGGTACTTTTTATGCTCCAAATATTTAAAAATTGAAAAAATGTAAACATTACGCATTAAATTAGGGGTTTTGCGATCAGACGTGACCATTATAAATAAAACAACTGTTTTGGATCAAAATCTTAACTCTTTGACAAGATAGTATGTGTTTTAATTTACTGAAAACACTGGTTTAACCATTAAACATATATGAAAATAGTATGCAATAATGTGAAATGTAATTACTCATAGATGTTAAATACACCTCAAAAGCAAATTTGTAATTGTAAGTTTGTCTGTGAGTTATAAGTAACAGACTGGTGGAAAACGGGATTTTGAGTGTTTATTGGTGCATAGCTAATAATTTACATAGGCCTAAAATGGATATATAGATCGATTTGGGCAAAACTAACTGTGCATTTTTGGGCAATGGAACTCGAATCAATAATCGTTTTTCTTTTAACTACGTATAATGGTAAGGCACAATATATTTACCCGATAGTCCTTCCATTTATTCAACACATTTCAGGTACCAGCTGAAGCATTAATTATGTGTTTTTAATTATAGCAGTCTGGTTATTTTCTATACATGTAGGCCTAAATATTGGTTCTAAACCAAAACGCGCAATAGAAAAAAAGAAACAGTCACTGCTTTTTTGAGAATTATTATTCCAAGTATGGTATAAATAAAAATAGAACAATTATACGAGTATGTAATGGTTTTTTTTGCAAATTTCATATTTTAATTTTTATGATTAATATTTTATACTCATTGGATTTTAGAAAGCAATAAATTACCCTCAGAAAGCCACAAATCCCACCATTTTGCATATGAAGTTTTAAAAAATGTCCAAGCCCCAACTCTAGTATGGGAGCTATTCAATACCCCCCAGAGGAGCCTGGACCTAGCAAACAAATAAGTACTTGTAGCTGTTCCTGCCGTAACTCCTTGTTCGAGAATTTTGACATTTAAATCATTCAATAGAAAATTAAACTACCTCCAAATATTTACTCTTTGACACTAGGCTAAGTAAACTTTAACAAACTAGTTTAACTGTAAAATAATTCGACCACGCAGCTGAACCGCTGACGCGAATTGAGCAAATTTCCAAAATTAAGTTTATAGGCCTATGTTTTAGGGTTTCAAACAACAATTTGGGAAATAGGTCTATTCACGATGGTGCTGAATAGCTGCAAAATGCTTCGCACGCCATTCCACATATTGGGAGTATCTTCAATACACAATGCATTGCGTGCTTCGCCCGCCAACCTCATGGTAAAATCCACCACATGGCTTTGAATTGGGTACTTTTAAGGTTACGTTTTGATAAATTTTGGGGGAACTAAGATTGCATAAAAAAACAAAATGTGCAGAATAACATCCTACATTTATATTATTAGAAAAAACTCTGAAAAAAATTCATTCTTAGTAGGAAAAATCTCAAAAAATTACTTCCGGTTGTTGCATTTTTTGGCTAACGAACTCGTCCGAGCGACGTAGACAACCAACATGTGTAACACATCGGACTTAAAATGCGGCTGCTAGAGTGCGAACACATATATGATTTTTAATGACTCCCCAAAACTTGTTCTAGGGACCATGATTGATGCTCATTCGCTACTCCCAACCTTGGGTCTTACCATAAGGGCCACTGCAATAGCTCATTTTTCCTATGGAAATTCCCTAATAAATAATCTAAATTGTTAGTATGTCGAAATATTCAGTGTGGGTTTATGCCTAACGTCAATTATTACAATCTAGTTCATCTATTGATCGTACAATTCGTGACATTATTTTCAACTGGAACTCCATCATGGAAAGTAGCTCGGAATGAACCCGATGCATTAAAAAAACATAACTGTTGACAAGCCTTCATGCAAATATGTAGGCCCTATCATATTATTAAGCCATATATCTTCCAGGATCAGATAAAATGACAGCTAAGCTAAGTATAAGGCCGTGCAAGGCTGGTCTAATGTACATGTGACAGGTCAATTAAATAATTTCAGGCCTCATGCAAACTTGTATTTCCACCCTTCAATTACATATATTAGCGGAAAGGGAAGTATAACTACAGTGCTAAACTGGGCGAACTTGTGCGTTAATCTTTCCAATGCATTGAATAACTTATGAATCAGTTTTACTTTCCAATTACGTGAACTGCAAGTTCTGCAATTGAGATTTGTTTGGTCTTTAAAGATCTAAACTGTTTGTGTGCACATTTGTTACATTTGAGAACTTTACTGCTGGGCAAACACTAATAACTGATAAAAATTTCATTTGATTTTATAAATTAAAACTGCAAAACAGTTTTTGCAGTAAAAATAATTCTTAAAATCTCAAAAACTGTGTAGAGATATTCCGGAACAAAATCTATATATAAGCGAAATACCACTCACTCACTCATCACGATTTCTCAAAAATTACCGAATGGATTCAAATGAAATTTGGTATGTAGCTTCCTCTAGGGCCATAGGTGCTCACTAAGAAAGCGTTTGAAAAAATTCGAAATTTTAAGGGGGTTTGGGGGGATCAAAGTTATTAAAAAACGATTTCTTCAAAACTACCGAACGGATTGGAATTAAATTTTGTATGTAGCTTCCTCTAGGGCCATAGGTGCTTACTAAGAAAGGGTTTGAAAAATTCGAAATTTTAGGGGGGGTTTGGGGGGATCAAAATTATTAAATCACGATTTCTTCAAAACTAACGAACGGATTGGAATGAAATTTGGTATGTAGCTTCCTCTAAGGCCATAAGTGTTCACTAAAAAAGGGTTTTAAAAAATTGGAAATTTTAGGGGGTTTGGGGGGTAAAAATGACTAAATCACGATTTCTCCAAAATTACCAAACAGATTGAAATGAAATTTGGTATGTA
>JAGFPH010000569.1:334823-345366 GCA_018207615.1 Philaenus spumarius
TAAAAAATATAAAGTCTTCTTTATAACTTACAGTAGTTTCCCAGATTATTAATTTATAAGTAGAATCCGAAACACATTATTACGAATGCATGTTTCAACGGTTTTGCGGCTTGAGTCAGACCTTTTGCATTGAAATCATAGTGTACACTCGGGAGTTTTCTTCAAGGTAAAGAAGAGCCTTAAGGAAGTCTGCGTTGTTATATATGTACAGTTGTACTTTGTTATAGCGTCAAAGAAGGGACCGAACGAATGTTGACGCTACGTCTGAGTGATGTTATAAAGATGTACCAACAGGAATTCGTATTTTTGTTACCTTCAGTGAAAGTACAAACAACTATACAGTATTACTATTATTGGCAACATTATTCATGACGTTTATTAAAAAGAAAAACACTATACTTTTCTTTTAATGTATAATAGGGTCCCAATAATTGGAGCTGAGGTCATATACAATTATAAATTAGATAACATTGGTTAATATGTAAAGTTTTAATGAGTAAATACAAGTAGTGTGTATTTACAAACTGTATTAAAAACACTAAAATTACAGTACGTATTAAAACATTAACTTACTGTATTAAAAAAACACGCAACAATTTTAAAGTGTCAACATTACTGTGGGGGGGGGGGGGTGCGACAACTGTTTGATCACAACTACGTAAATGTCTCCCCCAGGCTATACGATTGAGCCTTGCTGCGCTTTTCTATTGTCCGAAAACTATCGCAGCAAGGTCATGGGTTTAGTTACACACAACTGTAACCGCATGAATTGTTCCTTAGGAGGGTGGGGGGGAGGGTTAGCAATGTTGCTTGTAGTGGTACCCCGCCCCCTCTACCGACTTTGAAGGGACCCGCCGGAGGTTTCCCTCAGTACATAGAGAGAAAACTGAATTCAAAGTTTGACATTGATATTTTGTAGAATTATTACATTAGAACCGAGTGGTTAAAATATTTATTGACGCTAAAACAGGGGTTTATAACAATGTAAAAGATAACGATTTGACAGGACCTAAAAAAATACGTTATGACCGAGTTGACGCATTAGCCGAGGCCTTTAAAACCAAGTTCAACTGTACTTTAAAAATACAATTTTCATAACCAATACAGATTTTACGATGTATCGGTTGAAAAAGATTCAGTACGCACACATTTTTAATGAATTTGGATGCTTGTATCTTGTGAAGGAAGTATCAAAATAAAAAATGGTAATTGGAATTTGAAAGATCTATTCCGCAATTACATTACATTAACTGCATCAGGGAAAGCATATTATTATTATTATTTTGAATTATTATTTATTTTATAATTTAACAATTTACATCTTGCTACAATATACACACTTATATCTATCAATTACAGTTGACTTAACATAAAACTAAAAAGTTATACGAACTTGAGAAAAACTGCTGTTTGGTGGTTTTCGTACACTACTTTAATGACATGTGCAAATGAGATTTTGGCCATTAAAAATATCCACAGAAAACGTCTGGTGAGTAGCAATTTCTTTACACACAACAATTTCATTTTAAGGAAGTCAGCAGTGTTTTCTAACACACTAACTTCTATAATTTTAATATAAAGCCCAACAAATTATCAAGTATTTAATTGCAAATTTGTTGAATATTAATGTTTTTGAACGTTTCGAACATTTTCAAAACGAAGTTTGCAGATCCGTGTTTGTTTATTTATTACATTCATTTAATAAAATAAGACACAGGAATTACTAAAAGTATTTTACAACGCGTTTCGAGACCTTAATCTCATCTTTGAGTATTTATCACGAGGTCGTCATTTAGTACACAAAAAGAACACAACGCAAAACATTCGGTGCTAGGCGATCGTAGTCGGTCTGTATACGCCATCGTTTTTGATAAAACCCCCATACTTTTTACCGTTGTTCTTGACCGGTTTTATTTTGGTAATTGAGGGGACCTATATAGTACTATCGCATAGGTCGTTTGACTGAAATGACAATCATTTAATATATTTTTGGGATTGTTCCTGAATTCTGGTAAATTTTGCATTCGTCAATAGCGTTCTTTATTCTTCCCTTTATGAAAAAATGAAGATGTGTCAAATTTGAATTGATATACAGTTATGGTTATTAACGCTGTACATAATTTGACTCGACCTTACGAATGTTATTGTGCGGCAAATGTTCTTTAAACGCTCTGCGTGTCTGTCCGACATAAAAGTGGACAATCATTACAGTTTATTATAAACACACCTGACTTCATATCTGTCGTATCAACTGTCTGTAGCAACATTTTTTGAAAACTGTTGTTACTACGTACGAAATGTGATGTTAATTTTATGTTTTGAAAATGTATTTTTTAACAATATAGGAACAATACATTTACCTACACAATATAGGCCTATAGGTACAGAATATTCTACCTGGACAAATTTATTAATTTCCTTGTTCTTACGCGGGATGGATTTCCGTTTGTTTTTCTTTCGTTTATTTAATATTTTTTCTATCAAGGAACTATGATAGACGTTCGCTTGTGCTGTACATTTTATACATGGAAGTCCTGGATTGTGACCACTTTTATGTCGGACAGACAGCCAGAGTGTTTAAAGAACATTTGCCGCGCAATAAAATAACATTTCATTAACGAACGAATACGGAATAGAATCTTTCAACTTAATTATACTCTACGAGCGGAACACTGCTCCAAACACAAACCTGATTGATGTGACCCTTGTAATTAGTAAATGCACGGCCATTTAATTTGACTAATTGAGATACGAGCACATGAATTGTTCTTGTACAATGTGTAATTGGAACTAAATTCGGGCTATAATGCTCGTATTCTGGCATTGGGTGATATCATTGAACCTTGTTCGTTTTTCAAAACATGTCTTTTGATATGGTCGGAAAATATTCATAACCCTACCGTCTGTTAATAATTTTACTGTTGTAACCCAACTCTCAGTACAAATTCCTTTACTCCTCTTCAATAGTTGTTGCAATAAACTTTCCAATTACATACACAAAAGTAATTAAGTATTTTTTGTATGTAACAAACTAGTAATGACAAACTGGGAGAAGTAGCCGTCATGTGATCGATTTGTTAACTTTTTACTGATGAAGGATCTTATACTTAAACACTATAATATATTACACAGTGTCTTTGGTAATGTTGGTGCATTCTTTGTGGCTGCAGTATTGGTCCCATTACTGCAAAACAGCTCCTGGGCTTAGACAGGCAAAGATGTTTATCAATTAATTCTCTGCAAGTCTAAAAAAAGCTTCTACTAATGAGCAGAAACGATCTTCGGCACATTGTAGGTTTTGAACTGGTGACCGCCTGGCAAAAACAACCTCATAAAATGGAATTAATTTTAGAGGACTCGTGATGGTTCTGATCTTTTGGGAATGAATCGGCTCAACACCGGCTGTGAGAGTATGAGGCTCTCGCTAGGAGATTCACGGAACTCGGAAGAGCAACTGATAGCCCTGAATCGATCCCAAGACCCTCCTTGACTTTAAGCAGGCTCTGGGACTGTTTTCCAAAATAAAGTTCAGGCTTTTTTTAAGAAGTTAATAATTTAAATACGGTGATAAACCATTCCCAGCGAGTGAAACTCCTGCTTTTCTGGTTCATTTGTCAACACTTCACAATTTCAATTATGTATTATTTAACAGCAGTTGATTAATTTGGACGATGGAACATTTCAGACTGCACAGGGTGTCGGAGAAATAAGATCTGGCGAAAAATAATCGCGACAAATTTAATTACCACTAAAACTAAACACTATACAAAATACCAACTACTGTTTTTGTACAGAATTTAATAACAAATTGTAAAAACTATGCAAACGGCTTACCTCAGGTCTTCCAATTCGTAAAACATGTCTTTCGAGGAATCGTGAATGTATATCTTCACCATCGGAGAATCCAAATACTCCATGGTGAGCTGTTTCGGAAACGATCGCACAAACAACGCTTTCACCGTATCGATCGACGTGATTTCGTTCGGTAACAATGCTCGTTTCGTTTCGCTCCTGTATTGCAAGAATACCAACCCTGCAACACACAAAACAAAAGCGTTATCGAGCAATTACAAAGCAACAGGTTTATAGCTTTTGTATTTTTTCTTTTTTTTTTCAAAAAAAAAACTTTTTTATGTTCAGAGTATGAACATTGGTTCATTGCAAATCTACGTTAAATATTAACGAAATTTGAAATTCTTTTGTTTTAATTCTACCAAAATTTATTGATAGTTATACGTACCAAATTCAGAACTCCTAACCATGCTATCTGTAAAGGTCAATAATTAGAATAAAATAACGACATAAACACAATATGTACACTTGTTAAGAAAAAGTTTCTAAGAATTATAACAAATTCAAACTACTACAAAACAATCAACAGGCGAACTTAACTAAAATAATCACTAAAAACAAACAAGATAATAATTTTATCATAATTACTTGTTCGGACATTTGCCATCATTTGTGTGTTAAATTATCAAACACAATGTTTCGGGAATACAAATCAATTCCCGTTCTCAAGTGACTAAAACTAACTAAAAACTCTGGCCAGTTGTCAGTCTCACTCCAACTTGTCAACTAGACGCTTGCCATCAATTGCGTGCGCTTAGTGTTTGAATTGTGTTTTGTCTGTGGTTGGTGTGTTTGACTTTTCAGTCTTAGCTCTGAGATGTATCACGTAGATATTTAAGGTTAGTAATAATTTGTAGTTTTATTTTGTTCACCCTCACATAGGCCTAGTTGCCTGGGTTTATGCACCGTTAGTTTTGGTCACTTGAGAACGGGAATTGATTTGTATTCCCGAAACGTCGTGTTTGATAATTTAACACACACATGATGGCAAATGTCCGAACAAGTAATTTTAATAAAATTCAACATCCATCATTAACTAACAATAACTTCAAACAGAGAGAAGATAATAATATCGTAAAAGATATTTTGTATTGTACTTATATACAATTTTTGTTATTTTGTTTAATAAATCAAATCATAACTCCATTGAAATACAATGTTAGAGTAGAACGTTGACTAACCAAGTTTCAATACTACCCGAGACGTGCTCAATGTTAAAAAAAAATTAATTCAGTCATTTTAGTAGACGGATCAAAGTGGAGCCATCTCACTTTACGATCTCCAAGTGGAGTGAACTATGTGTTGTTTGTTCCTACGTTACGTCTTACCTATGTGATTTTATATAACCTAATGATCGGCATTTAGTCCGAAATCGCAATAATTTTTGAGAGAAAAAAGGAAAACTAACAAAGATCGATTGATGTGAGTAAAAATCACCCCAAGGCCTAATATAATAATCATTTAAAAATAATAATTATGCTAAAACTTATGCTTATTTCCAATTTTAAGAAATCCAATATTTTATAATCTGAATGTTTATATAATCTTATAATCATAAAGACTTGCTGTCTTCATTACTTTTCTCCATCCTGTAGCAATGGATGTTTCACAATGATTTTCAAGTTTACAGCACTGTTTCTCATATAGTACAACCAAAACGGGATAAACTTAATGCAGTAGTGCCAAAGCCAAAATGGAAAATAAATTGATCACGCAGCTGAATCGCAGATTTAATTTTAGTGAATTTCCAAAATGAAATTTATATGTTTTAAGATTTCAACCAAAATATATAGGAAAATTGGTCTACTCATGAAGGCTCTCTGTTTGTTTGTTTGTACGGAATATATTAGTAGAATTTGTTCGCACCTAAGCCTCCCACTTGGTTCCACTCGCAGAGAAATAAACTCGCTTTGCGAGTTTGCATCTCGACCTTGCGGCCTCGTGTAATGGACTTGGCCGTCGGCCTCAGAACAGAAGATGGCCTGACAATCATGGGCGCCCATACCTATGGGCCCCATACGACCCCCCCCCCCTAGCTCCCAGTATGTGTGTTGGCGTGCGAAGCACGCAATGCATTGTGTACTGAAAACACTCCCGATTCGGGGGTTGGCGTGCGAAGCACGCAATGCATTGTGCATTGAAAACACTCCCTATACGGGGATTGGTGTGCGAAGCACGCAATGCATTCTGTACACTCCCGATGCGGGGGTTGGCGTGCGAAGCACGCAATGCATTGTGAATTGAAAACACTCCCTATACAGGGGTTGGCGTGCGAAGCACGCGATACATTGTGTATTGAAAGACTAATAATATGGGGGTTGGCGTGCGAAGCACGCAATGCATTTTGTATTGAAAACACACCCAATAAGGCGGTTGGCATGCGAAGCACGCAATGCATTGCTTATTGAAAACACACCCAATACGGGGGTTGGCTATTGAAAACACTCACAATACGGGGGTTGGTGTGCGAAGCACGCAATGCATTGTGTATTGAAAACACTCCAAAGATGGGGGTTGGCGTGCGAAGCACGCAATGCATTCTGTATTGAAAACACCCCCAACAAGGGGGTTGGCGTGCGAAGCACGCAATTCATTGTGTATTGAAAACACTCCCGATACGGGGGTTGGGTGCGAAGTACGCAATGCATTGTGTATTGAAAACACTCCCGATACGGGGGTTGGCGTGCGAAGTACGCAATGCATTGTGTATTGAAAACACTCCGATACGGGGGTTGGGTGCGAAGTACGCAATGCATTGTGTATTGAAAACACTCCCGATACAGGGGTTGGCGTGCGAAACATGCAATGCACTGTGTATTGAAAACACTCCCAATACGGGGGTTGGCGTGCAATGCACTGTACATCGGTCGCTTCTCATAGTGTTCAGTGTCAAGCTCACATGTGCGTCCTTATTAGCAGTGAACGTGTTAAGCCCCATACCCCGGTCTAGGCCCTCCTAGAAAATATCGTATGGGCGCCCACGATGACAATATTTTATGTTTGAACTGTAAACGTTCATTTCAAACTATGATTAAGAACCAATAGAACCACGAATGTTAAGAGCTAACAAAACGTCGTATAATAATTAATTTAAAACTGCAATATCTTCGAAACAATACCAAAATTGAAAATGTAATCACTAGGCCTATTCCATTGCCAAACTTGTAAATAAAAACTGTGTATCTTAATTCACTCTAATCGCTAATTGGAAGCAAAGACATTTCAACAAGATAAATAAAAAGTCAATAAGAACATAAAACAGATAGAAAAGGTCAGGTCAATATGTCCTAGATTGTAACAGATGACTGATTTACTGGCTCGTGTAGGAGATGATTTATATTTCCCAATTTGTGTCAGAAAATTACTAATATTAAATCTGTCATCCGTCTTCATGAAAGTAAAAAGAATTAATCAAACTTTTGAACAAAACAGATAATCTCTTCTCAACTAGGACATATTTAAACATTTAACTAAGTATATTATTCTAAATTTAATTGTTTTCTAACAATATATACCTAATTTCTAACAGCCAAATCTAGACATTTTTAAAGCCTATCAAGAAAAATTCGTGCACAGTATTTTTTTATAAAATCTTTTGCAAAACTTCTGGAGGTAATAAAGAACTTCGCAAAACTGCTCATATAGACAATAGTTGAGCCAGCGGTTCCTGGCGCATAGATTGTTTCAAAACAGTTTTTGTAAATATATTATCACTGAAAACTTGAAGATAATACCTACAACATATTGACTAACTAAACATTTTTAACATCACTTAATAACCTTTGTCATTTACAAAAAATAATTTGGCACTGAAAATTTTAAGGAATGACATAAAATATGTAGGAAATCCAGTAGATTTTTTGGTTAACAAACACATAATATATATTGTTTACACTTGCAAAGTATTGAACCGATTTTAATCAAAAATGGCCCGAAACCTTCACAGTTTTCATACCTGGACAAGAATGAAAATTGCATTAAGATCGGTTGACTGGTTCGCGAGTAATAAATTAACAGAGAATTGGCAAAGAATTCTTGGGTTAAGAGAATATGTCCCAAACTTTTCCGATTGTTGACCATTTTGTATTTTTTATTAACAAGATCAATTATAAATTTTGTATTATTAAAATGTAGTTACTCAAAATGGCCACCATTTAAGTTGTAACTAACAGTTGTATAACATAGTCTTTAAATTTTAGTATCATATCTCTTAATTCTGCAGATATAACTTCTTATTTAAATACCATAAAATCATGGACAGACAAAAAAAGAAAGAACGTAGGCCTGTACTAAACTTATTTTGTTTCTTATGATGTCCCGGACCATTTTCAAAACCTTTTTATAACTCCCTGAATCTTAATTTAATCAATTATAATTTAATTCAAAGACAAATGCCTTTCTATCGACACCTTAGAAGTTCAATAATGAATTAAACTCAAAGTTCAAATGAAATAATTACATTTAGTTCTTTCTCAACTAATTCAATTCCAGCTATTGTCCTAGGATTTCACGTGCTATAAGCTTCCTTTGAGTACTGTAACGAAATCCAGTCTAATAGTTTTGAAAAGGACAAAAAAGTAATTAATTATTCCATTTGCAAAAACAGCTGTGTTCTTAAGAGTGGTATCATTGTTGCATCAAAAGAAAGTTCATTGTTTTAAACAGTATTTATTTATAGTCATTATATAAAATAACTACGTAATTTAAATTGAACAAAATTTTGGTGACAATAATTTTTGTTCTGGAATAGCTAACAATAAATTTCAATCTTTTTTATTGAATACACTAGTAAATCCCCGTGAAAAATCACAGGCGGATTAATTACAGACACGTCAGAAATACATCATTTATACAAAATACTATTTAAACAACACACTCTATCTAGGCCTACCTAACGTTGCAGACGGGGATTTTTAACTCGATAAATGTGTATAATTATAAGGACTATAAAACTGTAGGAATAATTGTTAGATTTTGTGTTTATGTATATTATTATAAAAAATATTTAGATAAAATTAAATATTATCTTTTAATTGCCTTTTATTTCATATTCATAGATCAAAAATCATATAGAATTTATTAATATTATAGGCTATATTATTGACTGAAGTTGTAAACATAACCCCAAAGTATAATCTACGCTAGGTTTTGTTTGCGTATTACAACAGATGATGGGTGAAATCAGCTGTTATATTATTAAGTTAAACGAATAATAAGTATTTCTTCTTTAAATTTGTATAAACGAATATTTTGATGATAAAAGGTTGTACTTATATACAGTTTATAACCTCAAAGCAAATATTATAATGTATAATTATAACATACATTAGTTTTATAACTTATATTTAAAAAAATCAACTTCACAAGAAATTATAACGATTGAAGTTGTAAACATAACCTCAAACTATAATAATATATACTGGGTTAGAAGAAATAAAACGTTTGATTTTAAGTTCACCAAATTATATCTAAAACAATGGGGAATTGAAGTTCTATGTATTCTGCATTAGGCTAAGAACCTGAAATTGTTTATGTAATTAGATCAAGTATTAAAAGTAATAGAACATTTAGGAAAGCATTGACAGTATAAACCCAACATACATTATTTAAGTACACAACCTTAGCTTATTTTAATTTTGGAAACTTCATTAATGATAATAATAATTTAATATTTTAAAATACGATCTTGTCCATTTGACGTGTTAAGAACTATTTTGAAAAGTCGTGATCCATCAAAGTTTATTTCACCAAAGTGTCCAACAGTTGTGGATCAAATTGTTTATTTAATATACAAGATATTAAAATTTTTCAACTATTTGTTTAACTATCCTACATAATAGGTTTTAACAAAATCTTGTTGATTGCCTGTTGGCCATCTCCAACCAACCACTCAGTATAACTATATCAAATGCAAGTTAGTAACTTTTTTCGATGTTCTTATTTAATTATAGCTGACAAATTGACCAAAATTCAAAGATTGGCATGCATTGGGGTCACTTTAGCCCATCGACCTTTACTTAAGGGGAGGCTACTCTGTCCGCCATATTGAATCTCATTCCCATAAGAGCAATGCTACGGAATAAGTAATTTTTTCCCGTCAATTCGTGGAATAAATTTTAAAATTTGGTTTGATTTTGAAGTACTGTCATATACGGATGTTGATTGCTGAATACATTTTCAAAAACTGTGTTATTGTTTTCATGAACGTACGATATAAATAGTGAAAAATAGTAAACATTATTAATTTTTCACTCAATTCAGATATTGCAAAAAACCTTAGCAATCAACACCCACAATCTATTTTACTTTAAAGAAAAAAATACAGCTTTTGATTTTTGAAAAAATAACACAAAAATATGCTTAATACTGATGGTATGTTTAGATTATTCAAAATTGAAATTGGTACCCAACTTCGACCGTTTTGAATTTAGGGAGCCGAGCCTTGAGCTCTGGAAACCCTACTTAATCTGGTGTAAAAGATGTATATTTTCTTCTTTTAAAAAAAATCTTTATATATAAAAGCGAAATACCACTCACTCACTCACTCACTCACTGACTCACTCATCACGATTTCTCAAAAACTACCAAACGGATTGAAATGAAATTTGGTATGTAGCTTCCTCTAGGGCCATAGGTGCTCACTAAGACAGGGTTTAAAAAAAAATACAAATTTTAGAGGGGGGGGGGGGTT
>JAGFPH010000569.1:345766-363408 GCA_018207615.1 Philaenus spumarius
ACTTTAAAATAATAACACATCTATATAAAAGCAAAATACCACTCACTCACTGACTCACTCATCACGATTTCTCAAAAACTACCGAACGGATTGAAATTAAATTTGGTATGTAGCTTCCTCTAGGGCCACAGGTGCTCACTAAGAAAGGGTTTGAAAAAATTCGAAATTTTAGGGGGGTTTGGGGGATCAAAGTTATTAAATCAAGATTTCTTTAAAACTACCGAACGGATTCGAATGAAATTTGGTATGTAGCTTCCTCTAGGGCCAAAGTGTTCACTAAAAAAGGGTTTTAAAAAATTGGAAACTTTAGGGGGTTTGGGGGGTAAAAATTACTAAATCACGATTTCTCCAAAATTAACGAACAGATTGGAATGAAATTTGGTATGTAGCTTCCTCTAGGGCCATAGGTGCTCACTAAGAAAGGGTGTGAAAAATTTTGACATTTTAGGAGGGGTTTGGGGGGATCAAAGTTACCACCACCAAGGGCAACGCCGTACGGGTCAGCTAGTATTAATATAATAATCAACCATTTACAACACAATATTATATATATTTTAGCAAAATGTCAGATTGAAACATATACGGGGTGTTTCAAAAAGAATGATCCGATTTCGAAAAATCACAGCTGTTCAGCTATGAATCCGATGTGATCGCACAATATACTGTAAGAAGGAGGTCTCCACCAGGTCACAGCAACGCACTTCTGTCAACGCCCAGCTCAGTAGTAGTCAAAGTGGCGTCTCCACAACAGAAATCGTTTTGTGTTCTACGTTTTGCAATTACTGCAAGCTTTGCATGGAGGTGAAAAACAACGACGTGTTGAGTTTTGTGAGTTTATCCTTAGGAAAATGGTAGACGGTGATGAAATGGAAAATTGAAATGGAGATTTTGTATTTTAGTGACGAGGCAACTTTCCATTTGAATGGAAGTGTTAATCGCCACCAATGTGAGAGTATGAGGCACAGAACAACCACATGAAATTGTACAGCATGAGAGAGACTCTCCAAGGGTTAATTTTTGTGTGTGCAATCTCTCACAATAAGGTGTACGATCACTTTTTCTTTGGAGAGAACACTGTTACAGGAATAACATATCTTGATATTCTCTGTTTGAAGTTATTGTCAGTTGATGATGGATGTTGAATTTGATTATAATTACTTGTTATTTGCCATCATTTGTGTGTTAAATAATCGCCTGAATACTCGTATTGAATACTCTTTCCAGTTGTCAGTCTCACTCCAACTTGTCAACTAGACGCTTGCCATCAATTGCGTGTGCTTAGTGTTTGAATTGTGTTTTGTCTGTGGTTGGTGTGTTTGACTTCTCAGTCTTAGCTCTGAGATGTATCACATAGATATTTAAGGTTAGTACTAATTTGTAGTTTTACTTTGTTCACCCTTACATAGGCCTAGTTGCCTGGGTTTATGTACCGTTAGTTTTAGTCACAGAGAACGGGAATTGATTTGAATTCACGAAACGTCGTGTTTGATATCTTGATATGTTAGATAACTATCTCTTCACTCAGTTGGAAACATTCATAGAACTTCATATACCAGCAGGACGGTGCCCCACCGCACGGGAACCTTCTGGTTCGAGAGGTTTTAAATGATAGGCTTCCTGAAAGATGGATCGGTCGTACTGGACGTAACGACTCCGCGCTACATCGCTGGCCTTCAAGGTCACCGGATCTTACAGTCTGTGATTTTGTTCTGTGGGGGTTTGTAAAAGACACTGTTTATGTCCCTCCTCTACTAACGACAATTGTAGAACTGAAGGACCGCATTACAACAGGCGTCGAGTCAATCACTCAAGACACGCTTGCAAAGGTTTGGGATGAATTTGAATATCGCATAGGCATATGCCGTGCATCTGGAGAGAACCATATTAAGCAACTGTAAATGTATGTAAAAAAAACTTTATTAGTTATAGTTTAGTAAAATTAACGGTATTAGGAAACTGACACATACTTTCTCCCTCATTATAGGAACTTAATAAAAAAATATTATTTCATGAAGCCAAAAGTGTATGAAAGAAAGAGTAATTATTTTATTTTTAAGAGTAATTTTCCCATAAAAATCCATAAAATAACGGCAAAACCAACTTTTCTCAAAAACGGCTACAACGATTTTGATTAAAATTTTATAGTTTATAGTACCTTAGGTCCCTAATAAACTATAAAATTTTAATCAAAATCGTTAGAGCCGTTTTTGAGAAAAAGTTGATTTTTCCGTTATTTTAAGGATTTTTATGGGAAAATTACCCTTACAAATCAAAAGTTCACAAAAATGAAAAAACGCCTGGAGGTACCGTGGATTAGTACCTCCATACCAAATTTAACCAAACTCGGACGACTGGTTTAGGCTCTAGGTCTGATAACATCCACACACACACCCCGACACACAACACAGACATCACCCCGAAAACCACTTTTTTAGGTTCAGGGGGACCCAAAACGGATATTTCCACCAAAAACTCAAACAAGCACATTTTGACGAATACAATGGTATAGGGGGAGAAAGTAAAAGTAACCTCTTGTTCATATGATAATTAGTTTTGAAAAAATAAACCTGTAAAATCGGATGATTCTTTTTGAAATACCCTGTACTGTGACGTACCTACAACAAGCAAACGAAACCGTTTAGAGACTCGGTTCCAGCTGTAACATAAGTACTTCACGCCTGCAGAATCTGAGGATTACATTGGTCTTTCAATCCCAGTTTTTATTAATAAAAATAACAATAATTCTTACAAACATACGTTCAATTGAGCATGACACGGACATGAGCGGATCCAGCCGGTTTTCAAGGGGGGGCTGTCTCCTATCTCGGGGGGGGGGGGGGGGCAAAAGAATAATTTTGTTGGATTACAGTGCTTGAAGACTATTTAACGAGAACCCATTTTGAATAGAAATTAAGGATTATATGCTTTTCCCAAAAATGGAATGTCATTGTAAAAAAATTGTAGAGAATAAATCATAAAATTGAACTGTATACTTGAAAATTTTAAATAGACTTATTAGAACAACTATACAAAAATCTGACAAACCTACACAGTTCTAGCCAGACGGGAAAAGGTAACGGCTTAACGCGCCTAGGGCGTTGAAAATGTATATATTACACGGAAATACCCGACTACCCTCGGAACAATAAACCAGGTTTTGTTAATATCAAACGAAAATATAGAACTTGCACTTCAAATAGATATAAAAATCATTATTCAAATATATCGATTTGTAACAGATACATTGATTGCAAAATGTGCTTTCTCATTGGTTAAAAACTGTAAAATTGCAAGGGTTTACAGAAAACTTCATATCTGAAAAACTATAAATGTAACGAATGATTAAAAGATCGTGGTAGAAAGTTCAAATTTTGACGAACCCATAGGTGTCCTTATCTTCTTCTCGAAACAAGTCTGTTTAACGGTCATGCGCCTTTAAAAAGTGACGAGTTTGAGTCATTTGCTTGTGCTTTCTTGCGCGGCATCAGTTGTTTTGTATTACAATATTACAACTATGATTACAATGTTAATATACGTTTTGGAAGAAATTTGTAAAAACAAAAATTAAAGTTTAAAACATTTCCTTTCCAATGGTTTTTGTTTTATTCAGATTGGTTAATATTTAGTGGGTGAAATATTCGATACAAGTTGTGCTGTCTCAATGAACAAAATAAAAATATAATGACCAAAAGGGGGGGGCTGTGGGGCCGCCCCCCCTGGATCCGCCAATGCACACTAAATGGTTAAAAATAAACATTTTGAAAATATTAAAAGTTTATCGGTAAATAAGGAATTCATTAAAGACTCTATGAAATGAGGCAATGAACATTAAAATATAAGTGAAAATTAATACAGTAAAAACATAATAAAACTGTTTTTCTTTAATCAATATTAGTAATTAAAATTAAAACACCGTTTAGTCACGATAGACACTGGGAAATTCACTAAAACGCCGAGGAAACCATTAATTTCTATTTCTTTTTCATTTCAACGGTAGACGCTGTAGGATTAAATCGCCTAGTAGAGGCAAAAACAACATCAATCATGATAAAATCATTCGACGATAGTAAAAAAACAAATTGCTAATTGATTATGCAAATTGAGTATGCTGATTAAACTATGTTGAAATGTAGGCCTATTATATTACAAAACCAAACATGCAATAGGTCAAACGAAGCTGTTGATAAATATTGTGAAATATGAAATACAATGAATGTCGTACATTTTTAAAAGAACAGAACAAATTCCATCCGAGCAAATGCCGAGTCAGGTTTATGTAGTTATAAAGGAGTACTTATAGTCTTATCAATCCTGTCACTCGTGTTTGTTGTTGAAAAGAAATTGTAGAAAAAACAAATGAGTAAATTAAAAAGGAAAACTGCTTTACAGGTCTGTAAAATGCCATTAAAAGTTACTATTTTGTATTTCGATTCAAATTTTCGATTGTACTGCACGGTGAACGTGGAATCGAGTGTAGCAATCATTTAATTACAAGTTATTTAATTTTATCGCAGTAGAACCTCGATTATTCGAGAAACCCACTGTGAAACTTAACACGGCATTTATGTCTGTTTGGACTGATTCGAAATCTATTTTATTTTACTTTAAATGATTTAATCTGACAATGAAGGTTTGATTATGCGCTCAAACGAAAGAAATTGAATACCATAGGCTACTGTAATAAACTCGCCAATTTAAGTTGAAAACATTTTGTTCATAAAAATTTACAAATCTATATATATAAAAGCGAAATACCACTCACTCTCAAAAACTACCGAACGGATTGAAATTAAATTTGGTATGTAGCTTCCTCTAGGGCCATTGGTGCTCACTAAGAAAGAGTTTGAAAAAATTCGAAATTTTTGGGGGGGTTTGGGGGATAAAAGTTATTAAAAAACGATTTCTTCAAAACTACCGAACGGATTGAAATGAAATTTGGTATGTAGCTTCCTCTAGGGCCATAGGTGCTGACTAAGAAAGGGTATGAAAAATTTCGAAATTTTAGGAGGGGTTTGGGGGGATCAAAGTTACTAAAATCATAATTTCAGATCTTTTATTATTATGACAATAGTGCTTTTATTATTTAAAATCTATATATATAAAAGCCAAATACCACTCACTGACTGAACGTTTAAAAAGACTACAATTACGTTAAAAAGACCGAAAATACCAACCCCCACGGGCAACGCCGTACGGGTCAGCTAGTAAAAATCTATATGTTGCAAAAATTTGGCAAATACAGTTAACATACAAACATACTTTAAATCTCAGTATGTCGGCATCGAGGGAAATGAACGTGCAGACCAGCTAGCGAAAAAGGGTAACACCTTGCCACAGCCTGATAATCCCATATCCCTATTGACAGCTAGAAGCCTCATCGAGTCAACTATCAACGGAAAAACAAGGGAAAACCAAAAAGAAATGGGAAGGCCTGGCGCACGCAGTGCTGATACCACATAGCCAACCGAGAGTGGATGCTGTTGCCAAATTCAGCCTACTTACGGGCCATAACTATCTGCAAGCCCACTTATGTAAAATAGGATTAGCAGCCTCGGAAATTTGCCCTCTGTGCATCGTTCACAAGATGGACGGCCCACACCTTCAGAACTGCATAGCTCTGCAAGATGTGAAGGAGCCGAGTCGGCATTGTCTCTACTGGGAGGCTAGGCGGAAAATGGCGGAGATGCCGAGATCTTTCATTGGATAAAGTAAGTAAGTACTTTAAATCTCATACGTTTACTTATCCGGTAATTCCGTATGTCTTGGATTCACCTCGGATGTTACGGAAGTCGGATTAACGAGGCTCGGACAATCGAGGTTCTACTGTAGAACAATTGTTAGTCGCCATTCCGAATATTGATTACTTACGAATAAGATTTGTGACTTACCGTCTTCAATATTCCCATTCGTCGCTTAATGACGGCCGTTTCGGCTATTCAGCCATTTTCAAGTTTATCACGTTTTCCTTCGTCACTTACACAAACATTTACACACAACTAACACAAAGATTACATAATAAATAAATAAAACACATTTACACGCCATTTAAACAATTTTAAACAAACGCCATTCAAACACATTTAAACAAACGAGTTTAAGCAATACGGGCGTGTAGATGTGTTTTATTTATTTATTTATTATGTAATCGTTGTGTTAGTTATGCCATAGAACATGAACAATAAAATAGATTATGCATGCATACGGAGGCTGTGTGCCGAAAAGAAGGTTGTCGGGAAAATAGTGCATGATCCCGCCGCGAAGTAGCGCTAGGGAGAAATCATTGGTAGCATTGGTGCTTCACACAGCTTCCGTCATTTCCCCAATAGATAGCGCCACTATCGTCGAATTTCCAGTGGATTCAAATATTGCATTGGATCGGAGTTCTATTAGGTTATCCAAATACAATGGTTATGTGTAAGAGTTTGTGTAAGTGACGAAGGGAAGCCTGATAAACTTGAAAACGGTTGAATAGCCGAAACGGCCGTCGTTTAGCGACGAATAGGAATATTGAAGACGGTAAGCCACAAATCTTATAATAAGTTCTACTATACTTTAAAACTCTATAATTTATTTATTATTTGTTTTTTCCCGTAACTATAAATTTAAGAAATGTCAACAATTTATAACAATAAACATGATTAAGTAATAAACAATAAAACTAATAGAATGTAATGGATTTGTTAATGGCAATAATTAGACAAAGTTTAGTGGTGTTGACAATAAACAATTAATTAGTCATTAATTACATTTTAATTTGTAGAGTTTAAAAGATAGCGCTGTGAAAATGTTTCTTTTACTTAGTCAAATTATCTTTTTATTTAAATAATATTTTAATATTAATATTAACATCTCTGGTTAAGTCCTCCGAATATTGTTAGTTGTTAATTCAATAATTGCAGTAAAACCGTACAAGTGAGATAACATCGACCAATATCTCTGGAGCGATCAGGGTAGCTCAGATGGCAGAGCATCACGACGGAAACGTGAAGGTCCCGGGTTCAACTCCCGGTCTTGGTCTATGATTTTTCACTTGTAATTTAATGAATTGTCTATCACTAAAACACTAGCTTGCCTGTACATCCAACAAAGAGATATTAGGTACTAACGTACTCATTTTGTTAAAAGTCAAGATTTTAAGTAGCCTACTAGATTTGGAAATATCTAACGAGAACCAAAATGAAAAACACAATTTTTCCTAAATTAGGTCTACACAAATTATATACAATTTTCGTGGTATTATTATCAAAAGTCAATGAAAATTCTTAGCCTAACATTAACACGGAAAACCACATAAACACTGTTCTTTACACGAAAAACAAACACTGTATGCTCCTGGTGATTGTGAGAGTTTGTACTTTGTATGTCTATTACTTTATGCTACTTTAATTTTTAAACATTTTAAAAACTAATTGTGTTTGTGATATTTTTGTAAACAACTTTAGATACCGAAGAATAAAAATAATGTTTATTTATAATATACGAGATGTAATAGTTGAAATTATTATAATTATGAATTAAGATTATGATATTTAGTTTTGCTGTAGATCATTGCTGCAACTATGCAGTCATCTATTGTTTTTGTTTTCTCATTTTAAGAATATGGGTTTATAATTTATACAAGATGATCATGTTTTATATCAAATCATAATAAAGCACCGATTTATTATTATGAGATACTCAAAAGTTGTTTCAATAATGTTTAAGAGATTCTTAGTACAATTTGAAATAGTTGATCGAATTTAAATTGAAAAATCACCCGTTAAATAAACTTTTGTGTTCATAAAGTACTTAGAAAAGGATTGTAATGGTAAAAAACATACAACCTTGTGATTTTCATGAATATCAAAATTTTAAACCTCTCTAAAACAAGTTGATAAATCACTCGTAATGAAATTTGACATGTGGTCAAATTAATGAAAGACCTGCAACAACTTTTGGGCCAAATTTGCCAACCGGAAGAGGCATTTTACACAAAACTCACTGGAAATATTTTTAAAGAATTTTTATTGATGCCACTTAAGCATATTTGGTTTCATAACTCAATAATTGTTTACCAAATCTGGCAAGTTGAATACTCTATTATATTTTTGTGATTGTGATAAAAAAAAGTAGTTTTTGAAAAATATGTTTAGCTTTTATCAGATTACAAAAAATATTATTTATACTACAAAAAATATAGTAATTAATTGCTTTATTATAATTTGTAACAAAAAAAGTTACAAGCTACTAATGCTTGTGATAAAATTTTAAAAAGTAATATTTTCTGAAGAAATACTGTGTAACATTTTCAGTTTTTCAAATAACTTTGGTTTACCATCTTTTGACTCAAAATCGTACAAGGGTATATTATACGTAAAAATTTAATCAATTAAAAAGTACAATTTTCAGCTATTGTAATTTGTAGAATAATAATATTAAGGGTCGGCTCTATTTGTCGGCCATGTTGGCTGACACTCCATAACACCAATGTTAAATTAAAATCAAAATTTTTCCTTTATTTTTAATCGGAAAATTATAAACGATATGTCATTTTAAAGCTATGGTCAATATGCATGCAAATGGCTTTTTCAAAATTAAGAAAAATATTTTGTTTAATATTTATTAACAATTTAAAACATTGATTTTTAATATTTTTTTATGTTGTCACCATTAATTATAGCGAAAAACTTCCAAGCCATTCGCATGAAGAATTTCGTCCCCAAGAGTTTGGCATTTTTTAAGAAACGCTATTTGAATAATTGCGGGTTTCAAATGGATTTAGGATGAGCAATGTTCGCGTAACCTACCGCCGCTATAGGGAGTCGCAGGTTGCTTTCTGTTTTACTAGAGCCGTCCCTTAAGGGATAATTTTAAACTCGAACTGTTAAATATTTACTAATACATAAAAACAAATATAACAAAGTTTAAAATGAAAATCCATTAATCTATAGTATATTATTTATAACTGGGATAACGAAAATTCTTTATTGGGATTAAGGGATCAATCTCTTTATGGGGAAGTTTAATAATCTTAATAAAAGTCAATTTCTCTGTACTGTGTAGGCCCTAATTCTTAAAAAAATATAATTTTTGATAACCTTTATTACGGAACTTACCGAGCGGTCTTTCCAAAGTTTTCGACGGGGTCCGTACGACAGGCAACGAACTCCTCTGCTTGCCTCCTCGTCTGAATCCTGTCGAACTCGTCTCGACTTCAGACATGATACCGGGGTCGTCATCAAACAGCATCGCTGTGCTCGGTGGAGGATAGCCCCTCGGCAATGGGGACTGTAAACAAAAACAAATTTGTTTAGTAAAACATTCAAATATAAACTGATTAATATTTATAGACATAGGCTAGTATGTTCCTGACAGTATAAGTTTGTTTACAATTATTATCAGTATTCATGAAATAGTAACTAACTCAGTGCTTATCGGCCGGAACAGCGTTCCGGCACCTCTCAGGGAAAATGGGGGGGGGACTATTAGTTCGGCGCTGCGCCGGCACCGGCAACGGGTGAACTCAACGCTACCTACATCTACACTCGATTCCACGTTCACCGTGCAGTACAGAGCGTCCATAAGCCATGTTATCCATACAGTCTCAGCGGTACTAGCCAACTAAAAATATGAACTCCCATGCAACATTCGGAAAATTGACGCAACCCGCATGACGATAAACGTGATGTTCCCTGTAATGGTAGTAGCACGTCGATTCTCCCGTAAGACCTGTACTGCACGGTGAACGTGGAATCGAGTGTAGTGTGATGTGGTTGGCTCTCACTCTATCTCCCCCTCTCCACCCCTCTCTCTCACACACACGCACAGAGTTGGTCGTACCACCAGTGCGCAGACTGTGGCTTTTCTGCAATAAACTTGATTATGACGCCACTGAGGTCCTCGCTGTTCATCACAACAGTCTGTGACTTACTGCGGCATCAGGCTTCTGGGACATCCTGTGGCCAGATATGAGCCTGAGCGCCGTGTAAAGTCTTGGCTGGCGAAGGGGCGCCACTCTGTAATTGACTATCAGTCGAAAAGACGAAGTGAGAAAGTTTATGAAGACAACATTGTACTTTGGAAGTGTTTTCCTAATTCAATTCCGACACAGTTTTTTTAAAGTGGATGGTTGAAGAAAATTTGACACGATTTGTCTTTATTTGTGAGTACAATATATAAATAAAAAGTTTTAAAAATGTCATCGTTTTTTATATTTTGTAAAACATGATTCCTCATTGTAACTTTTATTACAAGTTTTAAAAAATCGGAAGTTTTTTTGGGGGGGGGCTAATGTTTGAAAATCATGTTTGGATTAAATTTTTTTTTTGTTTTTGTTTTTTAAAGGCGAAAAACCTAGGTGGTTATCATCGCCTGGATAACTAAGAGCATTCGTATAATGCTCATACTATCACACACACAGGTATAAAATTAAACTTTTATTTACACACACTACAGACACTACACGATACAATAACAACGATAACAACAATAATTACATAATAGCAACTTGTCACAGGGGCCCTGTTACATAACAATGAATAAAACTCTAATTAAAATAACAAGTAATAAATCTAATCATGGTATTTAAATTTCGTAAATAAATGTATATTGTTTTTAAATTTTTCCAATTACATTCAACCGATGGAGGAATGCTAGCACCATATTAATGGTTTGGGAGTCATCACCCAGCATCCTCTGAATGCAATTTGGTAGGCAAAACCTCTTCCGAACATATTTCAGCTTTTCACAATCTAAAAGTATATGTTTAATAGAAAGAAGGTTTAAGCAGTAAGGACAAAGCGGCGGATCCCCCCGACGCATCAGAAACCCATGAGTTAACCCAGAGTGGCCAATGCGTAGGCGAGAAACCACCACTTCCTCTCGACGGCTTTGGCGGTTTGACGATATCCATGGCCGAACGGTATCTTTAATTTGGCGGAGTTTATTTCCTTGTACTGCTACCCACTCTTCTTCCCACTGTCTAAACAGGGTTTGTTTTAAAGAGGACATAAAGTCGGACGACATTACTCTATTCACGCTAGGCTGTAAGAAAGTTGTTTGGATTAAATGTGTGGGTATGCGTTCCGGCACCTAAAATTTTAGAGATGAAGCACTGAACTAACTAAGAGCATATTCTACATGCATATACCAAATTAGACTATATAAATTTTTTGGATTTGACGAGATTAAAATCAAGCCCATATATACAAGATTATAGCATCACAGAAGGCCTAATGTACTCTAAACTTTTAAATATAATTTCCAAATACTCTGCTCATCATAAGAAGTGAAACAGTAATAATTCAGGATTAAAATACGTTTTTTAATAATAAAATTACTGTAGTTTAAACCACCATAGGGGGTTAGAATCTGGTAGCCTGAAGTCTCTTGAAAGAAAAATAAAGTAAAAGTACAATTCTGTCCCTTGCTTTTTGAAAGAATTTTTTGAACTTTGGACCTCTTTTGGACCATTTCTTATCTGACTAATTAACATGCAGTATTGAAGTTACCTAAATTCATATTCTTTTGGAGAACCCAAAGTTTTGTGCAATAGCACCTTCCAGTCAGTTTTAACAAGTATTTTGTTTCTAATAAATCGTTTATTCTACGACACTTTCAATTAAGCCGTGGGAATGCTAAACATTGGCGAATCCATGCGTTCAGTTGTAAAAATACCTTTCATGTGAGTGTTAGTGTGATACAGAAGTTTCTAAATACTAGTGTGCGATTCAGACATCGTGGAGAGGGTGGACGAAGAACTACAACAGCCCAAGATCGGCTTTTACCTATCTTAGCTGGAAGAAGACATCCAGAACCCATCAAACTGATCTTAGGCGAACCAAAGGCACATGATTGATTTCAAAGTAAAATGCACGCAGGAGACTTTACGAACTGAATTTGAGGTAGAGAGTGGACAAAAAGTTCCCGAAGCAGACGCAGGCGGCTGTAATGGACTCTTGATGTTTGGAAGAATGTTTGTTCCCCAATGAAACCCGGATAGGATTGCACAGTTCAGTCAGACGAGACAGAGTATGGAGACGTCCTGGTGAGCGCACGGTTGATACACGTTGTTGATTTAAAAATAAAGTATTGAGAAGTGAATCTCTCAAGCAGTGGCATAACGTTTTTCGGCCGGGCCCCCCGCAAAAACATTTACCAACCATGGGGTGTCTTTATTTGGACAAATAAAGTAAACTATTTTGTTGCAAGAGGCCTCTACACTTACAATACAAATTTTTACTTGTAAAATAACATTTAGAGAGTTAAGATGTTATTTTTAGTAGAGAATCTAAATTTGTCATCAGAAAAATTTGTTTTTCAATTTACACATTTAAAATAGTTTACACTCCACCATTGCAGATAAAATCTGCGCTACAGTATTTATTTTCAAAAGTTTTATTGGTACAATAAGAACAATATACATACAAATCCAGTAAAGTACAACTAAACAAATAAAGATGAAATACACTAGAAATTAAAAACAACACCTACGCGAATTAGTCCCGGAAGCGAACTGAATTAATAATCAATAAAATACAACGTACTTACAGTGTATGATTGGTTGGTTGAAAAGAATAATTGATATTGTTTTTTTAGTTGATTTTAGCAGTTTTTCTTTTCTTCTCGCTTTTTTTAACGCAAACACTTCGATTACTTCATTCAAATACAGATTTCTAGCATGTTGGTTTTCAATAATCAATAACTTGAAAACTCTCTTAGGTAATTGTACCCTTTAATAATTTTTAATGTTCTTTAACTTGGTAAATGAGCGCTGCGCACTTGCCAGAGTTACTACTAGTATGGTCAAGAGGGGAAGTAAAGCAGCGCATAAGTCTGGAAAGTTAGATGCGATTGAGTAGTTTTCCAATAAGAGATCTGTTCACTGTTGTATTGATATTTTTTTTCAATATCTGATTCCAGTGCCATTCTAAAATAGTTGATTTAAAAAAAACTAAGATTGACACTCAAATCCTCTTCACATTCGTTGATTACGGGTTTAAATTTTAATATCAGCAAAATTTTTATTTTTTTATTTTCAAAGAAACGACATGGTTGTAAAATTAAACGCCAAAATTGTATAGTGTTTAGTTTTCATTTGTTACTTTCTCACTATACTTTAGTATAGAGAAAGTATAGTGATAGCAAAAAAATTCGATGTTGAGATTTTTTGTGGAAATATCCCTTTTGGGACCCCCTGAATCCAAATAATTCGACCACGCAGCTGGACCGCTGACGTGAGTTGAGCAAATTTCCAAAATTAAGTTTATATGCCTATGTTTTAGAGTTTCAACCAACAATTTGGGAAATAGGTCTACTCACGAAGGGGTTGATCAGCCGTCTGTGTGTACGCAATATATTAGTAGAATTTGTTTGCGCCTGGACCAAATCGGACTTAAAATGCGGCCGCTGGAGTGCGAACACATATATACATATATATGCATTTTAATGACACCCCAAAACGTATTCTGGGGACCATTATCGGTGCTCATTTGCTACTCCTGACCTACGGTCTCACGATAAGGGCCACTGCAATAGCTCATTTTTCCTATGGAAATTCGCTGGTGGTTTTTACAAAATGTCTGTCTGTATGTATACAAAGCTAGAGAGAAAACTATTCGATCGACTTCGAACAAATTGCACCAGACATGTCAATTAGGCCTGTATAGATGCACGAAAAAGGCTTTTAAACATTTTTGAAACACAACCCCCTTTTTTACCAAAAAAAACCCCAAAATCAGTTATTATTTTTAAAAAAATATTTCTAACGATTTTGATCAAATTTGGCTTATTTGAAGCCCTTAATGTACCCTACCGTATGCAAAAAAATAGGGGTTTTTTTGGCCGAAAAGGGGGTTGTTTTTCAAAATTGTTCAAAACCTTTTTTCGTGCACCTATACAGCCCTTATTGACGTGTTTGGTGCAAATTAGTTCAAAATCGATCGAATAGTTTTCTCTCTAGCTAATAATAATAATATTTATTATATTAATTTTAATTAGACTCCTACTTTAATATCATCTCTCCTACCCCTCCTACAATTACGAAGTCACAGTGAATCTGTTTAATAATTTAAATATAAGTTTTATGGATCCTAGCAGATATAATTTGTATAATAAATTTAAATATGTTTGTGAGAAAGTATGTGCCAGTTCCTGGTACCGTTTATTTATTATAATTTACAAAACAAAACACCCTTGATGCGGGTCTGCGAAATACCCCATTGCTCTCAAACATAATGCTAAGGATAAACAGGTGGATTGAGGGGAGGCTGCGTCTACTACTGCAAGTTTAGGTATAAGACAAGAAAACACACTCTTGGTTTACTACTCAACCCTGTGCTTGTTTCTCTCTCCCGCCTTCTTATTGTCACATAAAAGGTAAAACTTTCCAAAAATGTAGCTTTTCTTCTCTTACAAAAATGACAGCCTACTTATCAAACAAGACAGCTACCAACATAAAATAATTCGACCACGCAGCTGAACCGCTGACGTGAGTTGTGCAAATTTCCAAAATTAAGTTTATAGGCCTACGTTTTAGGGTTTCAACCAATAATTTGGAAAATAGGTCTATTCACGACGGTGCTGAATAGCTGCAAAATGGTTCGCACGCTATTCCGCATAATGAGAGTATCTTCAATACGCAATGCATTGCGTGCTTCACACGCCAACCCCCGTATTGGGAGTATCTTTAATATAAAAAGCATTGCGTGCTTAGCACGCCATTCCGCATATTGGGAATATTTTCAATACACAATGCATTGCATGATTCGCACGCCATTCCGAAAATTGCTCGTATCTTCAACACACAAAGCATTGTGTGTTTCGTATGCCAACCCCACGGTAAAATCCACCACATGGCTTTGAACCGGGTACTTTTATGGTATTTTACGTTTCGATCGATTTTGGGGGAACCAAGATAAAAACAGTAAAGCTAAGCCTTCTGGAATTCCCAGGTACTTTCGGTTGATACAACCTCGTTTTGTTATTCAACTGTGCATGTTTGTCGACTCCTAATAGTAAAAAGACCAGTACCTGGGAATTCCAGAGGGCTTAGCTTTACTGTTTTTATACTAATTACTATGTTTTACAACTTTGATTGAGTGATCTACTGGATTAAACCCTTGTAAAAAAAAATAACAGATGTATCATCTTTAACATTTCAATGTTATTTAAAAGGGGAAAATTTGTAACTTTGATTGGCCATTGTGTTGGATAGAGTCAACATACAGACCTCCGGTTTGCGCCAATCTTCTTCTTTTATCAAGGCCTTTAAAATGAGGTGTCACTCAATAGGGGTTCTCATTTAAAATTTTCGACTTACCCGCAAAATATCCCATTTTTGGGGGAGGAGTTGAAATTTACGATACATAAAAAACTCCATTTTTGGTCATGTTAACAATCCCCAAAGCAAATCTGTCTATTTCCATTAATAATAAAAAAATAATAGGGGGGAGTGTGTGACTTTTAAGACACCTGGTATATATACAGGGTGAGTTTTATGTCCTGGCACACCTGGATATAATTTAAACGGCCTGAGATATCAATGTAAGACTTTGACAATGCCTATTATAACATTTTTTAACTTTTTTACACATATGATAGGGGCAACAGAGACCTCTAGTTTGCGCCATTTGATTTCTTTTTCATGCCCTTTTAAATGAGGGGTCAGATGATGGGGGTTTGCATTTGAAAAATTTAAGTTGCCCCTCTTTACCCCCTTTAGAATGGGGGGGGGGCGAAATGTTTAACCACCTTCTTCGTTTCCCAGATATCCGCCATTTTGTTTTTTGTGCAAAATAATTCATATCTAGAGAACGGTTTGAGTGATTGAGTTCAAACTAGGTATGAAGCTTAACCTAACAATGATATATCTCAAGAAAAATAATCGATACTATCGAATCTTGCGTTTCAAAATGGCGGCTGTTGAAGGCGGCTTAACAATCGGATGAAGGATAATAGTTAAGTTATGTGTAATAATTGGTTTGTTCAACCCGGCATACTATACCAACACAGTAAACACAGCAATATTGTATTTACATTTGCTGTCATTACCTTTAACTTAGCTATTATCCTTCATCCGATTGTTTTGACAGTTACACCACCCGATAGGGAATCAAAAGGGCTACAAAAAAGGTATCTTGACATGTTTCGTTAAAATGTACGGTTTTTGAGTTATTTAGGTTTGAAATTTTCAAACAGCTGTCATTTTGAAACGCAAGATTCGATAGTATCGATCATTTTTCCTGAGATATATCATTGTTAGGTTAAGCTTCATGCCAAGTTTGAACTCAATCAGTCAAACCGTTCTCTAGATATGAATTATTTTGCACAAAAAACAAAATGGCGGATAACTGGGAAACGAAGAGTTTTCGGTCCTATGTTTACATGAACTTTTTTTGTTATTTTCACCTGAAGAACAAGTCCTGAGAGTTTCTCCGTTTCTTCGTGGGACAACTTGTATATATAAAGTGTTTAATGACACCCAAAACATGTTCTAGGGACCATGGTCGGTGCTCAGCGACTACTCAGACCTTAGGTGTCACCATAAGAGTCGCTGCAATCTTTCCCGTGGAAATTCGCTAAAAACCGAGCTGGAAACTAAAAAGTAAACAAATCGAAGTGTAAATGTTATAACACTGTACCCTAAACCAACTGATGCAGAAAATACACAACAAAAATACTCGGGCTAGGTTTCAAACAAATAATGAAATGCGTAAGGTCCACTCTTCCCCGTTTTGTTTACAAACAGAAAGTTTGTTTAATAATTTCGATTGGAAAATGAAATCATCTGCAACGAACAAATATCAGATTTTATTGAACTATTTATTTCACAATGTGTTTATACTAACACGAGTAAATTACAACAAAACCCATTAGCGGATGATGTAAACATCTGGCAAAACAAACAGTTAACCCAAGCATAAATAAGGGATAGCCTAGCGTTTTTCTGGAGGCTTTTAATTCGTCAGTCAATTTAGTATCATTCATCACACAACTTTCAACTGGGTAATAAACGCAAAGAAGGAAATTGTGTTTCTCAGTATATACAGGGTGAGTTTTAAATGCCCCCCCCCCCCCCCCTAGGAATAATTAATCTTTTATAACAATTAAAGTTTAAAAAAAAAGTTTAACAAGATTTAATTGTATTTTTTTAGTATAATTATTTATTTAAAAACAATTAAAGGATTTTAAATTAAAAATCTGATTGCGGCAGCGTGTAAAGCGTAAAAATTAGTTCAAAATCATGTGTCACAACACCACATTTACATTAAAAACAAGCATCTCAATCCAATATGGCGTACCCAATATGGCAGTAAAAATTTATAACTTAATAAAAATCTATAAGCTACTACCAAACTGTGATATCTGATGATAAAGGGTCAATATTTATAAAACAAGGGATTTTTGAAAATTTTCAATTTTCAATTTTTTTTAATATCTTGAGAACGAAAGCAGATAATTAAAAACCAATTGCGGCATCGTGTTCTACGGAAAAAAATTAATTGAAATGATGGGTATCAACCTTACCTTTACATTTAAAAAATAAAAGTTCATTCCAATATGGCGGATCCAAGATGGCGGCCAAAAATGTGAACCTCATCAAAAGAAAGTATAAACAAATCAATGATGTTCGGCGGTGGTTGGTAGTCGATATCTTAAGAAAT
>JAGFPH010000569.1:377851-397754 GCA_018207615.1 Philaenus spumarius
ACACACTATATTCTCAATACATCTGATAAGATTAACCTAACCCGACTCTGAATACAGTAGGTATTGCTTGCAATTACGTTCATTTCAACACTGTGGGGAGCGTTATGCTCATTTTATTCTAAACCATTTTTACAGGGGCAGAGGAAATGTATCTCTCTATTATATCAAACAAAATTGTACGAGGTGTGACAGTAGGCCTACTACATGGATATAAGTGTTTAAAGAACTTGTGTGTGCGTTATGTGTTGTGTGTTACGTGATTTATGTGTTTTTAAACTGAGACAACGGGAACTACCCAGCAAACACTTGTAAATGGCTAAATAGCCGAAACGGCCGTAGTGAAATAGCTACGAACAACAGACTGTTGTTGACGGTAAGTCTCATTAATAAATCTAACAAAATTGTTGTAATTCGTGTAAAAACTCTAGCCTACTGCGCCTGCCTAGGAAAATGACATAATGAAAATAAAAATCGGACCACCCAAAACAAAATGGCGGGTGAAATAAATCGACATAAAGTTGCTAATATCTCGAAAAGGAAGAGTTTTTAGAAAAATCTCAAGAGACAAAAAATGTTTATTTCAAAGTGCTTGACCTAACATATTGCTTCCAAATCGACTCCTAAACCTTAGAAAATTTTGTAGAAAATAAAATTTACGAAATCGATTTGAAAGCAATTTTTTCGGCCAAGCACTTTGAAATAAAAATTTTTTGACTCTTGAAAGTTTTTCTAAAAACTCTTCCTTTTCGAGATATTAGCAACTTTATGTCGATTTATTTCAAGACGTTTAGGGCCGCAATTTTGTTTGGGTGGTCCGATTTTTATTTTCATTATGTCATTTTCCTAGTCTTAAATAGACCTTTAAAATGAGGTATCACATGACCATACTTCCCACTTAAAAATTTTAAGTTATACCCAAAATCCCTCATTTTTAGAAGACACTAAAAATTTCCGTTTGCTTCAAAAGATACTTTGGGTTAAGTCAGTATCGTTCCCCAAAGGATATTTGTTTAAAACAAACACAAAAGTTAAAGGGGGGGGGACTTTTAAGACACCTGGTATACATCGTACAGCAGCCCTTCCCCGCCTTGACTTAAACTAATCGTGTGCACTCGGTTTCACCCGTAAACGTTCGTTGACGTTATTTACGCAAGCGGGGCTGGTTAGTAGTTTGCATGAAAATTTAAACCTCGTTCGAATTATGTTAATTAATTCATATTAAATGAATTGAGTGGGAGCGCACCAGTACACTTTCCTCAATAGCCAGGACGCGTTGGAACGTAAATCGCGCAGTCAACATGTTTGCCGTCAAACGGTTTTTCTTTAGAAATCCCCGTTCATTAGTTATTTTAAAGAACTTTCCTGTCAACATGTAAGCTTCGAGAGTCGAAGTATAATCGCAGATCAAAACATTACAAATCCGATATATCGAGCCGTACAAAGCTACTGGATCTGTGATGAAGAGAAACCCGCGTATCTTTTCCCGTTCAGTTGAAATTCAAGAAAATGTTGATGCAAGTTATTCAGGGGAAAACGAAGATGAAATTTTATCAAGATTCTGGACAGAGCGCAAACGACTCAAGAAACTCCCAGTACAGTATTACCAAAAACTAGTGGCTTGTAGAAGCAATAGCCCCTATTATATAGGCTATATTTCTAGGAGCAATACCTCTTCGAGATGGCCTACATTTGCGAGGTGGTTTTCCAGCGTTAATACAATAAAAAAATACAGTTGAAATAATTTTATAATGTGTTTAATCATGTAGCCTAAGCTTTGATTTTAATTCTCACTTTGAAACAAAAACACAGCTACAATAACATAACACATCACAAAACTGCACATTCAGGTGTTGCTACGATAGCTGAATTTTCCAATTTATATACAATCACCTGTTTTTAACACTAAAATCACTTTATTTACACCTATATATTCCCATGCTATTTAAATGGGAATTATTATATACAATCACCTGTTTTTAACACTAAAATCACCTTATTTACACTTATATATTCCCATGCTATTTAAATAGGAATTATTATATACAATAACCTGTTTTTAACACTAAAATCACCTGATTTACACCTACATATTCCCATGCTATTTAAATGGTAATTATTTTATTCCGTAACAAATTTTCGTGACACAATTAACAAAAATGAATATATTTTCCCAAAACTTCATGCCCAGACCTCTAAAATGAGACCTCTCCCAGCTTTCTACGACCTACCGTTCGCTCACAATTTCATTTGCAAATTTGGGCTCACGGAATTAGATATATAGATTATAAAGGGTGAGCCATAAACACCGACCTATTTTTGTATTGTAATTTATCAGCTGTTATAACTGTTGGAGAGTTCATTGTTGACGCAAATAACCGTTTAGCGCCATTTTGAGGTTAGTTAACACGGATCATCAGCGGTTAGAGCATCATTGTGATTTTGGCATAGTCATTTTTCAAGAATAATGAATCTGTGGTTTCTACACAACGTCGGTTTCGTGCTCACTTCAACGTCGGTCGTCATGGTGCCAATCCAAGTCAAAAAACTATTCTAAGGCGGGTTGATGCTTTCCGGAACACGACTTCTGCAATCAAAATCAAACCTAGTGGCAGACCTAGGGCAGTTCGAACGCCGGAAAACATTGAAATGGTTCGCTGCAGAGTCCTAAGCGCTCAGCCCATAAGATCGCATTTGGATTTAAATTTCCATCCATATAAAATAGTGATGGCACAGAAACTAAACGACAGTGATTTCGATTCACGCCTTACAATGTGCCATAGACTGTTGCAGCTTGTGAATGAAGCGAATCTTCTTCGAGTACTGGTCATGTCGGATGAAGAATATTTTGAATAGTCGGGAAAAGTTAACAAACAGAATTTTCGATATTGGTCTGTCGAAAATCCAAGAGAACTTTTTGAACGATCATCCACAAAAAGTTACTGTTTGGTGTAGAGTGGCGCAGTTTGGGATCGTTGGCCCATATTTTTTGAGAACGATATGGGCCTGTCATTGTTAACTCAGAATGCCATGTGGCCATGCTCAGAAATTTTCTGATGCCACAGTCACGTCAGGTAGGAAACGACACAAACTCGATTCGGTTCCAACAGGATGGTGCGACTTGTCACACATCAAACGGGTCAATGCCAGTTTTACGTCAACTGTCTCCGGGACATTTGATTTCCCGGTTTGGTGAAGTTCCATGGTCTCTGCGCGATCCCCAGACCTGACCTCTTGTTATTGTTGGCTGTGGGGCTATCTAAAGAGTAATGTCTTCGTTTCTAAGCCCCAGAAAATTGTCGAACTAAAGCATTGCACAAGGAACGAGATCGCTGCAATTCCTCAGTCAATGTTGCGGAAGAGGTGGGAGGCCTGTGTGGATGTGAAAGGACGACACCTGACGGCATTATTTATCATAAGTAGAAATGACAAAATCATGCAAATATTTTAGATTGGTTTGTAACGTTAAACTATGTTTTGTTATGAGTTATTTCATTTTTAAAAATGTCCTGTTTTTTTGGCTCACCCCATATAATTCGAACACGCAGCTGAACACCTGACGTGAATTAAGCGAATTTCCAAAATTAAGTTTATATGCTTTTGGGTTTCAACCAACTATTTGGGACATTGGTCTACTCACGAGGGTTCTGAATAGCTGCCCGCGTGTACGAAATATATTAGTAGAATTTGTTTCACCCTCAAACTCCAGCACCGGCTCGTGAGCTGCTTCGCTTCGCTCGCGCAGGACCAATTCGTTTCGCGAGGTATAAAATGCCGGATACTTTTACGGTGTTTTAAGTTTTGATTGATTTTCGGGGAACCAGACGGGCTATAAGGTCGTGTAAAAAAAACTGAACGTGCAGAACAATCTCCTGTAGTATTTTTTTTAGACGAAACCTCTAAAATGTTTCATTCTAGTACGAAATATCTTAAAAATTGTTACTCACAGTCCGAAAACGCGTGAGTTTCTTGGCTAGCGAACTCGTCCGAGCGACTCAGGCAACCAACGTGCGTACCAAATTTGGACCGAATCGGAAGTAATATGTTGCCGTTAGTGACCGAACAAAAAACGTTTTCTGGGACCGTGATCGGTGCTCATTTACCACACCCGACCTTAGCCTACACCAATCTTTCCTATGCAACTTTATTATTAGTGAGCCGGGGTTGGAAGCTGAAACGCAAACAAATTCCACTTACATGTATGTGTATACAGGGTGGAGAGAAAGTCTGGAAACGGTTTAATATTTCGGGTATAAAGAAAATTTGAATGTAGATGTGATTGAGGAACCTACTGTATGTAAAAATACTGTTTTATTAAGATTTCAAAAAAATTAACAGTCATCTTGGAGCCGCTATTTTGAATGTAATAAAATAGTCCGGATAACATACTAAATGATAAGTTAAACTTTTCTTCCAACCCTATATACGATGTAATCGCTAAACTAGGCCTAAAACGGTTACTGATAATCAACGTCTATATTCAGTGTCCTACCTGCAGTCGGACAAGTACAACGTATGTGATGTGGCCACAAACATTTTTATTACATTATATTAACGAGGAGTTATTCTCCGATTTTGTGTGTGTTAGTGTTGTGTGTTGTTCGAGTTCGTGTTTTATGTGTTAATACAAGCCTGACGAAGCCGACAGTGATCGGCGAAACAGCGCTGTAGCTAGTGCTACATTCACAGGACTGAAGACAATTTTGAAGGTAATTTCATTTGAACGTAACTTTGTTTTTTTTTTTTATGGGAAGGTGGTCATCGTGTGATACATCATTTCCATGTAGAATTTCAAGAGAAAAAAAGACGGTGAAATTTGCACATCCGTATCTTTAACCGATTAAAAATGGCGGCCTAAAAACAACGAAATCGTGTTTTTCAATTTTGCCCCATTTTGCTTTTTTATACTAATTATTACTCTTTTTTGATTTAGAATTAAATAAGCTTTCAAAGGATTTGACACACAACGATTTTGGGAGTATTTAAAATTTTTGAGTTACAGCCATTTTGATTTTTTCTAAATTGATTTCGAGTGGTTCAACCAAATAGCGTTGTGTGGCGTATCGTTTGAAAGCTTATTTAATTCTGAATTAAAAAAGAAAAATAATTAATATTTTAAAAAAGTACAGCGAAATGGGCCAAAATCGGAAAACACCAGAATTTCTTGACCGCAAGTAACTGATTTTTTAGAGATTTTTCGTGTTAGAATGGACTTTTTGGGGTTTTATGTGAAACAAATAATGTAAGATATTATTCTGAAAAAAAATTTCCACGACCGTATAGCTCGTTTGGTTCCCGCAAAATCGATCAACATGTAAAATACCATAAATGTACTCGGACATCTTCCGAGGCCGACGGCCAAGTTTGTACGCTGCGAGCGAAGCAAAGCAGTAAATAATACAAAGCCGCAAGGTCGAGGCTTAACTGCGATTGGAACGAAGCAGCGTGTGATTTGAAGCTGGAGGCTTAGGTGCAAACATATCTATTAATATGTTTCTTATAAGCAGGTCCTTCGTGAGTAGATCAATTACAAAAATAGTTTGTTGAAACCCTTAAACGTAGCCTATAAACTTAATTTTGGAAATCCGCTCAACTCACGTCAGCGGTTCAGCTGCGTGGTCGAATTATTAGCGAATTTCCATAGGAAAAATGAGCTATTGCAGTGGCATGGTCGGGAGTAGCAAATGAGCACCGATCATGGTCCCCAGAACACGTTTTGGGGTGTCAATAAAAATCATATATATATGTGTGTGTGTGTATGTGTTCGCACTCTAGCAGCCGCATTTTAAGTCCGATTTGGTTCAAATTTGATACACATGTTGGTCGTCTACGTCGCTCGGACGAGTTCGTTAATCAAAAAAATCCAACAACCGAAAGCACGTTTTTTGACAGGAAGTAACTATATTTTGAGATTTTTCCTTCGAAATTGAATGTTTTTTAGAGTTTTTTCTACAAATGTAAATTTAAGATGTTTGTCTGCACATTGTCTTTTTTACGCGACCTTATAGCTCGCTTTGTTCCCACAAAATCGATCAAAACGTAAAATACCATAAAAGTACCCGGTTGAAAGCCATGTGGTGGATTCTACCGTAGGGTTGGCGTGCGAAGCACGCAATGCATTGCGCCTTGATGATACTCCCAATACGAGGGTTGGCGTGCGAAGCACGCAATGCTTTGTGCATTGACGATACTTCCAATACGAGGGTTGGCGTGCGAAGCACGCAATGCTTTGTGCATTGAAAATACTCCCAATATGCGGAATGGCGTGCGAACCATTTTGCAGCTATTCAGCACCGTCGTAAATAGACCTATTTCTCAAATTGTTGGTTGAAACCCTAAAACATGCATATAAACTTAATTTTGGAAATTCGCTCTACTCACGTCAGCGGTTCAGCTGCGTGGTCGAATTATTTAATTTAACTTAATTTCGCCAGCTCATATAACGTGTCCTTATAGAAAACTAACCAATCATAAAATATCGAACTACACACTCGGTGCGGGCTCTAAATGTTTCTTTGAATTTGGATAATTACAAGAGCCTGATCACCCACTTTGAACCAGTGTTGGCAAGTTACACACTTCGTTGAGAGAAGTGCTTAATCCAGTGTTTCAGGAACCTTTACAATTTCTTCACCTGTAAAAGTCTAACTTGATTAGAAACTTTTTGATCAGTTCCAAGCTGAAAGGACGTAGCCAGAGAAAATTAAAGGTAACAATCGAAGCAGATTGTCTGCAAACTGATCGCTTCAAATGCAATGTGAAATATCGATTATCTACAGCCAAAACTGATTTAAAAACAAAAGAATTTGAATTTTGACGCATTTGTTAAAAACTTTACACAGAAAATAACATTATATAAAAGGGTTATGCAAAAATCTGGAACGAAATTATTATTCAGGGTGTTAAAAAAACCTTTCAGAACTTTGGGGTATGATTCCTCATACAAAAAGGAAGAAAAAGTTCCTATAAACAAGGCCCGAAAACGCTTAGTTTTCCAGATATCCGCCATTTTGTTTTATTTTTGTACAAAATAATTCAAATCTAGACAACGGTTTGACTGATTGAGTTCAAACTTAGCATGAAGTTTAACCTAACAATTATATATATATAGAAAAATAAGCTATTGAATCCAATCATGAGTTTCAAAATGGCGGCTGTTTGCAAATTTCAAACGTAAAATTACTCAAAACCGTACATTTTACCAAAAAATGTCAAGATACCTTTTTATTAGTCCTTTTGATTCCCTATGGGGTAGTGTAACTGTCAAAACAATCGGACGAAATATAATAGCTAAGTTAAAGATAATGACAGCATAATGTACATACAATATTGCTGTGTTTACTGTGATGGTAAAGGACACCAGGTTGAACAAACCAATTTTATTACACATAACTTAGCTGCTATCCTTAATCCGATTGTTTTGACAGTTACAGCATCCGATAAGGAATCAAAAGGGCTGCAAAAAAAAGGGGGTCTTGGCATGTTCGGTTAAAATGTACGGTTTTTGAGTAATTTAAGTTTTAAATTTTCAAACAGCTGTCATTTTGAAACGCATGATTAGATCTAATCGCTTATTTTTCTTGAAATATATCATTGTTAGGTTAAACTTCATGCCAAGGTTGAACTCAATCAGTCAAATCGTTCTCTGGATATGAATTATTTTGTACAAAAAACAAAATGGCGGATATCTGGAAAACTAAGCGATTTCGGGTCTGTGTTTATATGAACGTTTTTTCTTATTTCGATCCATACAACCATTCCCCTAAGTTCGGCACTTTACTTACGGGACATCCTGTATTGTATTAACAAAGGTGATACCGAGTTAGTTTCTTCCTTTTTGTATGAGGTATCATATCCCAAAGTCCTGAAAGGTTTTTTTAGTCCTGTATAGGACGCAATAAACGATGCTGAATATTGATAAGCGATTCAACGACAATTAGTTCAATTTAAACGAAGATCGTGATAAGTGATTCAATTTAAACGAAATAGTAGTTGTTTGAAGTGATTCAAATTGGCTGGTTCAATGAATAAGCGATTCAATTGATTCAAACGACCGGTTGAACGACTTGACCTGCTTGGGGAAATTTCCCTGAATCACTTAAGTGCGTGATATGTTGATTCATTGAGCATTATGTTTTACAATGATGAAAAAGAAACGCCAGCCTCCACCTTGGCCTAATTCTCTATCCACTCTCTTTTTTCTTCCTTTTTCAAGTGAAATCTTCTTTTGGCGCATCGAGCACTTTTTGGATGAAGTACAATATACGAACTAGCGATACGCATAGCGTTCTTTATTTCGTCGACAATTCCTTCTTCTTCGTTGGTTTACAAACATACCAATATAAATAAGAAGTTTACGTAACAGCCGATTGTAAAAGAAGAAGAAGAAGAAATCGACGAAATAATATAGGCAGTGGTAAATAGTAAGCCTTAAACTTCATAGCTGTATGAATTTAGTCACGTCACGCTACCGATGAAATGAATATCGTGCTTCATCATTTCGTAAGCTGTATTAAAATAGTTTGCTTAGTGTTACCTCCAATATGGACATAGTGCTTTCTAATTTATTTATATTTAAATTTGCTAACTTGGTTGCTATGGCAATTAATGTAAATGCATTTAAAGAAACGTGTTTCAGTATAGGGATAACCTAAAATAATGTTGTTAAACTTTCAATACAAATTAGCTGTTTAACTTTAATATTTAACAACAGATATTCAAATTATAATAAATTAAGCCTTTCTCGAACCTGTGTTGGTTCAGTAGAGATCGAATCTAAAATTGTGTTTTTTAAATTTATTATTTGACTATAGACAGACATATTTACGTTATTTTTTAGACCTAAATGTTTAATGGGATAACACAAAAATAATGATCAAATTTCGGATCAAACCAAAATACTTTTTTATTGAAAAATACCTCCCCTACACGGTGGTATTTTTTATTTTTCTCTATCTTCATCACAGCTCGAAATATTAAGGATAATCGAAAAAAAATGATAATCGATTTTTTTTCGACTTTGGGAAATTGATAGACTGGTAAACTTTTTTTTATGTTAATCTACATACTTTAAGGTAGGCCTACCTATAAAAAAATCAGCCGTATTGCAAATTACTGGTAGTTGTAACCTACACCGACTGGGCTATATTGTCACACTTTAGCTGGTCCACCCTGTATATTTAAAAACCAAATCCACTGACTTACTGATCACGATTTCTCAAAAACTACTGAACGGATTGAAACAAAATTTGGTATGTAGCTTCCTATAGGGCCATAGGTGCTCACTAAGAAAGGTTTTAAAAAAAATCGAAATTTTAGCGGAGATTTGGGGAAGGGGGTCAAAATTACTAAAGAAAAAAAAACACCGAACGGAGTGGAATTAAATTTGGTATGTAGCTTCCTCTAGGGCCGTAGGTGCTCGCTAAGAAAGGGTTTCAAAAAATTCGAAATTTTAGGGGAGTTTTGGGGGGTCAAAGTTACTAAAAATCCCCATAAGAAATACATAGTGTAATATATTTATTGATATAATATATTTTTTGTTAATATACATTTAACTTTGATTTGTCTATCCGTGCAAAGCCGGATCGGGCCAGCTAGTGTTGTATATTATGGACAACTACTAAGATACAATTTTTTAGTTTTTAGCCTATAACTCGATTATCTTTAAAGTTATAAAAAAACTTTATGTTTGTCATTAAAAAAAGAATTTTTTTGTTTCTTGAAATTTCTTTGTAAAGTTAGCGGTTTTCTAAATATTGTACATTACAAAATTTAAACGGCCGCCATTTTGTAAGTATATAAAAAGTTTTAGTTTTTTTACATGGGTAAATGATGTCATACCAAATATGTATCCAAAATTTGCGTTCAATATATTTCCTACATCCAAAGATGTTAAGTAATTTGTAAAAAAAAATAAACGGTACCAGAAACTGGCACATACTTTCTCACAAACATATTTAATAGTCCGGTCAATTTAGACATTCGGTGCTACTTAAATTCCCACCAAGCTGAAAATCAGTAAGATTGTTTAAAATATGATTAAAAATAAAATTTGAAAGTTCCCCATCTTTCCCCTGTATGGAAAAAATTTTATTCAAGGTCAAAGGTAAAAAAATGAGTTTTTCGCGATTTTCAGCAAAACGGTAAGTTTTATCATAAAAATACTTCAGAGAAAAATTGTAGATCATAAAATTATCTACAAAAATGTATCAATATTGTTTTTCCTACGAGCCACCGTTTTTGAGATATAACGATTCAAATAGTTGTAAAAGTTGTAATCGTCATAATATGCACACGTTTCCACGCCACCTATGAGGTAGTGTACTTAGCGCGTTTTTTTGACGTGGTTTCCCCGGTAGGCCTATTCCACGGGACTGTTGTGATCCTGTTTAATTTGAAACTATTGAAAAATAATGGATATTAGCAGAGATTGAAAAGATAAAAGCAATTTAAGTTAAAAAAAGTAGTGAAATTTAATCGTCCGAGTCGTAACTTTCAAATTCTTCTTCTTGTTCTTCTTCTTGATGTTCTTGTTATTGTTCGTCTTGTTCTTCTTCTTCTTGTTCTTCATTTTCATCCTGAGCACATGTAAGCTGCGTTAATAGCGATGTATCGCATGTCGCCTCGTAGGAATCAAACGGATCCTCCACTGTTGGTGATTCAATATTATAGCACGACCGGCCTTGACAATGTGTACATGCCAGAGAACAAAACAGTCCGACTTTTTTGCAACCACATTTAGCACTGCACCCCTTTTTGCAGTTGCAAAAAATTGTGTTCAGCAGTTTTTCCGGCGCAGGTGGAAGTAAAGTTTGGACTGGTTCTAATGAATTGTTGACCAACTTCCAACCCCAGTCTGTAGGGTCTAGCTGATAACCAAGCCACACTTGAACTTGGTAACATACCCGAAAAAGATGTTGATGAGCAGCAACTGAGGTTGGAGGAAGACAAGCTAATTGTACTTGTTTTTTACTTTTAGTATTTTTAACGAAACATGCATATCTATACTTATCTAAGCAGGTAGTTTTTTTAGGAGCTCCGTACATAGAAAGAAGAAAGCGAATGCCGTTAGTGATAATTTCTTGTCGAGTTGAATTACTATTTTTAAAAACTTCAGCACATTGAACTAAATTTTGTTTTTCAAACATTTTGAAAACTGTTATTTTACCCCTTCTGTAAAATGCAGATGTTGTATCTGTAGCGTTTGTAGAAACGTATATCCAAGTATCTAGTCATTTTTTGAATTCGCGCGCCAAGGCCTATTCAGTTGGCAACATTGTAGGTAAGTCCAGTCTGCCACTCTCTCAACAGCTGTTAGCTGCTTGGAAGGTACTAGGCAAGCCGTTCTTGTTAATTCATTTTCCTCTGCTGTGGCCTGACTATGTAATGCAAAGTGACAACACGTTCTACTTTAGACTAACCGAAGCTATTTATATGTAATACCGTCTTGGTAATAATTAAACCATCAGTGAGCTTGTTTCATTTAATATGCGTTAGTGAGTGGTTTTAAGTTTTCTTGTGACGTGTTTTACGGCGTTCCTTGCCAAATTTGTCTGACCTTGCATAAGGCCTATTTCGCTACTAATCATGTCTACCGGCTAAGTTATCCATCTATCTTCTACCAGGTAAAGTTCAAACCTAAATTACACCCTGAGTTAGCTATAATAATATGTATTGTGTGAATTTAACTGTAACATTTATCTACACTTGCAGAGTATATTTTATGTCATATCTTAACTTCTTTTCATAGCCTATATTTTACATAGCCTATCTGTTTTACTTTACGTAGCCACAAGCCTTAAACTGTTTGCTTTATAAGATTTAGAAGCCTTTTAAGCCTTATAAAGGTGTAATAGTGTGTATTAAAAGCTCTGTTTTAAATATTTCTTTGTAAGCCTATAAATTAGAATACAGTTCTATACACGAGGCTAAATTACAGTTTCATACAGGAAAATATATACAGTTCTATACACGAGGTTAATTTACAGTTTCATACATGAAATAGTTATGCAACTTTATACATGTTTTTAGCCATGTACTAAAACATGTGTTTTTTTCTTATAGTGAACATCACTGGTTCAAGTTTTACATGGGTTAATCATCCTACAAGTTTTGTCTTCCATCTTCGAACAATAACAACCAGCTAATATGAAAACTTTCTGAGTGTTGCTAGAATTTTTGAACTGTCTGTTACTTAAAATATGATATTTAAATAATAAAGGCTTACATAGTTGAAAAAGGCTACAGTAATATTTTTTATATAATAATAATTGGGTGGTGCAGCTATAGCATATTTCGGACCTTAGCCCTAAGGGCTCTATATTAGAAAATTTACTTACCTTTTTTTTTAATAGAGAGACGTCTCATATTTTTTTTTATTAATTAATTTTTACCTAGTATTAAGTTTGGCCATAGATATAAAATTATTATCAAATCCATGGTGAATGTATTCAATTTTGTAAATTTGTAAACACTACTAGTTCGTAATTTTGTATTTTTTTTATTGTAAACAGGGAGGGTTTTTCAAATTTTATTTTGGGGAGGGTTTTTCTTTTTGAACTTAATTAATTAATATATATATTTTGTAAATATTTTCTTTGAAAATCAATTGTACTTAAGGGCATGTCAATTTAAAATTTTATTACTTAAGGTCGTATAATCTTTTGTATTTTTAATTTAAAATAATATTTTAATAAACAAATTGTTTATTTAGCGAATTGTATTTGTTTGGCATTTCCTGTGAATAGCTAATTCAGGTGTTTCTTGAAAAACTTTCCAAAATAAGGTAAGGCTACAGTTTATTATCCTTAGAAGGATTTATCATCTTTTTTTTTTATGTATGTACCATCCTATTTTTGACTCAGTACGCTTTCCGTTTTGTTTGTTCCCTTTGAGGATGGTACATATCACAGCCAGTTATTGCGTGTAAAAGTAGTATATGATTTTGACACTTTGCAAAAGTAGATAAACTTTTTGATGAATATATTTCCGATTGATGTTGAGCTTTTCCTGGTTTTAAGAAGAAAATAGTTTTTTCAGTTGGAGTTCGAGCAGTGAGTAATACGAGTAAGTCTACATCTTCACTCATGCATATTATGACGATTACAACTTTTACAACTTTTTGAATCGTTATATCTCAAAAACGGTGGCTCGTAGGAAAAAAAGTATTGATACATTATTTGTAGATAATTTTATGATCTACAATTTTTCTCTGATGTATTTTTATGATAAAACTTACCGTTTTGCTGAAAATCGCGAAAAACTCATTTTTTGACCTTTGACCTTGAATAAAATTTGTTCCATACAGGGGAAAGATGGGGAACTTTCAAATTTTATTTTTAATCATATTTTTAACAATCTTACTGATTTTCAGCTTGGTGGGAATTATGTAGCTTTACTCTTATTTTTTGGTCTAAATTGACCGGACTATAAATTATTAAACAGATTCACTGTGACTTCAGAATTAATTGTAGGTGGGGTAGGAGAGGTGATATTAAAGTAGGAGATTAACTAATAAATATTATTATTATTAGCTAGAGATAAAACTATTCGATCGATTTCGAACAAATTTGCACCAAACACGTCAATTAGGCCTTTATAGATGCACGAAAATTTTTTTTGAAAAACAATCCCCTTTATTGCCAAAAAGCACAAAAAATCAGTTATTATTATTACTATTAGCTAAACGAGAATTTTTAGAAAGATGAGGTTTTTTGCATAGAGTAGGGTACATTAAAGGCTACAAATAAGCCAAATTTTATCAAAATCGTTACAGCCGTTTTTTATAAAAAAATAATAACTGATTTTTGGGGTTTTTTGCCAAAATGAGGGTTGTTTTTCAAAATTTTCAAAACCGTTTTTCGTGCATCTATACAGGCCTACTTGACGTGTATGGTGCAAATTTGTTTGAAATCGATCGAATAGTTTTCGCTCTAGCTTTGTATACATACAGACATACACACATACATACAGAATTTTTTTTAAACCACTTATTTGGACTCTGGGGGTCCCAAAACGGATATTTCCAAAAAATCCCAACATCGTTTTTTTATTGCGATCACTATACTTTTTCTGTACTATAGTATAGTGAGAAAGTAAAAACGCTTGATAACTGGAAAACGAATCATTCCCGAACCTATGTTTATATGCAGTTTTTTCTCTTTATTTTCACTAGTAGAACACGGCAAATCACCCTGTATAACCGACACACGTAAATATCTGACGAACCAAAACAACTCTCCTTTAGCTGCATGTTAATAAATTTATGAAACTGTAAGAGCAACTCAACAAAATCATAAAAATAAAAAACTTGTAATAATTTCAACAACAGATAACTGTCTTACCTTTCTCCTTTGCGATTTCGAACCCATCTGAAAGAGGCAGCATGGAAACAAACAAAACAGGTTACAGACATAGACCAACAACGGACATACTATTTTATTTGGTGTAATATCACATGACATCAGACTACGAAATGGAAGTGAATTAATGAGCGTTTCCTTCCTCCGTTACTGGCATTGCTGTCTGTCGGTTCCAGTGTAATCTCAATTAACTTAATCCATATGGCCACACTTTCCGACGCACAAACACAAACAAATTTCCGTTAAAAATAGATCCACTCGTAACGCATCGGTATTTACACTGTAGTTTCACTTTTACATCTGGATGTGGAGTTTATCATTTGAATATTTCGAGAATTCGAGCTACATTTAGGCACGGTTAGTGATGTGGGCCGGGCATATGCCCAGTGGGCTGGTCGTTTAAAAATGGGCAAAGCAATTTTAAGCGCCCAAAAACTGGGCGTTTATAAAAAATTTAGTTTAAGGCAGTTTTAACTATTATATTTCATGTTTTAATTATTATAGTCATGTTTTTAATCTTTAACTGCCTTCAGTGCTTGGTTGTGTTCTTAAAATTAACATTTTAAGGGAGGGGGTCATTATCAAGAGATAAGTTGACAAACAACGGACTTTTGAGAATGGTAGTTTTCTGGATAAACTTAAATATTCCCTAATAAAACCCATCTTTAAAAAAGTAGATGAATCCAACATTACAAATTGCCGTCCTATAGCACTAATACCGGTTTTGTCGAACATTTTTAAAAGAGTAGTTCTGAGCAGAATTTTGAAATTTTTTGATAAATTTAATGTTCTAACAGAGAGCCAGTTTTGATTCCGGAAAGGCCTCTCTACGGAATCTGCTATATATAATATACTAGATGCTGTACCTCGCTCGCTGGATAAGAACATGCATGTAGCATCTCTAATGTGTGACTTCTCAAAGGAGTTTGATTGTGTCGACCATACAGTTCTCCTTTATAAGCTAAACTATTATAGTATTCGTGGAAAGGCAAAAGATTGGTTGCGGTCATACTTAACATGTAGAAAGCAAAGAGTAGTTTATACAGACTCTTACGGATTGCACTGCTCTTCTTGGGAAATAAATTCTCGAGGTGTGCCCCAGGGATCAATATTGGGTCCTTTACTGTTTTTGGTCTACATAAATGACCTGCCTTATAATATTGGGGAAGCAAAAGCTGTCCTGTTTGCTGATGATACCACTTTAACGGTTTTTGGGAAGAATAGTATTAATCTAGAAAAGTCCGTTACTTCATCACTGATTATGGCAGAAAATTGGTTTTTATCAAATGGTCTAAAACTTAATAAAAATAAAACTCGGATAATGCAGTTCAGTTGTAAACAATTAAAAGACAAAATTTCAATTAATCATTTAGAACCAAGTACAGACTCGTCAAAATTTCTGGGAGTGGTAATTGATGAAAACATAAACTGGAAATCACATATTACCTTCATTTCAAATAAACTTAACTCAGCTTGTTTTGCACTATGTACTATTTCACGTATTTCCAATCCGGATACAATGAAAACAGTATATTTTGCATATGTGTACTCTCACCTCAAATTATATTATTTATTTTAATATACGCTTTTATGTAAATATGTATAAAAGAGGTTTAAAAAGTTATTTAGAAGAGTGGTCTTCAAATTAATTTCCATTAATTAGGTTTATTAGCCTTTAACTGGATAAACGCCCGGGCGCTTATGGATTTTGGGCGTTTATTTGGGCATATGCCCTGGGCATTTGCCCCGACATTTAAACGCCCGGGCGTTTTACATCACTAGGCACGGTTCAACTTAACTTACAAAGTTGGAAGAAATTGTTTCTAAGGATAGCCATAAACGCTGTGGTTACGTTATAATGGTGTCCTCACAGATTGGTCAATCCCGTGCGGTAAAATTTACTTTACGGAAAATAAGGACTTACTTGTCTACGAACAGAGGTATAGAAAACAGCTGTTTCCTGTGCAATATAATGAACATATTTTTTTCCAATTTTCCCATTTACTATTATTAATTAAATATTATCAACACCATTACCAATATTAATTTAGCGACTCTAAAACAATGTTTTTCTACACACCATAAATTAATTACAAAAATTAGCCTAAATTATGGAAAGGCTAATTAGTACTAACGCTAAAGTGAAAATTTCAATCTGTATCTTGTACGATAATTTTGTGCAAAGTACCATAGTTTATGATCTAATATACGATAATTCAAGGAGATACGGCAATACTGTGAGGTTTAAACTGTATCAGATTGGGCTAACGCCTTTAGCTTCCATCCCTCGCCGCTTTCCCACCCAAACTAGGTACATTTTCACCTGATCTGACAGTAGTGGCTAAGACCAAAAGCAAGGATGAACTGGAAGACACGCTTATTGAAACCATTGCGAGTGTAAGGGAACGGCTGGGGAATAAGAAACTCAGCTTAGATGCACAGAAGACTGAACTTGTCCTATTAGTCCATAGGAAATGCGTCCGGGACAGATACCATACCAGAAATCCTTGAAGTATCTTGGCGTTGTTTTTGATAGGAGGATGTCAATCACTGGACATGTTGGAGCAGCTGTTAGGATGACTGAAAATACAGTAAAGGCCTTAGAGCGGCTAATGACCAATACCAGCGGCCCTAGGAGCAGCAACAGGAAAATCTTAATGAGTGCGGCATATTCCGTCCTACTGTATGGAGATGTTGTCTAGAAGGATGCTGTTAAAGATGCTAAATATAAGAAAATTATGGAGAGGCTGCAGAGAAGAATGGATTTTAGAACTATTGGAGCTTACAGGACAGTATCAACAAACGCGGCCATTGTACTAGCTGGAGTACCTCCTATCGATCTTCTTGCTGAAGAGAGGTATATGAGATGTGGGCCACAAAGGATGGGCAGAGAGGATGCAAGAAATATAATGGAACAGTGGCAAAAAAAGGTGGATTTCTCCAAATGAAGGTCCAGAAGGTTGTACAAGGAAGCTGGTGCGTGATCTAGGAACATGGACATCTAGACACTTCGGTGAGGGTAGACCATTATATTACACATGCCCTCACAGGGCACGGTGAGTTCGGGAGCTACCTCCATAGATTCCACATTAGGTACAACCCAGGATTCCTCTATTGTGGAATGGAAGATACTGTGGAGCACACTTTCCTCAGGTGTGCTAGATGGGAATGTGACAGAGAGGAGCTAAAGGCTGCAGTAGGGAGCATTGCCGATATTGAAGGTCTGGCCGAACTGATGTTAAGAAGTGAAGACGATTGGAGGGCAATTGCCAGTTTGTAAGATGTGTACTGTCACAAAAGACCACCGAGGCGATGTACATACACCCAAAATTGACATAATAACAATAACTGTAAGAGGGGGAGGGGTTTTAGCCGGTAGAAGTCCGGCACTACCCTAGTAGGGAATACAGGCTGTCCTTGATGGATTTCCCCTCCCACAGGAAAGTAATAGACCAAGTGGCCTAGCCTGAAGTAATATCTCAACGGTCCCAGGCTGGGTCTACAGATGGAAGTGAAAAAAAAACAGGTAAATTGGATTTTTACTTATCACCAGCATAAAAGTGGTTAAATAAATCGACAGATACTGCAAAATTGTCGGGCCCAATTAACGTTTAAACCATGTAGCACACAAAATATGTAAATAAAAATGTCAATCGCAATGACGTGTAAGCAACTGTGGCTTTTTGCAACACGTGTAAACACATACTTTTGCAAATTTGGGAAAATCGAAACGATTTTGATCAAACCACTTCAGCTGACACATAGGTAAAACTGCAATTATTTGTAGGATTTGGATCGTTTAAAAAATGCTTTATGTTATATTGTTCGTCTTATCGTGGAAGTTCGAAAAATAAAACCGAACGACTTTTTAAAATGTTTTTAATAAATAGAGAGAGAGAGATAGAACGAACAGAAACTTATTACACGATCACCAACTACGTAATTGTGAAGTTGTTCCCTTCTGGCAATCCCATGAAACACATAACCAATTTAGTGTTCTGAAAACCGTTTACATTGTTCGGGAATTTCCATAGGAAAGATGAGCTATTCAAGTGACTCTTAGGTCGGGAGTAGCCAATGAGCACCGATCAAAGTCCCCAGAACACGTTTTGGGGTGTCATTAAACATTTTATATATTATAAGTATACATGTGTTTGCACTCTGTCGGCCACAATTTGTGTCTGATTTGGTCCAAATTTGGAACACCGGTTAGTTTTCTAACGATAAAATAAGTATAAAAATAACAGCTGATTATAAACATTGATTAAAACACATCATAACAAAAATAACTGATTTGGAGAAATGGTAATTTAGAATGGTTTCCATTTATTTGTACACAATCGAAAATACATTTCAATAAGCCTACTTGTCAAATACCTTCATTTTTAGATAATTTTAATTTATAAAGATAATTTTGTTTCAAAATTTCCCCAAAAAATCAAGATTTTAATTTATTTCTAGCTAACAATAAAAGATAGAAAAAAATAAATACAAGATTTGTTCATTTTAAATAGTCCTCTAAAACGAAATGCCACAAGACCTACCTTGTCATTTAAAATTTTTGAGTTACAGCCGTCTTGATATTTCAAAATTGAGTCGTTCAACCAATAACTCTCAAATATCGTTGTGTGGCATATCGTTTGAAAGCTTAATTAATTCTGAATCCAAAGAGAATTATAAAATTTTTTTTTAATATCGCAGCAAAATGGGGCAAAATCGCAAAACACGATTTCGTTAGTTTTTTGGCCGCCATTTTCAATCGGTTAAGATAGGGATGTGCAAATTTCAACCGTTGGCTTTCTCTTTAAATTCCACATCGAAATGATGTATCACGTGACCACCTTCCCGTTTAAGAGAACAAAGTTACATTCAAGATGGCGAATACATTTTTTTAAATCATAAAAAATAGTTTTTTCTTAATTGAATAGGTTCCTGAAAGTACGGAGTTGATACGTGCAACAATTTAAAATTATTATGGGGCGACCGGACTTTTGTATCACTCTGACTGTACATAACATTTGTAATGACACTATAAAACGTGTTCTGGGGGCCGTGATCGGTGCTCATGACCACTCCCGACCTTAAGGCCTCACCATAAGAGTCACTGCATCTTTCCAATGGAAAATCGCTAATAGAACATCACTATTACCTATATTTATTTTGAGAGCCTTCAACACATTTAGAGAACTGTATTTAAAAACATTTAATGTATTTCAAAGTATAAACTGTTTTCAAATTGTATATATATACTGTATAAGGAAATTCCTTCAAATAAGGAAATATATAAACCACTTCCACAAGTTACGACCACTTCCAGAAGTTTGTGCATAACTGAGATTTTATTTCAAGTTTTCCTTAAAGCCAAATATTACGCTGAAGTAAATTATTTTATAATTTATTGGTTTGTTTTAACACGTTCACTGTTAAGGACGCATATGTGAGCTTGACACTGAACACTATTAGAAGCGGCCGACGCACAGTGCATTACACGCCAACTCCCGTATTGGGAGTATTTTCAATACACAGAGCATTGCGTGCTTCGCACG
>JAGFPH010000569.1:405011-416891 GCA_018207615.1 Philaenus spumarius
CTTCAAAACTACCGAACGGATTGGAATGAAATTTGGTATGTAGCTTCCTCTAGGGCCATAGGTGCTTACTAAGAAAGGGTTTGAAAAATTTCTAAATTTTAGGAGGGGTTGGGGGGATCAAAGTTACTAAATCATAATTTCAGATCTTTTATTATTATGACAATATAGTGCTTCTATTATTTAAGATCTATATATATAAAAGCCAAATACCATTCACTGACTGAACACTTAAAAAGAATACAATTACGTTAAAAAGAATGATAATACTAACCACCACGGGCAACGCCGTACGGGTCAGCTAATTATTTATAATGTATAGTACTTAAAGGTGGAACACCTTTATAGTTTTTCAGCCCGCGCGTTCATTTATTTCACCACACATTTTTGAAAAGATAAATGCAGAACTAAAGAGAAAATTTAAAAAAGACGGTCCTTCACATGCAAAGTGGAAACTAACAATCATAGACTTTGGTGTGGTTGAATAACAAAATCCATTGTGGCACTGCAGCAAAAGGAAATAAGGTAAATACGTACAACAGTATGAATAAATATAGGGATCATATTCTGAAAATATACAGAGGAAAAAATAGAAATAAAACACAAAAAATGCGGTTTAAAGTTCAGCCAATTTGGTTTGTTTGCGCTGAACTAAAAAAAATCGAGACACTCCACCGGCACCGAAAAGAGAGAAAATAACTACCGGACACAAAATTAGATAGGTTATTCTAAAGGGGAAAACAGTATATTTCTTCACTAATACCTAAAGTGCATGTATTTGTGTGTATTCGTGGTTTAAAAGCGAGGCAACGCCAAGAGGCGAGGTATCTGGAAATCTTTAAAAACTCAATAAAAGTTAAACCTGCTAAATTTTCGGAATTTACTAGAAAACCATTCTCCCGCTATACCTTCTAATTTTTTCAAGTTGTTAAACAATTAGGGAATCAAAATTTAAAAGTGTAATTTATTATTTTATAATTATATCTTACTAATATATCAAAACACCCTGTCATTCAAGCAAAAAAAACGTTGGATCTACTGCGCATGAATCGTGATCCAGGTCACCACTACCACCAACTCTGGTCAAAGTGCCTCTCTCCTAATCAATCTTGAAGACCGTTAAATTATCATAGTAACATTAATATAGAGAAATTCCAGCCATTCACGCAAAACACTTTGGCTCTACTGCGCATGCGTCAGGATCCAGGTCACAGCTACCACCCATTCCGATCAAAGTGCTTCTGTCCTAATCAATCTGCAAACCCTTTAAATTATCATAGTAACAATAATATAGTGACATTCCTGTCATTCGCGCAAAAAACTTTGACCATACTGCGCGTGCGTCAAAATCCAGGTCACCGCTAACCCCACCACCCTACCCCTATCCAAGTGCCTCCGTTCTAATCAATCATCGTTTCCGTTAAATTATCAGTGAATCTATTATATACAAAAACTCTTGTCATTCACGCAAAAATTCAGAACCTACTGCGCATGCGTCAGAATACAAGTCACCACTACCCCTTCCACCCTACTCAGATCCAAGTGCATCTCTCCTAATCAAAACTCGGTCCCTACTGTCCGTGCATCATGATCCAGGTTAACCCCTCTACCACTCCACGCCGATCAAAGTGCCACTGTCCTAATTTATCTTTATTTCCGTGAAATTATCAGCGTGTGCTTTCCTATTTCAGATGAGGAAGATATTTTAACTTCATAAGACTACTGTTAATAAGTAAAGTCTTTACAGTCGTTTATGTATTTTCTATACTAGTATTACAACGACGTAAAATTTGTTTGTTTGTTTGTACGCAGGGGGTAATCTAATCTCTGGCACCACTGAACCGATTGAAAACATAGTTTTACTAATAAAAAGCTACACTATCCCTGAGCAACATAAGGCTATACTTAATTTTAATAAAAACATTTTTCATTTCAATATTTGTAAATTCGGTCGGAAAAATCCTTAGGTTAGGCCTAGACTGATGAACCAACACATGTATTTACATTTACTACCATAGCAAAAAAGTGAATAAAATAATAAACAGCTGTTTGCTCCAATATTTCCATTAACAGCTGATTTCAAACTCTGAAGCAATTATTTGTTTCTAACTTTTAGGTTAGGTTTTTTATTAAGTGTAGACCTAAGCCTTGTTGGTTCTTTTAACCTTTATTATAACTGCTGTTATAAAATGTACGAAATAATTTCATTTGAACATTTAACATTATTTACCATCTCAGCTTTGGGGTTATTAGATTAATCCTACACCTTTATTATAAAGAAAACATAACATGAGTATGTGTATAGAAGGTTCCAACGGGATTGGCGTATTATTTATTTCAAACACCTACGCCTGTTGGTAATATCTGCCAGACCACTAAGACCTCTCACAATGGAATTCAACAGACTATAAGATAGGAATCGACGGTCGAGTCCGATAATCGATCGGCGACGACAGACGTTAAAACCCAATTTATATACGAGTATTTTCAGAAATTCTCGATGTTTTAGATTGTGAAATACATTTTCGAGATTTTTGAATCTCGTTTTGGTTAGAGGTATTTTTATTACACATTATCCATAGAAAGGTATGATTCTTTTAAGCTGTATATGGGTTCCGTGCCCCACTACGCATGCATGTGTTATATATATGCCCTGGATGATTATAAATAAAAATCCACAAAATGTAGTTATAGAGTTAAGCTGAATAGATTCTCCAGTTGCAGAAAAAAATGTAGTTGGGATTATTGAGTATTGTACCGCGTAAGTGTTAGCTTAAAAGTACATTTTTTCAGCCCCATATAAAATGTTTACAAGTTCTGTAATCGAAAGGTTATAGCAGGGAAACCAAAATAATAATAATTATATTAATCGAAAATTGAAGCACCTTTTTACTTTCTCACTATACTATAGTGTAGAGAAAGTATAGCGATCGCAAAAAAAATCGATGTTGAGATTTTTGTGGAAATATCCGTTTTGGGACCACCTGAAAATGTCTGTCTGTATGCCTGGCTGTATGCCTGTCTGTATGTATACAAAGCTAGAAAGAAAACTATTCGACCGATTTCAATGAAATTTGCACCAAACAATGTCAATTAGACCTGTAAAAGTTTTGAAATTTTTTTTAAAAACGTCTTTTGGCCAAAAACTCCCCAAAAAAATCAGTTATTATTTTTTTTTTATAAAATAACGGCTCTAACGATGTTGATAAAATTTGGTTTATTTGTACCCTACAATAGCTACACAAAAAAACCGCATCCTTCAAAAATTCTCATTCAGCTAATAACAATAATATAGACATGTTTGAGCTAATTGACATGTTCGAAGTCGATCGAATGGTTTTCTCTTTAGGTAATAATAATAATATTTATTACTTACTCTCCTACTTTAATACAATTATGAAGTCACAGTGAATCTGTTTAATAATTGAAATATGTTTGTGAGAAAGTATGTGCCAGTTTCTGGTACCGTTTATTATAAGTCGAATAAACGGGTTACACACGGGTATTGGCGTGCGAAGCACGCAATGCATCGTGTGTTGAAAATACTCCCAATACGGGGGTTGGCGTGCGAAGCACGAAATGCACTGTATATTGAAAATACCTCCAATACGGGAGTTGGCGTGCAAATGCACTGTGCGTCGGCCGCTTCTCATAGTGTTCAGTGTCAAGCTCAGATGTGCGTCCTTAGCAGTGAACGTGTTAATAATTTAAATATGTGTTTGTGAGAAAGTATGTGCCAGTTTCTGGTACCGTTTATTTAGTACTAGGGGCTCTGCCCCTGGACACTTCGCGTCCCAACCCCACCTCGGCCTTCGGCCTCAATGGCTGCTTCGCTTCGCTCGCAGTTGGAAAATTCGCTAAAGAATCTCGTTAATCTTTGGCTCGTTTGTACATAGGTGACCGAGCATAAATCAGCTGTTTTATTTGGCAGGGGACTCAAACTCATTAAACATTATCTCCATAAGATTAACATGGGAAATTTGAAGGATTGTGTGCCGGAGCTCCTTCTCGGATGAATAGCGGCTGAACGGATGATTGGATCTTAAATTTGATGCAAAATCGTTAGTTTGAAATTAAATTTTCTCAACTTTTGTATTTAACATTTTTTTTATCTCTTACCGTTTTCTTGCTAAATGCGCTCAAAGTGGGAAAATGGAGAAATTCAAAAAATCGAAAAAATCGTTTCCGCCCAAAAGGTGCTTCCAAAATTAAAAAAAGTTAAATTCTGGCAATTTTCCCTAAAGTTTCTCGTCGAGAGCTTTAATTCAATTATAAGGTTGATGGGGCTCCGATTACGGGAAGTGCCTAATAATTAATGTCAGTGAATGAGTGAAATCGTCTAGCTTTAAGGACGTTGGGCGGAGCCTCCCTTCTCGGATGAATAGTGGCTAAATGGATGATTGGATCTTAAATCTGACAGAAAGTCTCTCCTTTGAAATTTAATTTTCTACAACTTTTGTATTTAACATTTTTTGCAATCTCTTACCGTTTTCTTACAAAACGCGCTCAAAATAAAAAAATAAAAAAATTTAAAAAATCTAAAACATCTTTCCCGACCAAAATGTGCTTGCAAAATTAAAAAATGTTAACTTCTGGCAATTTTCCCAAAAGTTTCTCGTCCAGAGCTTTAATTTAAGTATAAGGTTGAGGGGGGGTCCGATTACGGGAAGTGCCTAATAATTAATGTCAGTAAACAGTGAAACCGGCTAGCTTTAAGAACGTTGGGCGGAGCTTCCCTTCTCGGATGAATAGTGGCTAAATGGATGATTGGATCTTAAATCTGATGAAAAATCGTTAGTCTGAAATAAAATTTTCTACAACTTTTGTATTTAACATTTTTTGCTATTTTTACCGTTTTCTTACTAAACGCGCTCAAAGTGAAAAAATGAAAAAATTTAAAAAATTTAAAAGTTTTTTCCCGCTCAAAAGGTGCTTGCAAAATTAAAAAATGTTAACTTTTGGCAATTTACCCAAGAGTTTCTCGTCGAGAGCTTTAATTCAAGTATAAGGTTGAGGGGGGTCCGATTACGGGAAGTGCCTAATAATTAATGTCAATGAATCAGTGTTACCGTCTACCTTTATATAAGTAGATTTACTAGCTGCTACCTTCGCTTCGCTCGCAGACGAGATTAAATAAATAAAACGACTATCGGGTAAATAATGTACCTTGCTATTAAACGCAATTATTAAAAAAACTATTATAGATTCGAGTTCCGTGACCCAAAAACGCACAGTGAGCTTCGCCCAAATCGATCTATGTATCCCTTTTAGGCCTACGTAAATTATTACCTATGCTCCAATAAACGCTAAAAATCAAGTTTGAAGACAGTTTGCTACTCATAGCTCCCGAACGAACGTAAACATTACACATCAGGTTTTGGGAGCATTGTTTTTTACTATCTATGAGTACATTTCAGATTGTTGCATACTGTTTTAATTCATATTTAACGGTTTAACCAGCGTATAAGGTAAATTAAAACACAGACGATCGTGCCAAATTTGAACTCAATATCTCATCAACTTCCAAAAATATATTTTTAATTTCCCGCTAAGAAAATTGAAAATTTTCTAAAATCGGGAAGTTATTGGTTTCACCCCGTTTTTCGAAAATCGAGTATTCATCAGATCTCGACGTTTTGAGGTCCTAGGAATCTTCCCTGACCACTTCCGAGAGGGTGTCACCCTGTCTGTAAGGGTGTGTGTGTGTGTGGGGGGGTGTGTGTGTGTGTGTGTGTATGTAAGTATGTGACCCGCTTATAACTTTTGAACGGCTTAACCGATTGGATCCTACCAAACGTCGTTCTAAAGAGTTCCATCAAACTTAGATTTCCTGAAAATTTCAACTAATTCGGACCGGTAGGTTCTGAGAAATTTCGAAAAAACTAAGAAATAAATTTTTTTCAAATCAGGTTTTTTTTGTAATAACTTTTAAACGGCTATACCGATCAATTCCAAAATCTAATCAGCTTTTAACCTTGAAAAGCGACGTCGATCGCTACCAGTCCGGTCAAAATCGGTTAATTCGTTGGTGAGATATCGTGAACGAAAGAAAATCAAAAAAGTGTTTTTTCTCAATTTCTCTAAAATTTTTCATCAGAAAAATTTTTGTTGTCGATTCTTTCAATGGACTCGAAAAACTGCATCGATTGCCTCAAATCGCATAAAAATCGGTTGATTCATTCGCGAGATATCGTGAACGAAAGAAAATAAAAAAAAAGTGTTTTTCCGCAATTTCTCCGAAACTTTTCATCTGAAAAATTTTTGTTGTTGATTCTTTCAATGGACTTAAAAAACTTCATCGATTGCCGCAAATCGCATAAAAATCGGTTGATTCATTCAAAAGTTATGGCAGTTCAAAATTTCCAAAAATAGTGTTTATCAAACTTTCATCATGCTTTTGTAATTAAACTTAGCGGAAAGTTACAGGATGGCCTTTAGGGTCAATCGTTTTCCAAATTTTTTTTAACAAAATGGCGGATAAATAGAAGACAAAACGTTTTTGAGCCTACGTTTATTGGAATTTTTTACCTTATATTTACGAAAAAACCTCTACGGATAAGATGGATGGAAAATAACTGTAGATGAAAATCTGTCAGAGTTTTTGTATATGAGAGAGATAATTACAGACAGTAATTAATTAGACTACATTAATTACGTAAATAGAAACTAATTTCCCCCCTTCAATTAAATGTTCGGTTGTGTACTACATTAGTTAACCAACCTGGTCACGTACTATTTGAAAAAGATTTGTAAAAGGGTGAATAAACTGCTGCGAAAGTACAGACTCCCAACGCTCTGTGTAGAATAATGATGGCGAAGTGAGCTTGATTAAAGCAATTACAAGTTTTCGTTCTTTTCAAATATCCTCTTCGCTTTGTTATGCAAGTGTACGGACAAATAGACAGAGGAAGAGGGACGGAGAGGGAAAAGGGGCGGAAAAATGTTGTGTCAAAGTTCTAGTGCTGTAGGATATATTGCAAAACGTCCGGATAAGTACAATCCACTGCCTTCTTGTGTTGCGTTGCTTTGCTTTGAAACTGATACGACTGTAGTACAGTGAAAATAGATATTTAAAATGGTGACCTTTTAAAACATTTTATTCTTGAATATCTCAAAAACTATTAACTTAACAAGAGACAAACAAAATTATATTTGAACTTCCATAGGAAAGATGAGCTATTGCAGTGACTCTTATGGTGAAACCTATGGCCAGGAGTATTAAATGAGCACTGATCATGGTCCCCAGAACACTTAAAATCATGGTCATTAAAAACTTATATCTATATATTATATAAAAGCGAAATACCGATCACTTATCACGATTTCTCAAAAACTACCAAACGGATTGAAATTAAATTTGGTATGTAGCTTCCTCTAGGGCCATAGGTGCTCACTAAGAAAGGGTTTTAAAAAATTCGAAATTTTAGGGGGGCTTTGGGGGATCAAAGTTATTAAATCAAGATTTCTTCAAAACTACCGAACGGATTGGAATTAAATTTGGATTTAGCTTCCTCTAGGGCCATAAGTGTTCACTAAAAAAGGGTTTTAAAAAATTGGAAATTTTAGGGGGGTAAAAATACTAAATCACGATTTCTCCAAAATTACCGAACAGATTGGAATGAAATTTGGTATGTAGCTTCTTCTAGGGCCATAGGTGGTCACTAAGAAAGGGTATGAAAAATTTCGAAATTTTAGGAGGGGTTTGGGGGGATAAAAGTTACTAAAATCATAATTTCAGATCTTTTATTATTATGACAATAGTGCTTTTATTATTTAAGATCTATATATATATATATATAAGCCAAATACCACTCACTGACTGAACACTTAAAAAGAATACAATTACGTTAAAAAGACTGAAAATACCAACCACCACGGGCAACGCCGTACGGATCAGCTAGTATATGCATATATGTGTTCGTACTCTAACTGCTGCATTTTAAGTCCGATTTGGTCCAAATTTATATAATATACTAGTAAGCCCCCGTGAAAAATCACAGGCTGGTTAATTAGATACACTTCAGAAATACATCATTTAAAATACAAACTATTTGAAAACAACACTAAGTCTTTCTTATATAGACCTATTTAACTATGCTGATGGAGATTTTTAACTCGGTAAAGGTGTACAATAATAAGGATTATAAAACTGAAGGCCTATTTGTTAATAGTAGTTTACGCAACGATTGTATTATGAAGGCCTCTAAGCCACGAGTGAGATGTAAGTTGGAACACGAGCGAAGCGAGTGTTCTAAATATCTCACGAGTAGCTTAAAGGCTGAATACAATCATTGCGTACACTACTTTATCTACGACCAAAAATATACAGGCTATTTGATGTTTGATGTTGATTGTAGATTTAATCATTGAATAAATAGACCAAAGCGAACTAGGTTTCTTATCTTGGGCCAATTCCTCAAAATACGCAATGAAAACATTCTCGGAAAACGAACTAACACCATTTCTAGTTTTCCACTCCATAAACTGGTTATAAATCTTTTCATAACGAAATTTAGATTTTTCTGGCAACAAATTGTTCAGAGCCGAATTTGCTTTTGTATTAATTTCCTCTGGAGTTAAACAAAATTCATCACTATCACTCATGTTTGCGGAATGCGTCAACTCACGTTTGAGGTTAGTTACAATAACACACTAACATCCGGAACGTATGGGTACAATCAGCTGATGTACGAATAGCGTTATTTTTATTACAACTCTACTTCCGTCAAATGACGAGCTCTCATTGGTCTAGAGCCTATTATGTAAAGTGACTCCTGTTAGGTAATGATATCATTACCTAATCGGGTTGGCTTTTGGTTTGTAATGTACCTCTTTCTGATGTTACTTGTAATAGCGTTATTGGTGTTTATTGCAATGGTCGTAGATAAACATTTTTATTTACACACGTTATTATATATTTAAATAAAGATAAAAATACTATCTTTTAATCACTGCATTTGTTATTATTATTTCCGCTAAGATGCATGAAACATTTGTCTTCTTGTTTATCCGCCTTTCTTAGCTTTGTCTTTTCTTCGCCTGGCGCATTTCGGGTAGACCCCATCTTCAGAAGCTTTGTTTGCTACTATCTATGATCTACCATTGTCTCCTATTTATACTTGTTCTCCTCCCCCACCCCCCTTTCAACCTGTTTACTGTCTGTTCTCTATTGTTTGTAAACTAGTAAACAACTATTCTTTTTAGATCATTGACCTACGTCCTATATTTCTAGAATTTTCCATTTTTATATTAATTTTATATTTTCAAAAATAATGTTAGATTGTGTGTTAATTTGCTCATTTATTATTTTTTGGTCTTTTAACTTTAATTTAAATATTTAAATGTTTTCTATTATATTAAGCCTTGTTCCTTTATTTATTGGGTGGATTAATTTAATAGATGTTTGCATATCTCTAGGTTTGTGGTCCTCGTTAGTTAAATGATTCGCGAAATTTGAATCTTTTTTATTATTATATTTAAATGATCTTATATGTTCTTTATATCTAGTTTTTAATTTCCGTCCAGTTTGACCAATATATTTAGCATCGCATTCGCATTCTAATAGGTTTAAACTCCACTTTGGTTGTATCTGTCTCTTTTTTCTATATTATTATTTAATTTGCATTTTATTGTATTATTCGTTTTCATTGCTATATTTACTCCATATTGTTTAAAAAATCTTTTAAATTTATATATTTCTTTACCCGTGTATGTTATTAATGTCCATTTTTCTTTTTTATTATTATTCTCTGTAAGCCTATTTATTTTCTTTTTTGATTTTATATTTTTTACAAGTTTGTCTATTGTTTTTGGTGAATATCCATTGTTGATTGCTATTTGAATTATAATGTTTAATTCTTTTTTATATTCAAATTTGTTGAGTGGTTTTGCCTGTAGTCTATTTATCATATGCCTAAACGCTGCTAATTTATGTTGCATTGGGTGATTTGATTCCGCATGTATGATATTATTAGTATGCGTTTCTTTTCTCCAAATCCTATTTTATTTTTGTGATTAAAATACTAAAATACTATCTTTTAGTTGCTTTTTATTTCAACTGATAGATCAAATGATTTAGAAGTTATTAAATTATATGAAAAAAATTAATAATCGAATATGGTTATATCTTATAGGAAGATTACGAATGTTTCCGACGTTAAATATATCTCTAAACGGTATTATTTATATTCAGTTTATAACCTCAAAACAAATATTATAATGTATATTATAGCATATATTAGTTCTACAAGTCATATTTAAAAAAATCAACTTCACAAGAAATTATAACGATTGAAGTTGTAAACATAACCCCAAACTATAATCCACACTGAGATTATGAATCTCTAATAACCTCAAAACTAAGATGGTTAATAATGTTAAATGTTCAAATTAAATAATTTCTTATATTTTATAAAAGCAGTTATAATAATGGTTAAAAGGACCAGCAAGGCTCAGGTCTACACTTTAAAACCCTAACCTAAAAGCTAGAAATAAAAAATAATTGTTTCAAATTTTCAAATCGGCTGTTACTGGAAATATTGGAGCAAACAGCAATATTATCTGTTATTTTATTTAATTAGTTGCTATGGTAATAAATGTAAATACATGTGTTGGTTTATCATTCTAGGCCTAACCTAAGAATTTTTTCCGAATAAATTTACAAATATTGAATTAAAAAAAGTTTTTATCGAAATGAAAGCCTATGTTACTCAGGGATAGTGTAGCTTTTTATTGGTAAAACTATTTTTTCAATCGGTTCAGTAGTTCCAGAGATTACCCCCTACATACAAAAAAACAAAAAAAAAACAAAAAAAACAAACTTTATCCCCTTTATAATAATAGTATAGTAAAAGTATTGTATCAGTATAAAGGTTATTGCCTCAAACGGGCAAAATACTGAAATGTGCAAATAATTTCAAAAACAAATTAGGCTTTTATACAGGTGACTTTTTTAATGGGCCGCCATTGGTACCTTGGTTTTTTATATTCTGAAAAATATGTTGGTAAATATGGATGCCATTTTCCAAATCGGTGTACAACTATCTTTTCATTCGTCGTGTTTGTTATCGTTCCGACCGTAAGAGAGCAGCAATCAACATAATTTGTTGTCCTGCAAAACTAAAGGTTAAACAAAAGACGTCGAAGTCTTGTAGGGCTCGTTTAACCTCAACGGAAACCTTACATAGGCAGTTTCTGTATTGATTCGCATCCAAACGTGCGGGGGATGTTTACCACCAGCAGCACCACTACTCGAATGTGTTTAGCAGGCTGTTTAAAAAATGTGGACTATTAACATTCACCTACGAGTTTGTCGCATCATTTGCAATCATAGGAATGCAGCGCTATCCATCCAGCCACCATTTTGTGTTTTTACTAAATAATTTATATTTCTAGAGCGGTTAAACCGATTGATTTCAAACTTGTCACGGCCCTTAATTACGTAAAGAACTAATTAACTCAAAATATCCAGCTTAATTCAACAATCCGTTTCAAAATGGAGGTCATCTTAAATTTGTCAGGGAGAAAAAACAACTAAAAAACGGTAAATTTCTTAATTTAACTCGGAATAACCCAATAAGTTCTGTGAACTAGATACAACCCGGGAGGGTTGTTAATTGTTAAATCCGTGCCATTGGAAACCCCTGCGTGCTCCGCACGTCAACCCCGTTGGAAACTTCTATACACATGATCATGTTATGCTTTCTTTATAGGAAACTAGCTGCCCGATCCGGATTTGCACGGATAGACAAATCAAAGTTAAATGTACGGTATATTAACAAAAAATATATTATATCAATACATATATTACACTAGTCCTATGTGTTTCTTATGGGGATTTTTAGTAACTTTGACCCCCCCCTCCAAACCCCCCTAAAATTTCGA
>JAGFPH010000569.1:438013-457240 GCA_018207615.1 Philaenus spumarius
ATATAGGTGATTGTCTACCATATTATAAAAATATAGGTGATTGTCTACCATATTGTAAAACATATACTTATAGGTGATTGTCTACCATACCTTATTGAAAAAATATAGGTGATTGTTTAATATACTGAACACATTTAGGTGATGTTTACTATACTGAAAAAATGTAGGCGATTGTTTAATATACTGAAAAAAATGTCTTAGGTGATATTTTGTCGAATGACTAATAAATAAATTAATTAAGAAAAATGCAAGCTTAGTTATACAGCCTGTGAAATAATATACTTCTCTCTGCTTGTCTTGTAATCGTTTGCATTATTAGATTTTAGGTTAAAATAAACCTGACATACCCTGAAGACAGATACCGACCATTAACACCGTCCTCGCGTATTATTTATACCTACCTCCATCGACGCAACATCTGCATTTAATCAAAACACTCTTATTTACATGTGTCCTTCCCCCCACCCCTCGACAACTGACAACTACATTAGGTATACACTAAATGGCGGGAACTGTCGACCCTATACGAGGGGGAGAACGTACAATAGGGCCCGCAATGAATGCTCACATCTTGGGTGTTGTGTGTTTATTACATTACCGACAGAATCGTCAGAATCGCCCATATTGCTAAATGGAAGTTAGTGTGGATTTTGATAATGAACTGTAAAAAGTATTTTAGTTTTAAAAAGATCTTGAAAATCACAAAAAGTGTGTTATTCCTAAATAAAGGCCTTCCAACGATATTGCACTACCTCTTGGCAACCGGACGGCATCTCACAAGGTACGTGCCGACTGTAGTCGGGCGCATAATAAAATGACAGCGCTCATTACATCAAAGCCTGATATTTCAATTAGCCTGCAACAGACCCAACTGTAACAGGTCTTAAAGTGAAGCTCAATTCAAACAATCCCTATACTTCATGATGCAGTAAGATCTGCCAAAACAGGTTTCATAGCTTCGGTTCCTTTCGTTTAGTCGATTGCATCAATAAAAATCCGGTGTAAGGTTGTTGCGATATCGGGAAGTTTCCGATATTCGGTATTGATATCGATATCAAGCTCTAATGTCGATATCACGATATTATCGAATCAAAATATCGAAATCAGCATATCAAATTATATCGATATTATTTTTTTTAACTAGTAAAATAAAGACTAATAATACGGTTATATGGTAGGCCTAATTATTTACTTACATGTGAGGTTATGATGTATTTTGCTTGTATTTTGAAAAGCACGTCAAACTAACTCTAAAACTCAATCAACAACTGTTACTATAACTGAATCTATTCAACACTAACATTCAAAAATTTCTTAGGTTAGGCCTAGACTGATGAACCATCACATGTATTTACATTTATTGCCATAGCAACCAATTGAATAAAATATCAGATAAAACAGCTGTTTACTCTAATATTTCTATTAACACCCGATTTCAAACTTTGAAGCAGTTATTTGTATTTCTAACTTTTAGGTTAGATTTTTTATTAAAGTGCAGACCTGAGCCTTGCTGGTTCGTTTAACCTTTATTATAACTGTTGTTATAAAATATACGAAATAATTTGATTTGAACACTAAACATTATTTTCGGGGTTACTATTAATCCTACACCTTTATTATAAAGAAACCATAACATGATTCTGTATATAGAAGGTTCCAACGGAGTAGGCGTGCGGAGCACGCAGGGGTTTCCCCTAGTGTATTAGTAAAGGTGTTACTTAGCACTCAAAAACGTTCTCAAGTTTGGGATAACGGTTATAGGCCTAACGTCAAAATTAGCATACGTTTGATGGTGTGAACATTACTACGCAAATTCAATTGCATTACTAAAGTTATGGTAATTTTCACTTATACAGAGTGTTCCAGAACTCTCTACCAATACTTTTAGGTATTGTTACGCTACTAAAGTCAACTCACAACGCCATACATAATTAAAATATATAAAAGTCAGTAGATTGTTTACAAAACTGTCGTTTTTATTTTTCACTTGTTAATTTGTATCTTAAAAACGGATTGATGAAATAAGTTGAGTTTTTTAATAAAAATAAACGGTATCAGTTAACTGACACAAACTTTCTCCCAACTTACTGTAGTCAAAATAATATTGTTTTTAATCATTTTATTTACTACTTTTTAGAACAAAACAAAAAAATAATATTCTACCTACGTCAATCGTATAAAAAAGTTATTGTCCCAGGCGGGATTCGATCGCGCGACCTTTGAATTACTGGCCGTCCTCGCTACCGTTGTGCTACCCCGTGCGGCCGTCGCCGTGATGCTAGATTGACAACATAAACTTGTTTATTTTTTAACATTTCCCCATAATTATGAAACGCCGAAGTTTTGATAAAAGCAGGTGGTGTCATTTTGTTTGGCATCTTAAGCACTATAAATACTGAAAATTTGATCAAAATCGTTAGAGCCGTTTTTGAGAAATTTGCATTTTTGTCGTTTTTTATTGGTTTTTAGGGGTAAATTACCCTTAAAAATTAAAAATTCCAAAAAATGAAAAAAAACGCCTGGAGATATTAGGGTTAAGTACCTACATACCAAATTTCATGAAAATCGGACCAATAGTGTCCCCTCTGGTCGTGTATACATACTGACACACTGACAGACAGACACCACGTTAAAAACACTTTTTTGGGTTCAGGGAGCACCAAAACAAAAAATTCCACTAAAAATATTTTTGGGTTCAGGGAGCACCAACACAGATAATTGCACTAAACAATTGTTTGGGGTTCTGGGAGCACCAAAACAGATAATTCAACTGAAAATTCAAATTCGAACATTTTTACGAAAACAATACTTTCTCCATATACTACGTATAGGGTGGAGAAAGTAAAAAACTACATAAAAATATTCAACTATCTCGAACCACGCAATTGAAATTAGAAGCATAATTAAAATAATTCGACCACGCAACTGACCGCTGAAGTGAGTTGAGCTTCCAAAATTAAGTTTACGTGTTTTAATGTTTCAACCAACAATTTGAGAAACTGGTCTACTCAAGAAGAAGCTGAATAGCTGCCTATGTGTGCAAAATATATTAGTAGAATTGTTTGCATCTCAGCCACGCTGGTCATGGTCCCCAGAACACGTTTTGCAGTGTCATTAAAAATGTTATATTTATACGTATACCAGGTGCCTTAAAAGTCCCCCCCCCCCGAAAAATTGCTTTCAAAATGATTTTATAAATTTTATTTTTTACAAAATTTTCTAAGATGTAGGAGTCGACTAAAATTTACGAAATCGATTTGGAAGCATTGTTTTAGGTCAAGCACTTTGAAATAAACATTTTTGTCTCTTGAAATTTTTGCGAAAAATTCTTCCTTTTCGAGATATTTGCAACTTTATGTCGATTTATTTCAACACGTTTACGGCCGCCATATTGTTTCGGGTAGTCCGATTTTTATTTTCTTTATGTCATTTTCCTATTATTAAATAGACCTTTAAAATGACGTATCACATAACAATACTTCCTATTTAAAAATTTTGAGTCGCCCCCAAAATCCCCCATTTTTAGGGGACACTTAAAATTTCCGATTGCTTCAAAAGGTACTTTGGTCTAAGTTATTATCGTTCCCCAAAGGATATTTGTTTGTTTTAACAAACACAAAAGTTAAAGGGGGGGGGGGACTTTTAAGGCACCTGGTATGTGTTCGCACTCTAACGGCCTTATTTTAAGACTGATTTGGTACACGTTGGTTAGATAAAATAAAACCTGAACACAAAATCTCACAATAAATACGTTTACTAACTACGTTTTATTGTGAGATTTTGTGTTCACGTTTTATTTTATCTAAGTTACTTTCCCACAAGTCAAGCTCATTAGTTATTTACAAACGTTGGTGTCTAAGTCGATAGGACGATTTTGTTATCACGTTTTTTGACAGGAAGTAACTATTTTTTTAGATTTTTCGTACTAGAATTAAACTTGTGTAGGGTTTTATCTAAAAACAAATGTAGGATATAATTCTGCACATTTTGTTTTTTTACACGACGTTATAGCTATCTTGGTTCCTTCAAAAACGATCAAAACTCAAAATACCATAAAAAACCCGATTTAATTCCACGTGAGGCATCTTCTGGTCCGAGGGCGACGGCCGAGTAAGTACACCGCGAGTGAAGCGAATAATCCATAAGCCGAGGCTGCAAACTCGCAAAGCTGGAGTGGAACGAAGGAGAGCGTGAGTCGAAGCTAGAGGCTTAGGTGCGAACAAATCCTACTAATTTAGCACACAGGCAGCTATTCAGCGCCTTCGTGAGTATATCAATGTCCCAAATTGTTGGTTGAGACCCTCAAACATATAAATTTAATTTCGGAAGTTCGCTCAAATTACGTCAGCGTTTCAGTAGCGTGATGGAATTATTTTCACCTTGTTTTGAATGACAAAATTGCCCACAGTTCAAGCGATATATTCACTGCAATTAATCCTATTACTTTAAATGAGCAATTCTTATATATCTATCTTTGTACGTATCTTTGTATCTGTCACGGATCTCGAAAACGGCTCTAACGAATTCAAAGAAATTTTGTATTTAGGTGTAGTTTTGATTTTTAAGTACACCCATATAGTTGTATTTCGTGTAAAAACGCATTTTTTTTAGAAAATCTAATTTAAAAGTTGAAAATGTTAACCTTGGTTACAAAATAACAACGAAATTGTAAATAAAGCGATCAAAACAGCTGTTTATAAACAAGCCAATTTATACTGTTTTATCAGCTGTTCATTAAATAGTTTTTAATAACTGTTAAAAACCAAGCTAATTTATACTATTTTAGCACGTTGGAATTAGAATAAATTGGGCCTGATTTAACAATTAATTTATTTTGTCAAAAAAAAGGTAAACTTGGCAAATATGGGTACATTCGAATAGTCAATTTTGTAATATAAGCCTGGCTCATTTCTGAAACATAGTATTGAGATTATGTTAATCTTGCAATAATTTTTACTATGTTTAGGCCTGGTTTCAAAACTTTAGTTGACAGAACATAGTAGAACTAGGACTAAAATCGTAATGAAAGCCTCTCACGTTTCTAAAGCATGTGTTTGAAGTTATAATTAATCTTGTAATTACTGTAATAATATTTATGCCTGGTTTCATAATTTTACAAACCTATGTACAAACGAGCCAAAGATTAACGAGATTCTTTAGTGAATTTTCGAACTGCGAGCGAAGCGAAGCAGCCATCTGAGGCCGAAGGACGAGGCGGGGTTGGGATGCAAAGCGTCCAGGGGCAGAGCCCCTAGTTACCTCTATTCAAACACAGACGGATCATGTTGATTTGATAAACACAAACATCGACCATTCCCTTTAGCAGTGCACACCTAGCTCTCCAAAGTTTACCATACATGATGACCACCTCTCCAAAGTTTACCATACATGATGACCACCTTAAGTGTTCAAAATGTGGTTAACTTGTTAAACTGTTTTGTTGTGTGTTTTATTATGTGTTGTATGTATTTATTATGTTAAGTGATCTGACCATGACATTATAGACGTCGAAACCAGTAGAACAATAAACCATTACAAATAGGGATTGTGCCGGACCATAATAAAGGAATAAAAATATTTAATTAATATACAATCCTGGAGGCTAAAAGAACTAAAATGTTCCTATTCATTTTGAATCAGTACAAATACTACTAGGCCTACCTTATTACTGAACCAGACATTTTCCTCTACAGTTTTTCTAATGCAAATGTATTCTTTCCAAGCTAAACTAAAATTGCATTTTTCTAAAAAAAATCAGCGAATAACTCCCTCTACATCATAGGATTGCATCCGAGTACGTATTTTCTAAAAAAGGTGAACCCCGCCTTATTAGCGAATTTCCATAGAAAAGATGAGCTATTGCAGTGACCCTTGTATGAGCACCGATCATGGTCCTCAGAACACGTTTTTTGGGATGTCATTATGATGTCACTCTAATGACCTCAGTTTCCGTCCGATTTGGTCCAAATTCGGTACGCAAGTTGGTCGTAGTCGAACAGGCGAGTTCGTCAACCAAAAAAACATCAACAACCGGAAGCACGTTTTTTGACCGGAAGTAACTATTTAAGATTTTTCGTACCAGAATGAAATTGTTTGATGTGTTTTGCTAACAAAATAAATTTAGGCTATTATTCTGCACATTTTGTTTTTTTACACAACCTTATAGCTCGCTTGGACAAACCAAAATATACCAAAACGTAAAATAATTCGCGGGAATCGTACCATGGGGAATCTCCAGATCCGAGGCCAAGGGCCGAATTCGTACGATGCGAGCGAAGCGAAGCAGTCCACAAATCGAGCCCGCAAGGACTAGTTAAAAACTCGCAAAGCAAATTTTTCCGCTGCGAGTGGAACGAATTTGTTTTCCGCTGGATTCCTAGTTGCGAACAAATTCTACTAACTTATTTCGTACGCATAGGCAGCTATTCAGCGCCTTCGTGAGTAGACCACGTTCCCAAATTGTCGATTGAAACCCTATAACATATTAATTTAATTGTGGAAATTCGCTAAACTCACGTCAGCGTTTCAGCTGCACGACGGAATCATTCTCTTTAAACAACGCCTCCACGGAACAAACAAGCCAATAAAACCAACTACAGTATATGATTCTAATACAATTCAGTCGACTAAGTTCACTTCGTTAGATTAGCCCCGCATACATGCGAGGATTTCACAAATCTAGCGTGCTCTGTCACATTGACAAGAAGGAAATTGTTTAAAGCTGACATCGGAAATACGGGAAATCTTTTTTGCAAAGCAGTCTGCTCGCACAACGTCGCCTCCAATATTCCAGGAGACGTCTACAGGTGCAAAACGGCGGAAACACAATTCTTTGTATTTAAATCAAACTACTGTAGTAATTGAATTAAACACGAGACTATCTCTAATCCGGCTGCTACGCGGTAACCAAAGTAAACTCAACTAAGGAACCGATTCCCTTCAATTAAAACTAATTCATATCTGCGATCAAGTTAGTTTACTATTTTGAAGTTAGTTTCATGGATACCAAATGTTTAACACGTTCACTGCTACGCAAATTTCGTATCTCCTATGCTAGGAGCTGACCTTTTATCTATATATATAAAAGCGAAATACCACTCACTTACTAACTCACTGACTCACTCATCACGATTTCTCAAAAACTACCGAAAGGATTGGAATGAAATTTGGTATGTAGCTTCCTCTAGGACCATAGGTGCTTACTAAGAAAGTGTTTGAAAAAATTCGAAATTTTAGAAGGGGTTTGAGGGGATCAAAGTTATTAAAAAACGATTTCTCCAAAATTACCGGACAGATTGGAATGAAATTTGGTATGTAGCTTCCTCTAGGGACATAGGCGCTCGCTAAGAAAGGGTTAAAAAAAATTCGAAATTTTAGGGGGCTTTGGGGGGATCAAAGTTATTAAATCACGATTTCTTCAAAACTACCGAACGGATTGGAATGAAATTTGGTATGTAGCTTCCTCTAGGGCCATAGGTGCTCACTAAGAAAGGGTATGAAAAATTTCGAAATTTTAGGAGGGGTTTGGGGGATCAAAGTTACTAAAATCATAATTTCAGATCATTTATTATTATGACAATAGTGCTTTTATTATTTAAGATCTATATATATATAAAAGCCATATACCACTCACTGACTGAACACTTAAAAAGACTGAAAATACCAACCACCACGGGCAACGCCGTACGGGTCAGCTAGTTTTTTATATTTATAGCCTAAACGAGTAGAAATTACTTTATTTTTTATTTTTGAGTTAAGATTGATATAGGCTAGGTTGTTTAGCCTAAGTTGGTAGTCGGCTTTCTCTACTTAGGCCTAATTAATATAATCAAAAGAGTCAATAATCTATGAGCGGACGATAAGTTTTAAAATGAGGAAAGTTTCGCAAAACACGGCAGTTTAATTACAAAGCACTTTGCTTCATTAAACGTCTCGCAAAACTTTTATTGCCGGTGTAAATGAAGCTGGGTTTGTACACTTCAATTATCGATCGACGTATCTTTACTCGATAAAGTTTTACTATACTGAAGGACTATGTGTTTTTTAAAGATTTAGGTTAGGTCGTGACTTAAAAGAGGCGTAATTTTCTACTTACGAGTCCTAAAAGAACTAACAATTGTAACTAGCCTATTATAAACAAATAAGGCCCGCAGTCAAATTAAAATACAACAAATGAATAATTCGACCACGCAGCTGAACCGCTGACGTGAGTTGAGCAAATTTCCAAAATTAAGTTTATAGGCCTATGTTTTAGGGTTTCAACCAACAATTTGGGAAATAGGTCTATTCACGACGGTGCTGAACAGCTGCATGGTTCGCACGCCATTCCGCACATTGGGATTAGGTACTTCAATACACAATGAATTGCTTGCTTTACACGCCATTCTGCATGTTGGGAGTATCTTCAATACACAAAGCATAGCGTGCTTCGCACGCCATTCTACAAATTGGGAGTATCTTCAATACACAAAGCATTGCGTGCTTCGCACGCCAACCCCCGTATTGGGAGTATCAACAATACACAATGCATTGCGTGCAATGGCTTTGAACCGAGCAACGTAGACAACCAACATGTTACCAAATTTGAACCAAATCGGACTTAAAATGCGGCCGCTAGAGTGCGAACACATATGTACATGTACATATATATATGATTTTTAAAGACACCCCAAAACGTGTTCTGGGGACCATGATCGGTGCTCATTTGCTACTCCCGACCTTGGGTCTTACCATAAGGGCCACTGTATAGCTCATTTTTCGTATGGAAATTCGCTAATAAGGTTTATTAAATTCATGTATAACAAATAGAGGCCTTCGCTAGAGCTGGCAGCTAACTCTTCATCTTGGACAAATGGACAAGCAGGTACCCGTGCTTCGCTCACAAAAAAGAAAAAGTAATGAAATGAATATCGGGTACAATAATTGTATTTTCAATTTGACATACGATCTGAGTTTCCCGGCACAAAAATCCACCGCGTAGTGAGTTTGGTCCAAATCTATCATTCTTATTCCCCTTCCACCTCATGGTTTACTTTTTCTACGTATCTTGTAAGAAATGAATGTACAAAATTTACCAGCGCTCTAGCTGTAAGTAAAATATAACAATTAATTTGTATTGTTTTAGGGGTTGTTATCATATTTTCACCCCTTAGCAGCACGCGACAAAATGCAAATCTGGGTTTACTTTTTCTAAGTAACTAGCTTGTAAGAAATAAATGTACAAAATTTCCAGCTCTATACTTTTAAGGAAAGTGTAACAATTTATATTTATTGTTTTAAGGGTTGTTTCAAGAAAGGGTTTGAAAAATTTCGAAATTTTAGGAGGGGTTTGGGGGGGATCAAAGTTACTAAAATCATAATTTCAGATCTTTTATTATTATGACAATAGTGCTTTTATTATTTAAGATCTATATATATAAAAGCCAAATCCACTCACTGACTGAACACTTAAAAAGAATACCATTACGTTAAAAAGACTGAAAATACCAACCACCACGGGCAACGCCGTACGGGTCAGCTAGTACACGATATGTGTTTACTATTATTCTAATTTAAGATTTAATTAATGTTAACAGCGTTCAAAATAAGTTTTAATTCATGCTCAAATAATAAATTTCTGTAGTCCTCTTACTGCTCACTTTTCTACGTGTGAGTAATTAATTACAGCTTTATAATGATTCTGGTTAAAAAAATCGTTTTTTTTTAATAATAATTGTAACTTTAATAGATGGATCTGAAAACTGTATGTTGGATTTAATACTTCTGTTACATTTGCAATATTAAATTCTCAAGGCCATTGCCATTTATTCACATCCTCTTTAAACAATAACCAAACAATTTAGGCCAATCTTACGGTGTATGCAACAACGTGTTTAAAGGCCCGCCATTTTGAAATAAATGGCCTATTCTACCTGAATAAATTAAGTAATAAGGATGTACAAGACGGGATATAGTAGAAGCAATCATAGGACGATTCATTTTTGTATGAATATTTTACTAAACTAATGTTTCTACTTAGAAATAAAAATATGTAGCCTACACTGGGCAGTAAGACAATAAATATTTTCGGAATGGCACTAATGCAGGTTTGCTAAACTTACAATACTAGAACAATACAATTTAGGCCTAAACGTTCAATGTCAGGGTTTATTTATACTTCTATACTAAAATTTGTTTGTTTGTTTAAGCCTTTGTATGTAGGGGGAGGATGGAGGGTTAATCTCTGGAACTACCTAACCGATTGAAAAATAGTTTTACTAGGTAATCAAAAGCTACACTATCCCTGAGTAACAGACAGTAAATTAATTTCGATAAAAACATTTTTTATTTCAATATTTGTAAATTTAACCCGGAAAAACGTCTTAGGTTAGGCCTAGACTGACGAACCAACACGTGTATTAACATTTATTACCATGGAAACCAATCGAATAAAATAACAGGGTAAAACAGCTGTTTGCTCCAATATTGCCGTTAACAGCTGATTGCAAACTTTGAAGCAATTATTTGTATTTATAACTTTTAGGTTAGGTTTTTTATTAAAGTGTAGACCTGAGCCTTGCCGGTTCTTTTCACCTTTATTATAACTGCTGTTATAAAATACACGAAATAATTTGATTCGAACATTTAACATTATTTACTATCTTAGCTTCGGGGTTATTATTAATTCTACATCTTTATAATAAAGAAAACATAACATGATTATGTGTAGGCCTATAGTAGGTTCAAACGTGGCGTGCGAAGCACGCAGGGGTTTCCCCTAGTAGGGTAATATTAAATACAGATATAATTTGCTCGTTTGTATGTAGGGGGTAATCTCTGGAACTACTGAACCGTTTGGAAAAATAGTTTTACTAATAAAACGCTGCACTATCCCCCTGAGTAACATAGGCTAGAATTAGTTTTGATTTAAGTGTTAAAAACAACCCCTAATAAATATTATTTATTATACTTTCCTTAAAGCTACAGAGCTGAAATTTTGTACATTTTTATTTCTCACAATAAGATAGGCCTACATAGAAAACGTAAACTAGATTTGCATTTTGTCGCGTGCTGCTAAGGGGTGACAATATGACAACAACCCCTAAAACAATACAAAATAATTGTTATACTTTCCTTAAAAACAAAATGTTATTACTTTGCTAATCAAATTTCGCTTTCTTCGTGAAATGTCTAATCTGTATGGTAAATTATTTACCAGAATTTGAGAAACAAGTGTACATCGGTAGGCGATCATTAAATGGCTTGACTTACTCCGTTCAAAATTTAATTCCAATTTGCAGACATATTCGACAAACATCACATATCCCCCTTACCAGCATTTTAAATATGTTTAATGATATTAATCCACCATATCATCGATACAGTTAAAAATAAATTTTGAATGTACGATAAAATTATTGTTAGTAAGTTTTAGCTAACCTACGTAAACAACCTGATATTGGAAAGTTGGCATAAGCAAATATTTTAAAACTAGGCCTACCTACCTTCCATATTAAACCTTTGCCAAATAAGATACAAAACGGAACAGAATAAATTATTGCAATAATTACGGAACAGATCAAAGTAAACCATAAACTTTGGTTGAAAATTAATATTTAATCAACTCCTATAAAAGCGAGTGTACGTCCGTACGTGAGTAACATTATAATATAACAGCTGATTTCACCCATCATCTGTACTACTGAAACAAACCTAGCAAAGATTATATTTTTGGGGTTATGTTTACAACTTCAATCAATGTAAGTCTTGTGAAGCTGATTTTCTTAAAACACGAGTGAAATAACTAATGTAGGCTAAAATACGTTATAAGATTTACTTTGAGGTTATGCAATTAATATAAATACAATATTTTATCATCAATATATTTTTGTATACAAATTTAAAGAAAAGATACCTATTTGTTTAACTTCAGAAACATTCGTACATCTTCGTATAACATATAAACATATTCAATTATTAGTTTCTATAAGTTACTGTAATATTAATAACTTCTAAATCATTTATTTGATATATCAATATGTAATAAAAAACAATTAAAAGATAGTATTTTTATCTTTCTTTATGTATACAGGGTGTCCCCGAACTCTCTGGACCTCTTTTGTGGTTCTTGGGATCGAGACAAACATATTTCACAATATATACATGGGTCTAAGGGGCTTATTTTTTCGTCTGTCTGTCTGTATGTGTTTTTTACAAAATACTTAATATTTTTGGAAGTAGAAAGGATATTGAGCTCAAACTTTGTACACACATTTGTTGCGTAACCTCTTATCACTGTTCGAAGAATTAGAACATTATTTCAAATATTTTCAAAATGGCGGCCGTTTATAATTTTTAATGTCAAATATCTCAGAAACCGCTAACTTTACAAAAAAATTACAAGAGACAAAAAAGTTTACTTTTTTAATGACAAACACAATGGTTTTTTATTTTGTCTGTAGCTTAAAGGATAACAGAGACAATGACAAAAAAAAGGAAAAATGTATTTCTTGGTAGTTGTCAACAATACCAGAATTACTCTAGAAACAAAATATTTTAAAGTTATTATGAGCTAAAATAATCAGTTATTTGCATTATGTTCTGAGCACTTTCTGAGCTGATTCTACTAGCAAAAAATAATGAAAAAAGTTCATATATTCACAGGTCCGGAAATGTTTTGTTTGCGAGTTACAGCTGGCGAAAGATTTCATGCATGTTTCAGACTAATCACAGAAACGAATCGCTATTGAGACCGAATTTTGCGTTTTGGGTCAAATATCGCAACAATTACTGCAGTTACAGTACTGGGACCTATTTTTTAAAATTTATCTGCTCATTTAACGTAAATTAAATTAAATTTTACACCTTAATTAACGCCCTACATATTTTAATATTGATTCGCTTCTGTGAGTAATCTGAAACACGTGTGAAATCTTTCGCCAGCTCTCTCTAACGAAGCATTTCCAGACCTATGAATATATGAACATGTTTATTATTTTTTGCTAGTGGAATCAGCTCAGAAAGTGCTCGAAACATTATGCAAATAACTTATTAGTATTTTTTTGTCAATAGCTCTGTTATCATTTAAGCTAGACAAAATAAAAAACCATTGTGTTTATCATTAAAAAAGTAAACTTTTTTGTCTCTTGTAATTTTTTTGTAAATTTAGCGGTTTTTGAGATATTTTACATTAAAAATTATAAACGGCCGCCATTTAGAAAATATTTAAAATAATGTTCTAATTTTTCGTACAGTGATAAGAGGTTACGCAACAAATATGTGTATAAAGTTTGAGCTCAATATCCTTTCTACTTCCAAAAATATTAAGTATTTTGTAAAAAACACATACAGACAGACGAAAAAATAAGCCCCGTAGACCCATGTATATATTGTGAAATATGTTTGTCTCGATCCCACGAACATATCCACAAAAGAGGTCCAGAGAATTCGGGGACAGCCTGTATAATAACGTATATAAATAAAAATGTTTAACAAGTAGGCATACAGTTTTATAATCCTTATTATTGTACACATTTACCGAGTAAAAACTCTCCGCCAGCATAGTTCTGTTATGTAGGCCTACATAAGTATTCCTTAATGTTGTTTTTTAAATGATGTATTTCTGATGTGTAGCTTATCTAATTGTTAAACAGGCTGTGATTTTTCACGGAGGCTTACTAAGTGTAAACATAATTATTTAAACATAGACAAGTTAGGCTAGGCTAATCTCGAGTTATCACCATACCAGTATCTAACATTCACAGTCGAGTAAATATAAAGTTTCTGTTATCTAGTTTCAACTTAGACGGATCTAATACTACAGGAAATTAAATATAGACAAAGCTGGCGTGAAATTAAAAAATGTATAAAGCTTCCTAACCTAAAAAAAACTCACCTCAAGCCATAGTTTTCTTTCAACACAAACACTCAAAACAAGTACACACACTGCAACTACGACCAATAAACGAAATTCAAAACACTAGTAACAAAACAACACAAATTTCTTACGATCGTCACATGGACATAAACACAATTGCAGAATGTTTAACAAAGTAAAGAAATACGGATCACTAAATGATAAACGCAAGTATAACCTCAAAATCAATCACAGATATACACAAAAACGTTATTCAACAGAACAAAGTCGTTCGGCTTTTTCGTTCACGAAACACAATTTAGTTCATCAAACAAACACAAAATCGGAACGTTTAAACACAAGCAAGCAGGAAGATAGTTGGAAAATTATCAAACGCCGAGTAGCCAAAGCCAAGCACCGGAGCACGAAACTAACTGACGCGGGGGGAAATGTTTTGAATGATTCCCCCACCCTAGAGGCACAGACAGTAGTATTTCACGCCAGACATGAGTAATCAATAGTGTTTTAGTTCCGGCGATCTTTACTAGAATGCGACACATAACGGGCGGCGATCAACTGTTTTGCATGAACGGGATCATGCAGGCCATGAATTTGTAACATCAACGTCTGTCTACTTTGACGAAAAGATTTTTGGATTGTTACATATTCATACCGTTATAAAAATGTCACTATTAAAATTTAATGTAACATTGTAATGACAATTTACTATTGTAATTCTAATGTTTTTATAGGTTAGCCACTACAATCTTCCGCATTGTTTCTTTTACAGGCAGTATCGTTAACGTAAAATCTAAAATAACACCTTATTCTTAGACTAATAGTTACGCATTCAATTTTAATTAAGTGAAAAGTTCCCTAAAGGTTATTTCATTAACTAGTAAGTCCCAGTGAAAAATCACAGGCAGATTAATTAGAAACACGTCAGAAATACATAATTTAAAAAAATAATAAAAACAACAGACTTTATTCAGGCCTAAGCTTACCTCTGCTGACGTGAATTTTAATTTTTGGTACTGTATTTGTTTACAATTATAAGGATTACAAAACTGTAGGACTATTTGTTAAATTTTTTTATTTATATTCATTATTATATCTATACTAATATTATAAAGAGGTAAAAGTTTGTTTGTTTGTATATAAGGGGATAATCTCTGGAACTACTGAACCAATTAAAAAAATAGTTTTTCTAATAAAAAGCTACACTTTCCCTGAGTAACATAGGCTATAATTCATTTCGATAAAATTTTTTTTATTTCAATATTTGTAAATTTAGTCGGAAAAAGTTCTTAAGTCAGGCCTAGACTGTTAAAAAAACACACGTATTTACAATTATTACAATAGCAACCAATTGAATAAAATACCTAGCTATTTGCTCCAATATTTCCATTAACAGCTGATTTCAAACTTTGAATCAATTATTTTTGTATTTCTAGCTTTGAGGTTAGGGTTTTAAAGCGTAGACCTAAGCCTTGCTGGTTCTTTTATCCATTATTGTAAATAATGTTATAAAATATACGACATAATTTGATTTGAACATTTAACATTATTTACCAACTTAGCTTTGGGGTTATTATTAATCCTACACCTTTATTATAAAGAAAACGTAACATGATTATGTGTATAGAAGGTTCCAACGGGTTTGGCGTGCGGAGCACGCAGTGGTTTCCCCTAGTATCTAAGTAAAGATACAAATATTATCTTTTAATTGCTTTCTAACTTCATATTGATAGATCAAATCATTTAGAAGTTATTAACGTTATAATGAAGAAATTAATACTGTAATGGAATTTACGTTACACGAAGATGTACGAATGTTTCCGAAGTTAAACGAATTGGTATCTTCTTTATACTTATATAAATGAATATATTGATAATAAAAAGCTGCATTTATATTCATTTTATAACCTCAAAGCAAATCTTATAACGTATTATAGCATACATTAGTTCTTTAACTCATATTTACAGTAAATCAACTTCAAAAGACTTATATTGATTGAAGTTGTAAACATAACCCCAAAGTATAATCTACGCTAGGTTTTGTTTAAGTATTAGGCTATGATGGGTGAAATCAGCTGTTATATTATATTATTACCCTCGTACGTACGTATGTACACTCGTTTTTATAGGAGTTGATTGATCGGTTCTTGCATCAAGACAAAACCCTTTAGAAATAATTAGACCTACTAAATTCTGAACCAAGCGTCAGCCTACCTAGTATATTTTTATATTTGCAGCAAAATCTTTGCTTTGATTGCAATAAGATGGTTGTACAGTAATTTTGCAAACTGTAATAAAATTTAACTTAATAAATTAAATGTAACCTAAGCTAAATGCATTTCGAATTTTGTAAATTCTCGTAGAAAAACTAGGTTGAAAAATTCGTAACGATTGTCCTTTTAAAAGTAGGCCTACGAATTTTAACCCAAAAATTATACACCTTGAACAAACATGTTCAATAATTTAGGTTATTAATTTATGAACATTATCGTATTTATAATAGCTCAAAACTTAAATACAGCAATTCCAAATCGGTTACTTACAGTATAAAGAAATCTAAACAGGCTTCAATAATTGAAGTAGATTGGTCCCCGTCGGTGAAGCGATAGGCCTACGAATAGTTCGTAAAATACGGCCAACTAATTACACTGTTTTCCTAAAATCCATTGTTGTAAATTGGGTGTTTTCTAAAACATTTGATCATGACATCAGTGTTTATTGCAATACTGAACATTTAACAGCTGTTTGTTTTAGTCGGTGCTAATTGGAATGAGTTAAAATTTCGTTTTTACTATTTCAAATTGTGATTCTGCATATCAGCATACAACTTTACGTAAAAATACTCGTAGGTCTATTTGTTACAGTTTTCATTTACTGATATGTAGATGGCAGTTTAAAATAATTCGACCACGCAACTGAACCGCTGACGTGAGTTGAGCAAATTTCCAAAATTAAGTTTATAGGCCTATGTTTTAGGGTTTCAACCAACAATTTGGGAAATAGGTCTATTCACGACGGTGCTGAATAACTGAAAAATGGTTCGCACGCCATTCCGCATATTGGGAGTATCTTCAATAGACAAAGCATTGCGTGCTTCGCACGCCAACCCAACGGTAGAATCCACCACATGACTTTGAACCGGGTACTTCTATGGTATTTTACGTTTTGATCGATTTTGGGAGAACCAAGCGAGCTATAAGGTCGCGTAAAAAAACAAAATGTGCAGAATAACATCCTACATTTATATTTGTAGAAAAAACTAAAAATAAATTCATTCTCGTAGGAAAAATCTCAAAAAAATAGTTACTTCCTCTCAAAAAAACTGCTTCCGATTGTTGGATTGTTTTTAGCTAACGAACTCATATACATACAGGGTGTCCCCGAACTCTCTGGACCCCTTTTGTGGATATGTTCCTGGAATCCAGACAAACATATTTCACAATATAAACATGGGTCTACGATGCTTATTTTTTTGTCTGTCTGTATGTGTTTTTAAAAAAATACTGAATATTTTTGGAAGTAGAAAAGATATTGAGATCGAACTTGCTATACCTATTTGCCGCGTAACCTTTTATCACTGTACGAAAAATTAGAAAATTATTTTAAATATTTTTAAAATGGCGGCCGTTTATAATTTTTAATGTAAAATATCTCAAAAACTGCTAAATTTACAAAAAAATAACAAGAGACAAAAAAGTTTAATTTTTTAATGACAAACACAATGTTTTTTTTATTTTGTCTGTAGCTCAAAGGATAACAGAGATATTGACAAAAACACTGGAAAATGTATTTCTTGGTAGTTGTCAACAATACCCGGAATTACTCTAGTAACAAAATATTTTAAAGTTATTATGAGCTAAAGCAATAAGTTATTTGCCTAATGTTTCGAGCACTTTCTGAGCTGATTCCACTAGCAAAAAATAATAAAAATGTTCACATCACAGGTCTGGAAGTGCTTCGTTAGAGAGAGCTGGCGAAAGATTTCATTCGTGTTTCAGATGGACCCGGTCAAGAGATGTGGGGGCCTCATCTGTTCGTCATCTGTACATACCTACTATAGGCCTACATATAAATAAAATTGAAATGTCCGTCTCTGATTTCCAAGTAAATACTTTTTTCTAACCCAGAATATGGTTATTCACGCTTTACCTAAACATGCGTTTTTAATTTTTTTGTCTGTCTGTCTGTCCGGTCTAATCTCAGGAATGGCTGAACCGATTTTGAGGAAACTTTCATCCGCATGTAGAGGACATTTCAGAGACTTATCTAGGCTACTTTGTACCTCCGAATATTTAGGGTTCCTATTTAAAAACTATGGACAACATTAGGGGTCTTACGAACGGACTTGACAGGCGACCATTATAAGTCAAACAAGGGATTTGGATTAAAAGCTCAACACTCTGACAATATCTTCTGTTTCGATTTACTGTGCACGCTGGTTTAACCGTTAAATATACAGGGAGTCCCACGAAGAAACGGAGAAACTCTCAGGACTTGTTCTTCAGGGGAAAATAACAAAAAAAAGTTCATATAAACATAGGACCGAAAACTCTTCGTTTCCCAGATATCCGTCATTTTGTTTTTTGCGCAAAATAATTCATATCTAGAGAACGGTTTGACCGATTGAGTTCAAACTTGGCACGAAGCTTAACATAACAATGATATATCTCAAGAAAAATAATCGATACTATAGAATGTTGCGTTTCAAAATGGCTTCTGTTTGAAAATTTAAAACCTAAATAACTCAAAAACCGTACATTTTAATGAAAAATGTCAAGATACCTATTTTGTAGCCTTTTTGATTCCCTATCGGATGGTGTAACTGTAAAAACAATCGGATGAAGGATAATAGTTAAGTTGTGTGTAATCATTGGTTTGTTCAACTCGGCATACAGTAAACACAGCAATATTGCATGTACATTTGTTGTCATTACTTTTAACTTAGCTATTATCCTTCATCCGATTGTTTTGACAGTTACACCACCCGATAGGGAATCAAAAGGGCTACAAAAAAGGTATCTTGACATTTTTAGTTAAAATGTACGGTTTTTGAGTTATTTAAGTTTGAAATTTTCAAACAGCCGCCATTTTGAAACGAAAGATTCGATAGTAACGATTATTTGTCTTGAGATATATCATTGTAGGTTAAGCTTCATGCCAAGTTTTAACTCAATCAGACAAATCGTTCTCTAGATATGAATTATTTTGCGCAAAAAACAAAATGGCGGATATCTGGGAAACTAAGAGTTTTCGGTCCTATGTTTATATGAACTTTTTTTGTTATTTTCACCTGAAGAACAAGTCCTGAGAGTTTCTCCGTGTCTTCGTGGGACATCCTGTATGTCCAAACAGTATGCGATATTCTGAAATGTAAT
>JAGFPH010000569.1:478426-488790 GCA_018207615.1 Philaenus spumarius
ATTAGGAGCGTTTCACATTAGGAGCGTTTCACATTAGGAGCGTTTCAAATGAGGAGCGTTTCACAAAATAGAGCGTTTCATAAATGCATGGTGTAGTTTTTTGTACGGCAAGGCACGATTTCGACCCGAATGAATACATTTTTGTCTGCAGCTCCGATTTGAGTGCAGTTTTCTGCATCGTGTTCTGAAAAATACCAGGATAAAAGTCGACATATGGGTCACAGCGGAAATACATCGCTGGTGCATAAAATGCATTTAAAACTGTATATATTTTTTAAAACCTTTAAGAAGGATTTAAAAGCCGTGAAAATCAGTACTCGGGGGTTTTTTGTGGAGCTGATCTCAATTCTGACTATGAGAAACGCCCCCTCCGCGATGTGATCTTCGAGGGTTTTTTTGCCACTGGGGGAAAAAAACGTAAGGTTTTGAAATATTTTGAGATGACGACTGTAAGGCATATAGTGAGAATCAGGCCGGTTCCCATGGCAGCTGTTTCGGGTTGTGCGCAGCTCTGAAGTGTTGGGAGGGAAAGGCGGAGAGAAAAAGTAAAAGTATGGAATAATACTGCTCGCTTGCTCGCTCAGAGTCCGTTACAAAGCTGTATCGATAGAAGAAGAAAATACAAATTTCTCCCCCCCCCCCCCCTCCCGGTGCACCGGAGGCATTTCGAAATCAGCGCCCCCAAAAACCCCCTATTACCGATTTTCGCTTCTTTTCATCCAGTTTTAGAGGTTTACCAAAATTATGCACTCAATGCACCCGCGATGCATATTTGCACTTTCTCCCGAAACTGGTCAAATGTAGATTTTTCCTGGTATTTTTCTGAACACGATGCAGAAAACTGCATCCAAATCGGAGTTGTAGGCAAAAATGTATTTATTTTTTAGTACTTTGCCTGGTCTAAGCTATAACCGAAAACTTCTTCGTGGATGAGGGATGAAGGCTAACTTACCATATAACCCATGGAGTTGCCCTGGGGGGTTTGCATAGTTATAGCGGCTCTTACTTACAAACCATGCTCGAATTTATTATATAAATTGATTTCTCTTTAGTTCTGTGGTTTTTTTTTACAAAAATTGATTTCCTTTAAAATTGCACTGTCAACTTCGTGGTTCAGACTGTCGGTGGAACAGACATGTTGAATATACAAAGTAACAACTAATACGATTAAAGTAGGCTACACACATTGACATACCCTACTTTAAATCGCATTACAAGAACTAATCCATTCCGACACGTTCACGCTGACAACCTATCCTACCCACCTGTTAAAGTCTAAACTTACAATAACAAGTTACAAACTAGTATTTGTCCAATGTATTAAACTTTGCCGTACTCCGCTGAGCTGTGCAAGATGTTACCGAAATAATTCGACTACATTTGTTCACGGAGGAAATAACTTTGCAAGTTTCTTTTCGTATTTCCTTTGCACACGAGTCGTGTACATAACGACCGAGTTGTGAACTACTTCAATCTTTTCTTTGATACGCTTTGCTTTAAACACATTTGTTGGGACACTTAAAGTTCGCCAGGACATGACAGGCGATCGTCAGCGGGGAAAGTTGGAAAGATAAAAACTGTGTTGATTTACAAGCAAAACTTGGATTTTTGTAGTTTTTAGATTTTTTTTAGTTGTAAAGAAAGTCATTGTTATCCTTTTGTCGTGGTTTCTCCTTCATCAAACTTATTGGAACGAAGGATCTTAACGCGGGTTGGGAGTTAACAAATAGAAAATGTAATGCGTAACGAAAAAAGTGTTATTAATTAAGTTGCTATGGCAATGTCAAATATAAAATACGAGTAACGAAAAAGCGTTACCAAATTGGTTGCTAGGGCAATGAATGTAAATACATTCAAGAATCATGTGTTTCGGCCTAGGTAACATATTTTTGTTTCACTCTCAACTCAAGTTGTTTGGCTTTTTTCTACTTTGCTAATACATAAGATGGTAATTATTTTCTTTTTTCATTGCTATTTAATATTTTCATCTGATTCCTTTACTTTCTTCTCTAGCATATATTTGTACGGACTTCCATTTAAAATCTTACTCTTATAACTTCTCTTCCTCTGAATGATTATCTTTCTAGCCTCATCTGTGGTACTGGTTCTTCAGAGTCATCGGGAGTAGAATTTGTGGTCAAGGAAACTGTGGGTCTAGCGAGAGCTTCATTGACTGGAGTGAAAGGTAGTCCGAACTGTAAATATGCCCTTCTTCAACGGATAGAGCCCAGTACAGGAAACATCGGACTTTGCAAGCTCCATCCTGCCATAAAAGCTCTTTTAACCAAACCCGCAGTATATTGGTACATCCATCTAGCACAGGCTTCATTGTACGCAGCTTTGGAGGGTCTAACACAGTAGTTTTAGTGTCCGGTACTGGGAAAGTGTTATCTGCCCGGTACTGAGCAAATGAAGGAGGGGAAGTATTTAAATTCATAACCGTAAACAAATGTTTTAAATTAAAATTCACTTGCTGCTTCCTGTTCAGTATTAAAGTAGAGTTAACACAAAATAGTAGTTTACGCAACGATTGTATTATGAAGGCCTTTAAGCCACGAGTGAGATGTAAGTTGGAACACGAGCGAAGCGAGTGTTCTAAATATCTCACGAGTGGCTTAAAGGCTGAATACAATCGTTGCGTACACTACTTTATCTACGACCAAAAATATACAGGCTATTTGATGTTTGATGTTGATTGTAGATTTAATCATTGAATAAATAGACCAAAGCGAACTAGGTTTCTTATCTTGGGCCAATTCCTCAAAATACGCAATGAAAACATTCTCGGAAAACGAACTAACACCATTTCTAGTTTTCCACTCCATAAACTGGTTATAAACCTTTTCATAACGAAATTTAGATTTTTCTGGCAACAAATTGTTCAGAGCCGAATTTGCTTTTGTATTAATTTCCTCTGGAGTTAAACAAAATTCATCACTATCACTCATGTTTGCGGAATGCGTCAACTCACGTTTGAGGTTAGTTACAATAACACACTAACATCCGGAACGTATGGGTACAATCAGCTGATGTACGAATAGCGTTATTTTTATTACAACTCTACTTCCGTCAAATGACGAGCTCTCATTGGTCTAGAGCCTATTATGTAAAGTGACTCCTGTTAGGTAATAATATCATTACCTAATCGGGTTGGCTTTTGGTTTGTAATGTACCTCTTTCTGATGTTACTTGTAATAGCGTTATTGGTGTTTATTGCAATGGTCGTAGATAAAATAATTAAACTCATTCTGTTCACCAAGTCTCACAGAACAGAAGCTGAAATCTAACGTCGGGAAGCATCCAACTGGACAAAAACACCTTTTTCACTAATTACTCAGACGATACTGGTGCGACACGGCTAAGAACTGCACAACGACTTTAAGTGACAAAGAGCTTTTTGCTTGAAATCACGCTTAACTCTAAATTAAACTTGTCCCATCACGTCAAGCAAACTCTGTCAAGGGCTAAATCTGCCCGTGCAGACGCCTTCCAGTCGTTCACGCCAAGAGCCCTCTACCACTTCGTATCAGATTGTCCATGTACAAAACATACATCAGACCGGTACACAGCAGCCCCAGCTTGGTACTCTCTACTGTCTGTTTCTTGGAAGAAAAAGTTGGATTCCTTCCAGAACAAAACTCTCCGTTGGATCACCAACTCCCCATGGTACGTATCGAACGTCACCACAAAATCCCCACACTCGAGGACTTCATCCTAAAACTAACAAATAGAGTCAAACACAGAGTCGAAGGGTCTCGATACACTCACATCAAACAGATCATCACTGATCCTGCACCTCCGCAGGTCAGAAGAAAACGTCCCTTATGTCCGGTTTACGAACCATCATAAGTATCCCAAAACCCAAGCTCAATTCTAAACACCACACACTTTCGTGGTCAATCCCAGAGTATTCCATCGATTCACCATCTCGTTCTCACTCAAAATTTATTCCAAATTTAGTCAATAAAAGTTTCAATAAAGTCGTTTTTAGTTTCAGACAAGCAGCCATCGTTGTAAAACAGATGCTGGCTTAACACCAAGACCACGGTCTTGCCAATTTGCTAGTAGTGCAATAGTTCATCTACCTTCTAACTATTGGCGTTTTTAAGAAACACTCTCCGTCCGGCAGTGTCCGGTACTGTGCAAGTCTCCCTAAAGTTTCTTCCTTCGAAAATCGAGGTGCACGGTCACTGAATGTTGTGTATTGTGTGTGTCAAGTAATGTACTTGTTTTTAGTGTTTAATGTATGACGGCCTCAAATAGAGGGATTATCTGATGATGGGACATAAGCTCCGAAACGCGTAATAAGGAAAAATATAGAAGTCACAGGCGGTGTACATTAAGTACTTGATAACTTATTAACTATAAACTTAATTTTGTAAATTTGCTCAACTCACGTCAGCGGTTCAACTGCGTGGTCGAATTATTTTATATTTTAATGAATTATTTTTTAATCACACCAGAGAAGCTTACATAAGTAAACGCAACAACTTTGTATCGCTTTATATACATTTCTAATTTTCAAGAAACCTTTGTAGGTTTTCAACAGTAATTATTCGCCGAAAATTGATTTCTTGTTTAATCCAAACGTTGATTTTACCGGGAACCCTTGTACAGCGAACGCCAAAACAAAAATACAGCGAGAGAGTTCCAAGATGAAATGTATTTGAACAGCCGCCGCCATATTGCCAACACGTTCGCAATACAAATACACAACTCTGCCGAGATACTGTAAATACAAGAACGGCGGAGTAGCTTAATCCTCTAGGGTTGAAAGGACGACCGAAGATATTTTCTACTTAAGTTGATAAAACTGATAAAACTTTTGTTGGCCTTCCTTGTTAGCGAATTTCCACAGGAAAAATGAGCTATGCAGTGGCCCTTAGGTAAGACCCAAGGTCGGGAGTAGCAAATGAGCACCGATCATGGTCCACAGAACACGTTTTGGTGTGTCAAAATCATATATATATATATTTATGTATGTAAGTTTGCGCACTATAACGGACGCATTTTAAGTCCGATTTGGTTCAAATTTGGTACACATGTTGGTTGTCTACGTCGCTCGGACGAGTTCGTCAGCCAAAAAAATCCACCAACCGGAAGCATGTTTTTTTGACCAAAAGTAACTATGTTTTGAGATTTTTCCTACGAGAATGATTTTGTTTTTGCGTTTTTTCTACAAATATAAATGTAGGATGTTATTCTGTACATTTTGTACGTAAAATACCGTAGAAGTACCCGGTTAGAAGCCATGTGGTGGATACCACCGTGGGATTGGCGTGCGAAGCACGCAATGTTTTGTGTGTTGAAGATACTTCCAATATAGGAAATGGCGTGCGAAGCACGCAATACATTGTGTATTGAAGATACTGCCAACGCGGGGGTTGGCGTGCGAGGCACGCAATGCATTGTGTATTGAATAGACTTCCAATATGCGGAATGGCGTGCGAACCATTTTGCAGCTATTCAGCACAGTCGTGAATAAACCTATTTCCCAAATTGTCGGTCGAAACCCTAAAACATAGGCCTATATACTTAATTTTGGAAATTTGCTCAACTCAAGTCAGCGGTTCAGCTGCGTGGTCGAATTATTTCTAGATTTACGGCTCAAATATGGGCTATTTTTAGCGGTACAATCTGTATTTAAAATTTGGAACTTGTTTAAATTGGGAAATTGGTCTGCTCAAGAAGGCGCTGAATAGCTGCAAGCGTGTATGAAATTTAGTAGAATGTGTTTGCAACTCAGCCTACAGCCCCGGCTAACATTGTGCTTCGTTTCGCTCGCAGCGGAAAAACGCGCTTTGCGTGTTTGCACCTCGACCTTGCGGCCTTGGACTTCGCTTCCCTCGCAGTGGACAAACTTGCGAAAAATCTCAACAAAAGTTACTGCATGTCCAAAAATATATTTGTTCACTCATTATTTGACATCGGATTTGGTCTTAATTTGGTACACACGTTGGTTTTCTTTTGGCCCCCGTAAACGACCAACAAAAATACTACATTGCCGTCAGTAATTCTGAAAACTGTGGCCCAGCAGCTGGAAACGTATTGCCGCAACATGGCCGGGCAACGTGTAGGCAGATGTGACCCACCTACATTTCGGCCATAGTATTGCCCAAGAATCTGTCGCGTACACGTGGCAATAATGGCCGAAATTGAAGAAGTGCTTGTCAATGCAGCGTACATAGTAATTGACGATTACAAGAAGAAAAAGAGAAGAATGTGGATTCGACCATACTTAGATAAACGAGAAACACTCCGTAAGAATTAGTTCTCGGTAATTATTTATTCAAAAGCTACATTTATAACTTCATCGTTTGGCCAATTATTCATTATGAACCTTAAATTTTACTAAAACAAAATAACAAAAAAAATACAAATAAAATGACCTCAATAAACTACACAACGTTCAACAATTTGACTGCTGAAGTCTCAAAGCAAGGGCAGACAATTAAACGCGGACGGGAAATATTTACGTATTTTCGCTCAGGGAACAGGCAACATGGCCGGGCCATAGGAATATATTGCAGGACATGATTTTGGATGTTGAGCAATATTGCCCGGCAATCATTGCCGACCACACATTGCCGTAAAATGTTGGTCGTTTACGAGCGCCTTTAGTCGCATGGACGAGTTCGTTAGCAAAAAAAATCCAACAACCGGGAGCAGATTTTTTGACCTGAAGTAACACTTTCGCGAGAACTAGAGTGAAAACGTTTGTGGTTTCAACTAAATATAGGAGATATTTCGGCGCACTTGGTTTTTTTTACGACCTTTAGACCCGTATGCTTCACGTAAAATACCATGGTCAAATCCACGTGGGCGATTTGACTTAGGGGAAGCTTCTTGTCTGATGCCGACGGACTTGCGATGAGAGCGGAACGAAATGGCGCGTGTGCCGGAGGTGGAGGCTGAAGTGCAACAAATTTTAATAATATTTTTCTTACACATAGGCAGCTATTCAGCGCCTTCGGAGTAGGCCAATTTCCCAAATAGTTGGTTGAACCTCCTAAAACATATAAACTTAATTTTGGAAATTCGCTCGACTCACGTCAACGGTGTTTTAACATTTTGTTCTCACATTATACTAATTGTGAAAACATAATCTATTATGGCGAAACTGGTGATTACCATCAGAACACAATTTCCCACTGCTGGATGTGAACGCAGTTCCTTTTATCGTCAAAGCGGGTACTGTGTCCGTCGCAATATTCAAATCTGTTTCATTAACTAATAGATAATCACTTTGAAATAATCACACAAAGACAAACAATACTACAGACGGTAATGAACTCGCTCGCTAAAATACATTCTAACGCCATTACATTCGGTTCAGCGAGCGGGATTTTGTTGCATATAGGTGTCCAGTCAGTCTTATCTCCGCAATGTTAAATTTGACAATTTTGTGTACCTTTTTCTCAGCAACCATAATAGACAGAGACGGGACATTTTTACCGCACAATCTTCAATACGCCCTACAATTTCGAGGTTTTCAAAAAAAAATCTACTTTTTCCCATTGTTCTTTACCTTTTTAGCGAATTTCTGTAGGAAAGGTGAAACCTAAGGGGGGGGAGTCAATGGGCACCGACCATGGTCCCCAGAACACGTTTTGGGATGTAATTAAAAATGTTATATACAGGGTTTCCCGTTAGTAACGTACCAAACTTCGGGAAATGGTTCTAGGGAACAAAATAAGAAATAAATGTTCATATAAACATACTCCCGAAAAGGCTTGGTTTTCCAGATATCCGCCATTTTGTGTTTTTTACAAAATAACTCATATCTAGAGAACAGTTTGTCCGATTGAATTCAAACTCGGCATGCGGTTTAACCTAACAATGATATATCTTAGGAAAAATAAGCGATTATATCCAATCATGCGTTTTAAAATGGTGGCTGTTTGAAAATTTCCAACCTAAATTACTGAAAACCGTACATTTTAACGAAAAAAGTCGAAACACCTTTTTTGTAGCTCTTTTGATTCCCTTTCGGGTGGTGTAACTGTCAAAACAAGCCGCTTGGACGAGTTAGCCAAAACATCTAATAACCGTAAGCACGTTTTCCACAGGAAGGTTTTTTCTACAAAATATAAATGTGGGATATTATTCTGCACATTTTCTTTTCTTACACGACCTTATAGGTCGCTTGGTTGCCCCAAAATCGTAAAATACCTTCAAAATGTCCGGTACACGTTGGGGATTTTACCGTGGGGGCATCTTTTAATTAGAGAAGCAAAGCAGTCCTTAACCCGAGGCCGGGAGGTCGAGGCGCAAACTCGAGTTTTTCCGCTGCGAGTGGAACGAAGTAGCGCGTTAGTCGAAGCTTGGTGACTTGGGCGCGAACAAATTCTACTAATATATTTCGAACCCACAGCTAGCTATTTAGCGCCTAGCTATTCATAAATTGTTGGTTGAAATCCTAAAGCATATAAATTTAATTTGCGAAATTAGCTAAACTTACGTCAGAGATTCAGCTGCGTTGTAAAACTATTTATTTTAATATAAAAAAAACCTCATGTCTAAAGTGGTAAGATAGTGACGAATGTGTGGTGAAAATGTCAGGTCTCTATCTGTTATGTTTGCTGGGAAAAAGGTATATCGTGGTCTTGAGATGCGCAGTAGACTCTGAGTTGATTCAAGTAGTGGGCGGTCATAGAGGCTCAGTCTATTGCCGCGCTCTGAACATAATACTTCGTTATAGAAGCCCTTGTACGGGTTTCCAATAAATATATTGTATGTGCGTGGTGTCTCATCTCCTCCAGCGAGCAGCGTCCCCCCACCTAAATTTTTCCCTCCCGCCAAAGCATCTGAGAGCTCACTGACGAATCTATATATATAAAAGCGAAATACCACTCACTCACTCATCACGATTTCTCAAAAACTACCGAACGGATTGAAATGAAATTTTTTATGTAGCTTCCTCTAGGGCCATTAGGTGCTTACTAAGAAAGGGTTTGAAAAAATTCGAAATTTTAGGAGGGGTTTGGGTGGATCAAAGTTATTAAATCACGATTTCTTCAAAACTAACGAACGGATTGGAATGAAATTTGGTATGTAGCTTCCTCTAGGGCCATAAGTGTTCACTAAAAAATGGGTTTAAAAATTATAAATTTTAGGGGGGTTTGGGGGGTAAAAATTACTAAATCACGATTTCTCCAAAATTAGCTAACGGATTGGAATGAAATTTGGTATGTAGCTTCCTCTAGGGCCATAGGTGCTCACTAAGAAAGGGTATTAAAAATTTCGAAATTTTAGGGGGGTTTGGGGGGTAAAAATGACTAAATCACGATTTCTCCAAAATTACCGAACGGATTGGAATGAAATTTGGTATGTAGCTTCCTCTAGGGCCATAGGTGCTCACTAAGAAAGGGTATTAAAAATTTCGAAATTTTAGGAGGGGTTTGGGGGATCAAAGTTACTAACATCATAATTTCAGATCTTTTATTATTATGACAATAGTGCTTTTATTATTTAAGATATGTATATATAAAAGCCAAATACCACTCACTGACTGAACCCTTAAAATGAATACAATTACGTTAAAAAGACTGAAAATACCAACCACCACGGGCAACGCCGTACGGGTCAGCTAGTACTATATAAAGTTGACGCAACTTTCAGGAAAATGCAAGACTTCCATGTATTAGTCAGCTCCAGCTGCATGTGATAGCCCTGCAATTGTTTCTCGCTCAAAAAAAAAACATGTTTTATAACATAATTATATTTTGCAGGCATGTTTCTCGCCATATTGCCCCCGCTTGGTATATATCAAAGTAAACAGAAAAGAACGTAGAATAATAATACAAATTGTTTATTGCCCCGATCCCCGTAAAAACTTTTCTTTCTTCCAGTTTTCCAGTTTACGGTAAACAACTGCAATGTCCTCAACGACAAACTGCAGTTGGTAAACAAAAATGTAATCAATTCTGATTAATTCAAATACAAACTCGATTTTAATTAAACCATTTTAAAATATCAATTAAAACACGTTAATTATGCATTACCAATCGCTCAAACACCGCTGTTTATTATTCAGTGTAATAAAATCGTAAAATATAAACACAACCCGTTCGGTTGAAATTAAAACAAGTGTTTGTATTTAATCTGCATTTCAATTAGTAGAATATATTTTCTTGATAAATATTTCCATTAAATAGGCTTGCAAAGTAAACCATAGTCTGTCTGCTATTCTAACAAAATGCCTACCGTTCATACAAAAACTGTGACCCTACACTGCACACGCGTCAGGAACCAGGCCACTGCTACCACCTCCAACCTACTACGATACAAGTGCCACTGTCCTAATCAAAATTCTGGCCCTACTGCACAGTGCACATGCGCCAGGATCCAGATCACCGTTACAC
>JAGFPH010000569.1:497021-508099 GCA_018207615.1 Philaenus spumarius
TTGGTTTAAAAACATTCAAAATTTAGGGGAGGTTGGGAGGGTCATAGTTACTAAAAAAAACACCGAACGGATTGGAATGAAATTTTGTATGTAGCTTCCTCTACCCTAGGTGCTCGCTAAGAAAGGGTTTTAAAAAATTCGAAATTTTACGGGAGGTTGGGGGGTCAAAGTTACTAAAAATCCCCATAAAAAATACATAGTGTAATATATTTATTGATGTAGTATATTTTTTTAATATACATTTAACTTTGATTTTTCTATCCGTGCAAAGCCGGATCGAGCCAGCTAGTTTAGGCTATAAATATAAAAAATAAAGGTCAGCTCCTAGCATAGGAAATACGAAATTTGCGTAGCAGTGAACGTGTTAAGGATGAGGTAAACATCCACTAGTTCGTTTAAAGGATGAGTCACATTAGAAAGCGGTGTGGGAAAATGTGTTTTTTTTTCTCCACTTTATACACCCTTTCCTCACACCCTTGGCCCATCGCGCTAAGGCGAGGCCAAGTACGCCGATATCTGTACTTTAGAAACTGCAGTCAATAAGAGATTGCGAATTTTTAATCGTGTTATAATACTTAAATTTTAATACTATTAATACAAAGTTAGACCGGCGAGAAGCAGCAACGGCAAAGTTTTGCCACTGAAGATGACTTAAACTGAAAGTAAACGAGTTTATGAAATTCAAATTAAAAAATTTCTTGCAATTACGTTTAATGTGTATTGCTATAATCTCAAAACTTTTATAATAAGGACATAGTTGTTTTTTAATTCTATAACTCTATTGAATTCAACTTTTTCCATCTAATTTTAATCAATTTAAACTGCGGAAGTCCAGCTTCGTAACGAATTTATTTTAAAATCTGTCGTGATAATTTAATTTTAGGGGCTTTTTTTAGTACAACCTAATGGTAATCTGAAAATATTGTGAAACGCCTTTTTTTGGAATACCACACCATACAAGAAGAGACAAACTATTTTATCTACCCCCGTCGGATTTTTGGTAGATTTCTAAGAAAGACTACCTACTGCATGGTACGATTTCCAGAAACTGTGTAACTATTGCTTTACCAGGCTACGTACAAATTGCCCAACTTTTTTTGGGTCATTTATAATATACAAACTGCCCTACAAGGTCCAGGTATAAAAACAAGGTACAGGCCGGGGTGTCGGCGACATACAAACTGCCCTACTTTTTACCTGACACAGGTACGGGATATTTCCCTCCGAATTCCCTCATACCAGTAAATAAATAGTTTAAATTAGATAATAACTAGTAGACCCACTTCGTTTGCATACATTGTTAATACAGATAATTTATGAACCAAGTTGAAACAGCCAGTATATTCGTGTATTTATTTATCTAATCTATTTATTTATCGTATTTATTTTTTAGTGTATTTATTTATCGTGTGTTATTCTTATCTAATAGGAACCGTTGCGTGCTTATATAATAGGTTAGGTTAGGTTAGGTTAGGTTAGGTAAGGTTAGGTAAGGTTAGGTTAGGTTAAATATTAGATAAAAATAACAGATAAATAAATACACGAATACACGCAACGGTTACTATTAGATAAGTGCTCGTAAGAACGCAACGGTTACTATTAGATAAGTGTGTGTAAGCACGCAACGGGTACTATTAGATAAGGGCGCGTAAGCACGCAACGGTTACTATAAGATAAGTGCGTGTAAGCACGCAACGTTTCCTATTAGATAAGAATAATAGATAAATAAATACACGAATATACTGGCTGTTTCAACTTGGTTCATAAATTACCTGAATTATTTTGTATGCCTAAACAATGTATGCAAACGAAGTGGGTATACTAGTTATTATCTAATTTAAACTATTTATTTACTGGTATGAGGGAATTCGGAGGGAAATATCCCGTACCTGTGTCAGGTAAAAAGTAGGGCAGTTTGTATGTCGCCGACACCCCGGCCTGTACCTTGTTTTTATACCTGGACCTTGTAGGGCAGTTTGTATATTAGAAATGACCCAAAAAAAGTGGGGCAGTTTGTATGTGGCCGTTTTACCAACCATTAGATTAAGGAGTGGATGGAGAGGGTTTAAGTACAAAAGGAAATATAATTGCACTAGCTGACCCGTGCGAAGCATTCGCATTCTAACTTACTTCAATCCCACTTAATTAAAGTACACACCGTATATTTAGTAACGTATAGTGCGTTACCAACTTGCAGAAGGTAAACAAAAACACATAGGTGTATCCACAATGCTGTTTATAACCACGCTTACAATTAATTAAAAATAGCAACGTAGTGGCGTAACGGCAGCTCTTCAGCTGGGTATTGTTATCATCAGTGTTGCCAACGCCAGGAAAATATCCTTACAACTTACTTGATCTTACATCACTGTTACTTTCGGATTCTTTATTTCTTTTTTTTTTTTTGTATTTTTTCGTATAATTGTATTTTGTATATTTTTCCGGTGTAGCGGTTGAGGAAAGCTTTAAAATGATGCCTCATTCATGTAATTTGATGATGTATTAAGGAAGTTATGGCATACCGACAAAAAAATGGCCTTGAGAAATAATATATGTGATTAGTAGGTAGAAAATCCGTTTAGGGTAATAAATCTTTAAAATATTATCAAAAACTTTTATTGAAAACCATTTTTGATACGAAACTTACTGCACGAGGTCGAGAAACAAACAATACATTACTTATTCAATTAACTAGTTCAAAATCATTCAAACTCTTCCAATAAACTCAAATATTTTCTTTGAAACTTTTTAATATTATATATTTTACACGAAGATGTTCGAATGTTTCCGAAGTTAAACGAATAATATTATCTCTTCTTTAAATTTGTATAAACAAATATATATTTGTTTATACAAATTGGTTTGTACTTTTCATTGTATTGAATAAATGACTTGCATGAATAAATTACATTGTATTTATTCATCAATATTGATGATACAAGGATATCAGGATAATTCGTTCATTTATGTTTTAAAATTATTCACTTGTTTATTTTATAAGAAATCGCAACCCATGGTTGTAACAAAGCAAAGATGTAATGTTAGATGTTAGCCTGGATATAACGTTGCATATATTCCCAATGCATCCAGCGTTGCCATTTATCCTTTCCAGACAATAAATGTCGTTACTTTGCAAATGCTTTCTTGTTCTCTTGGGATACAGACGCTATAAACATTGTGATAGAAAAAATCACCGGCTCAAATACTTAGGCCAACTATACCATCTGTCGCAAAAGTTTGGTTAAAGCTAAGTACCTCGCAGGAGAGTTATAAATGTTATCGCATAAACCTCAACCGCTATTCATTGCAATAATTGGTAAAACATATTTAAGAGGAGTTTAATTTTGGTCAATCTTGAATTATATTTTAGTTTTTTAAACGAGAAAGCATATTTTGTAAAACTGCTTTTCGTGAATTTTATTAGCGAATTTCTATAGGAAAAATGAGCTATGCAGTGGCCCTTAAGATAAGACCCCCAAGGTCGGGAGTAGCAAATGAGCACCGATCATGGTCCCCAGAACACGTTTTAGTGCTAATAAAAATCATACTAGTGGCTTGTAGGGGCAATTGCCCCTATATATTGTAGTAATTTTATTAAGTAAATTGTTAGTCTCATGATTCACCGTACCTTAAATTATCATTAAAAATTTGTGAATATAATACGCACAATAATTCTTACATACCTGCGTAATTTATTTTGATGTCTGCTATGTTTAAAACTAAAATTTGAAAGCACTGTGCAAGCGGTTTATTATCTAAACATTTTAATGTTAAGACAACTAAGGAAACATTTTTTCAGTACTCTTTATGGATATTAACTAAATATGTAAATAAATGTATTTGGATCTATTAAAACATTTTAATGGTAAGACAACTAACGAAATTTTTTCAATACTCTTCATGGATATTAACTAAATATGTAAATGTCTTTGAATCTATTAAAAATGAACTTAGAAAAACGCAATGATAATGTCATCTTCAAAATTTTAAACTTCTAATATTATGCCAACAAAATCTCTCTGTAAACAAAATTTATTGTATACTGTCCATTTTGGTCGCTTCCTTGATCTTTACTTGGATGTATTATGATTTTAACGTCATCTGGCCGCTTTACCCGGCTGAAGGCAACATAAAGTTGACCATGTGCAAACACTGGTCTCTTCAAATAAATACCAACTTTTGTAAAAGTTTGGCCTTGCGCTTTATTTATAGTAATAGCAAAAGCTAATCGCAATGGGAATTGAATCCTTGTAAACTTAAAGGGCATATTAGGATCTGTAGATATTATTTTTATTTTTGGCATAAAAATTATGTTCCCTTTTCCTACTCCAGTAATTACTTCTAATTTTATACTTTTTTCAGACAAACCTAACACAACCATTCGTACTCCATTAACTAATCCAGATCCAAGGTTCATATTTCTTATGAGCATCACTATTGAACCTACTTTTAAAACTAACTTGTGTGGTGGCATTCCTGATGGTGTTATTGAATTTATAAACTCGATTGGTACGTTTAATCTCTCTGTAGGGTCTTCTGAAACTACCTCATCAATACTGTAATATTCTTTGGAGTCTCCTTCGATGATTTGTAAGACTTCTTCATTTAAATTGTCACAATGTTCGTTTAAGGGACATACTATTATTTAATTAGAGTAGTTTTTAATATTTTCTAGAGTTAATGAGTCGCCATAAACATGTTGTACAATTGTACGACCAGAGAGAACAAAATTATCAGGAATGTCGATTGCCGATGTTGCCCTATTGCTTTCTAAGGTTCCATTACCTAACCGTAAAAGCCAATCACAAAATGTAGTTTCATTTTGACTTGCACGCATGTTTTTTTTCAAATGCAATATAATTACATTTTTCCAAATTTTACTTCTCTGGAGGCATTCTTCAATTATCTGTACCTTGCTAGAAAGTGGCACCACAGGTAATACTTGCCTAAAGTCACCTCCAAAAAGTACTACTTTACCTCCCATCGGTACCTTAAAGAGATTATGATCCTTACTTTTCATGATATCTCTCAATAGACGATCAATGCAATCAACAGCAGTGGCTGGAACCATGGATGCTTCATCTATTATTGTAACTGCAGAATCCCTCAAAGTAGTTGCTTTTTCAGAATTTACCTTAATCATTGAAACAGATGATTGCTGTACAGGTACAGGGAGACCAAACAAACGATGAAGCGTGGTTCCTCCCTCTAAAAGTAATGCCGCTATTCCAGTCCATGCACCTGCCAATGCAATCTCACCTCTTCCTCGGATTATATGTAGAAGACACGAATATACAAATGTTTTACCACTCCACCTGGAGCCTCTAAGAAAAACAGTCTTTCTCCTGTATTACCTGATATGGCATTGAGAATTCGATTAACAGCAGTTTTTTGTTCATAATTAAGTTTTGAGTACATTTCGGCACCTCGTACAGACTCTTCATCTACGTTATAATAAATATTCAAAAGGTTTATGTTTCGAGGTACTGGTAAATTGAGGCTGGCACAATTAAATCCGTTTTCTCTAAGAATGGTGTCTATTTCTTGCAAAGCTGCATTTTCAGCCTCATCTACATTCATTTCATGGAAGTCCTCTATGAATTTGTCTTTAAAAGGAGTCCAAAGCGACAATGGAGATGTCGGCTCACAGAAACAACAAATGTATGCGAATAAATCTCGTAACTGTTTAGGCATTTTACTATTTTGTAATTCCTCTAAACAACGATGCCACTCTGCATCATCGTGAAGGAGTCCCCTTGCAACTGCAGCTTCTTTAAAATAGTTATATGTAATTCCATTGTAAACTCGTAGATCAGCAAATGATGTAGCCCCTTTAACATGTAGAAGTAATATACGTAAGTAAAATCTGTTTTGATCGTTTGGTGCTACGCTGTACAATCTGCCTATTACATTTGATCCACATCTTTGTCGACGTACCCATTTCTTTGAAACAAATCTGTAGTGCTGTGGAATATCTACATATAAATATTGTCGTGCATTAGGATCTCGACTGTTTAAATCAAACCATGCTGTCAGTGTTGTATGATTTTCCGTCGAAGTTTGAAGAGCTTCCTCCTCATTTCCAGCACTGAAATAAACATTGTGATGTCCTTCTTCATGAACAGCTAAGCGAATTATTGTATGAGATTGTTCGTGCATTTTATTTGAGTGTAGTCGCCAAATACCCTCATGAGAACTAACATACCGCATATTGGCAAAGCGGATTGTTTCATCAAAGTTGAGCTTATCATTTTGTACACTATTTACAAATTCTAAGCAAGCTGAGTCATATCCTTTATATACATATTTAAATAAGTATTTTACTGATCGGACACTCGAGCAAACTTCAACGTTTATGTGAGCGTTATATTTCATCAATATATACGGATTATATGGCACAACATCTCTACTGTCAACCAGGTTAACTCCCTTTTGGGCTGTGATATCATTGTTTTGCCGACGGTAAAGTGGATATCCATTGCTGTTCTCAACTGTTTCATCCAAGAACTGTTTAGGATATTTTTTTGAGCATTTTCCATCCTTCATGCAAGGTGCATTGATATTTCGCACTCCGCATGGCCCATGAATCATGTTCCGTACAACAATGTCATGAAGCCTTGGAAACACATTGGGATTAGGTAACTCTGCACTAACACATTGGTCTATTTGGTCTGGTTCACAAATTTTTGATTCTTCGTCAAGGATTAGAAGCATATGACAATGAGGTAAGCCACGTTTCTGGAATTCTATTACATACACATAAGCAATAACATTTCCAAACACGTTTTTCTTTAGTAGATCGCTTTTTAATTCATTCAGTTTGCATCTGAATACTCTAGAAACAATATCTGGGCGATCAGCTGGAGTTTCATTTTCTTTAAGTGAAGAGAGTATTTCTGTCCATTTAGGGTTGCATGTCATGGTTATAAACAGATCTGGCTTACCGTATTTTTGCACAATAGCCATTGCGTCTTGATATCGCTGAGTCATGTTGCGTGGACTTCCTTCAAATGATGATGGCAATACAACAATTTTACCCACAGTGACGCTTTCTAACTGTGCTCTGTTCAAAACAAAATCTTGCAATCCACGGTAATGTTCAACTCTGAGCTGTGATTGGTGTTGTCTTATATAATTGAGTCTAGCACTTTCCACTCTCGTGTACAAATCGACAATATATTGTTGAAATAATTTTTTTGCAGCATGGATATTTGAGAATCCTACCCGAACAGCAAGTCTATAGCACGCAAACTGTAACATAGTGAGTTTTTCGCGCATTCTTTGTCTTCGTTGCCCATTGTGAGTCATTTGTGGATCCCATCCGGGTTCTCCATTTGGAAATAATAGAGGATATAGCATTGGGTCACAATGTGGGCTCAATACCGATAAAAGCTTAGGTCCACTTTGGCGGTTATATACTACTACATAGCGATTGTGCGGGGGTTCACCTTCTTCCGAATTAAACACTCCGGCAATTTCATCTGTGGTAGGTTTGTTGAATCGCCTCAGATCTGTAGAAATGTTTTCAACAAATCTAAGTACAATGTTTTGATTCCCTTCATTTGTCATCATTTCGGAAGCTTTTCTGTAGGATTGTGAATAGGGGTTATCTGATAATATGTCCGATAATTGTGTCACTATTTCCAATTCGAGTTCACTATTTTCCACTCTTTGTAGTCTAAGATTATTTGCAACTGCAGTATCAATGAAATATAACTGTCCATATGAAGGAGCTTGTCTATCAATTGGTAATAAGTCTGAAATATAACGGTGGATTTGGCCCTGAACTTTAAAGCAATATGGTCCGTTACCTGGTATTTCATTTTGTTTAGCCGAGAGGGATGCAAATGCCATAGCGCTATTATACTGTCTTATAATTTTCATAAAATGGTGATTATTAAATAACTGTTGCAGCTCATTGTTATTTTGAGGCTGTGGTAGATGTATTAGGCCATTGTGGCAGCAAGAGTTGTAGTGTCCATTCGTTGATTCATCAGTGAAGTGCAATGCACCACAATGCATGCACTCATTGTTCATTGGTCCTAGGTTGTGCATTGCTACCTCATTTAAAAGTGGTAATCTATACATAGGAATATCTTCCTGATCATCCGGCTGCTCATTTCTTCTTCTTCTTGCATTAATATCACGCCGAATCTGGCGCCTGTTGTTCTCATTTCGAGGAACAATACCTCTGCGTGGTGGCCTACCTCTGAGTGGTGGCCTTCCGATGTTATTCATTACTGTGAAAGCAATTAACAACACACTTACACTTACAAGTACATTTACTAATTTATTACCTAAAGTTTAAAAGTGTAAAATTTTTGTTCAAAAGCTTTGATTCTAATTTTCACTTTGTTTATTAACTTCACGACCATTTAAAAACAAAACTAAATATATCACAAAAATGCACATTCAGGTGTGGTTATGATTTTTCCAATTTATATAAAATCAGCTGTTTTGACAATAAGAGATATAAACAGATTTAAATCTAGATTCCCATGCTATTTAAATGGGAAATATTGTATTCCGTAACAACTTTTTAGTGCATAATTGAGAAACTTATGTAGGCTATATATAAAAATAAATCTAGTGAATCCCGGTGAAAAAATACAGGCGGATTAATTATATACACATCAGAAATACATCATTTATACAAAATATATAGATACTACTGTATTTAAACAACATACTTTATCTAGGCCTACGTAACTATGCAGACGGGGATTTTTAACTCGGTAAATGTGTACAATTATAAATACTATAAACGTGTAGAAATATTTGTTAAGATTTTGTGTTTATGTATATTATTATATATATTTAAAGAAAGATAAAAATATTATCTTTTAATTGCCTTTTATTTCATATTGATAGATCAAATGATTTAGAATTTATTAATATTATAGGCCTAGGCTATATTATTGATCGAAGTTGTAAACATAAACCCAAAGTATAATCTACGCTAGGTTTAGTTTGCGTATTACAGATGAGGTGAAATCAGCTGTAATATTATTAAGTTAAACGAATATTCATTTCTTCTTTAAATGTTACTCCACGTAGACCTACACTCGCTTTTATAGGAGTTGATAATGAAGAAATTATTAATGGAATATGTTTGTATTTTATACTAAGATGTACGAATGTTTCCGAAGTTAAACGAATGTGTACATAAACTTCTATAAACTTGGATACATAAATATATTATATTGATAATAAAATAAAGTATTTATATAACAGTTTATAACCTCAATACAAATCTTATAACGTATTATAGGCTACATTAGTTCTTTAACTCATATTTGGAAAAAAATTATCTTCGCAATACTTATATTGATTGAAGTTGTAAACATAACCCCAAAGTATAATCTGCGCTAGGTTTTGTTTGCGTATTACAGATGATGGGTGAAATCAGCTGTTATATTATATTATTAAGTTAAACAAATATTTATTTCTTCTTTAAATGTTACACCTGATTTAGTCCTGTATATGCCCATGCTATTTAAAGGGGACTTATTTTATTCCGTAACACACTTTTGGGACACAATTAAGAAAAATTAATATTTTTCCCCAAAACTTCATGCCCAGACTTCTAAAATGAGACCTCTTCCAGCTTCCTACGACCTAACGTTCGCTCTGAATTTCATTTTCAAATTTGGGCTTACGGAATTAAATATATAGATATGTGTTCGCACTCTAGCGGCCGCATTTTAAGTGCGATTTGGTTCAAATTTGGTACACATGTTGGTTGTCTACGTCGCTCGGACGAGTTCGTTAGCCAAAAAAAAATCCAACAACCCGAGGCACGTTTTCTTACCGGAAGTAACTACTTTGTGAGATATTTCCTACGAGAATGAATTTGTTTGTCCTACAAATATAAATGTATGATGTTATTCTGCACATTTTGTTTTTTTACGCGACCTTATAGCTCGCTTGGTTCTCCGAAAATCGATCAAAACGTAAAATACCATAGAAGCACCCGGTTCAAAGCCATGTAGTGGATTCTACCGTGGGGTTGGCGTGCGAAGCACGCAATGCTTTGTGTATTGACTCCCAATATGCGGAATGGCGTGTGAACCATTTTGCAGTCAGCACCGTCGTAAATAGATCTATTTCCCAAATTATTGGTTGAAACCCTAAAACATAGGCCTATAAACTTAATTTTGGAAATTTGCTCAACTCACGTCAGTGGTTTGGCTGCGTGGTCTAATTATTATTATTTTAGTTAACCTCCCCGAAAAAAAATCGTTCTAGTACAAATAGTTCAAAAAAATGTTTCTTAGCGTCAAAAAAAGTGTTTCTGGTTGTTGCATTTTTTGGCTAACGAACTCGTCCTAGTTCCTAGTGACTTACAAAATAAACGTGTGTACCAAATTTGAACCAAATCGGACGTAGTTATAGTGCGAATGCACACACACACATATATATTCATATTCATATATATATATTAATGACATCCCAAAACGTTTTCCGGGGACCATGATCGGTGCTTATTGACCACGCCCGACCTTAGGGTCACTGAAATAGCTTATCTTTCCTATGGAAATTCGCTAAAAACCGACTAACAATCAACGCATTTAAATGAATCATTATTCGTTAAAAGATGCGGAAGAGTCTGTTCTATCCCATGATAGGTCCTATATAACTAACACGCGATTATAGGGCAAATCAATAAAAGCTCCTTCATTCATTCCCTCTATTCAGCTCTTATAATGTCTGCTTCGCTGCAGCCAGACAACTTTATTATGCATAGGATTAGGATCGACTGCATGTTGCGGCTATGCAATGTTAAATAGGCTGACTTTAGTGCATTTTCGTCTTGTGAGTGAAGGCGGAACAATTGCATTATTTAATTCTTAGGTCAAAATAGCTACAAATGTTAATCCTCATATTTTCTTCTTTAATTTTCTTTCGTATTTCATATCCTTATATGTAACTAGCTGACCCGTTCGGCGTTGCCCGTGGTGGTTGGTATTTTCAGTCTTTTTAACTTAATTGTATTCTTTTTAAGTGTTCAGTCAGTGAGTGGTATTTGGCTTTTATATATAAAGATCTTAAATAATAAAAGCACTATTGTCATAATA
>JAGFPH010000570.1:0-13135 GCA_018207615.1 Philaenus spumarius
TATCGTAGACAATTTTCAAATATACCGTTGGAAAGAGGAAGGTTTAAACTTTGAATTAATACAATTCAATACAAATGTTCTATTTCTGTTAAAGATGTAAAGATGGAACAAAAACTACATATTATGTTGTCTGAAAACCTACTGAAGTGTGTAAGCTTTGTCTAGTATTGACGAGAAAGAAAATAATTTAAAATTCATTAATATTGAAACTTTTAAAATTATTTACATGTATTTATATAATAAATGAAGAATTTTTAGTAAAATTTTAACTATTTAATCGTGTGTTTTTAACATTTAAACGCTGATTGTTACTATACTGTTACTTTAATTACATCACGAATCCTGTTTAAAATCACACCAATTAATGCCTCATGTCACGATACCATTTGACTGTATTTTATTACAACTGGAACGGCGATAGTGTTTTCAGACTAATACTGTCTCCCTTTCCCTCCCTAGTTGAAACGAAGTAGAGGCTTAGAGCAAAAGACAATTTAGTTTAATGTTGACCCAGTTAACACAATCTTTTGATCAATATAATAACAAAGGGTTAAGGATTCACAGCTTTGCAATTATTTTCAAGTGACGTCATATTTGCGTGTTTGTACCTGCGTGAGGACTAACTCGATCTGATAAAATATCTGTTCTAGGCAGTTGTTTTAGTATCAGTCTTTAACTATTCACTCCGTCTGAACCCAGTGGCACACTGCTTATAGCCATTAAAAGTGAGAAAATATGTAATGTCTAACGACTATTATAAGGGGATACAGTTTATGCAGATGTATAGGTAAAGTAAACAAAAATATAAAAATCTGAATTAACCAAATATACAAAAAACTTATAAATATAGGCTAGGTGATTATGAAAGTTTTATGCTTTAAGAAACAAGACAAATAAAATAGGGGAGTGATACACTAATTAGAAAAAAGCCAGAAAATATGTGAAACTAATTACAAACACTTAATGATAGATATCTATCAAGTATATCTTCTCACAAGTCATGCTCAATATTTATTTATAAACAATTAATGATTGAACTGTGTATGGTAATAAGTTACTATAATAAAAACCTACAAAATCTGAATGTTTCGTCAAACCAGTGTTTACTAGTTTATATGTATGTGTTTACTCCAATATTGATCATAATGTCGTAAAATAAAATAAAATAAAACATTAAAGAAACAGTTAACCTAAATTACAGTACAATTAGTTGACTATATAATATTTTAGGTACCAATAAATACACAAAGTTAGTCTACATTTGGATATTTATAGCGCCCACACATTTTCTGCTTTAACGTAACGAATTGTTATTAACTTCATTCATTTTCTTGCTTTAAAATGATTTCTTATTATTGTGCAATTATAAGTACAAGCTAAACGTAGTTAATAAAATCAATCCATTTATACAAATATTCACACTACTATTTAATAGATTATTCATTTGAAATAATATTTTACTATTATTATTGTCTATAAGTAATTGATATAAATTACGTTTCCTATGAGTACCCTTTAGAAAATCTAAACCCATTGAAAATACAAAGATAATTTGAATAAAAAAAACAGATTAATTGACTAAAGATGACAAGTTATATCTGACAAATTATAATAATGCAGTTAACCAACCATCAACTTAATTTTTAAGAGAAACAACTAAATTCTGGTGTTTAATAATTGATTAAATGAATAATAACAGCTAAACAAAGGCAAAGACAGTGTAAAATATGACTAATTAGAAATCAGTGCATTATGTCCACAAAGCACGACCGACGACACGAGGCATGCAAAATGTATATTAGATTCGGAGAAGAAAGGCTTTTGATGAATGACCTGTCATGATGCCTGCTTCCTAACGATGTTTTACAGACAACATTTAAAGGTTGGGTGCGGGCAAAGAGGAAAGACGTTTTGTGTTATTTTAAATTAATTTAAATAATAATTGTCCCAGAACTCGAGTCCCAGTTAAAGTCCCAGAACTCGAGTGTTAAAGATATAGGTACTAAAATAATGAAGTTGTACAGAAACAAAAGAGTTTTATAAATAATGTATTGCAGTTGTAAAATTATGATACGAATATTTGATGTTAAAAAAAATGATTATCGTGTAGAGAGTGACACTTATAATGGGAAGTTAGTTTTTTACAAAAACATTTGATAATTTATAACAAATTTCTAATTATAACACTAATTAATATGATTAGTTAAAAGAGATGAAAGTACTTGATTAAGAAATTTTGTATTGTTTATATTATATTTTGTGTAAACATCATTTTGTATTTCAGTCTTCCTTTGATTTGTTTAAGAATATTATTTTTTAAATTTTAATAAACATATAGGGCTAAATAATTCTTTTTCTAATATCAAGTTTAACAAATATTAAAAAACACATTCACTGTTTTCAGTTATTTAAGTTTTATGCAAAGGATAATTACCGTGGTTAGTGTACAAAATAATCCTTCGTATTACATGTAATAGTTAAAATTAGTTTGACATGTCAATTAATTGTGAGATTAAAATGATAGATTTTAATATATATTTCTTAGTTAAGTTAGGCTGATTGTGGCTATTCAAAAGCACAATTTTAAAATATTTTTATATTTTCATTTATTTGTTTAATTCAGTTTATGATTTAAGATAGCCATTACCAATGCTTGTGAGTTACATATTACAATTTTATTAAAATTATTTTCATTCTAGAAAAAATACCTATAATACGTCATTTCGATAACAATTCTCCTATTATCTATCAAGGCATCGTTTTATATAGTTTGTAAAAGTCTCACAAGAGATCGCTGGGTTGCAGTTTATCTTTGGATTATCTGCTACAGATACAAAATATAGCTGCTGTGTACTACAGTTTAAATAACTCGCGTTTTACAAAATTACAACAGTTCTAAATTTACCACGTCATATAAATTGAGACATGATTTCGTATATATTTCATCAATAAATTGTGTAGTAAAATTGATATAAACTATATTAGATGATTGATCCATGGGTTTTTTTGAGTACCCTAAATATTATGAGTATTTAAATAACAAAAACAATAATATAAAATATTACGTAAAAACTGTGTTCTGATAGTTATGGTAGAACACTATAGAAGTAGTTTAAAGAATAAAGTAAAACTTAATGTTGTAGACATTTAAGGTTTTTTTAAGCAATTGTGATGAAATAGATAGTTCTAAACATTTTGGTAATACTAATGTTGTTTGAAAATCATTTGCATTTGGCCTTATAATATACAGTATATATACATTATACACATAATACAACGGACTTGTGCTTAAACTGCATAATATAAATACATCAACATTAAAGTTTGAAATTAATGATTATTATTTGTATTTTCAAATTGTTTATTTTGAAACAACTGTAATGACAAAATGTATTACATTTATTTGTTCCTAAAAGAATACTATCTATTTACTACTCTAAAATTTTTAACGTATTTTTAAAAGTATTATATAGGTTTTTTGGCGGTAAATTATAGTCATAAATCGCATACAGATACGCAGCATAATTTTTCATTCTTAAAAGAAATAGAAGTAAACTAATATATTTCCTAATTTTATGTGAAAATATAATGATAATACAGAACATAACAAAATAATATTTGAACCATATTAGGGAAATACAGTCTTGGAGTTATATTAAGTTTTGCTAGATTTGTTAATACTGTATGAGTGTCAAGTCTCACACTTTTGGTTTGTATTAACATCATTTAAAAGTTTGCATCATTTATAATATGTCCAAGTACTGCCTGTGATATTTACAAAATAACATTATAATCTTGAAGGTTGGAATGAATAAATTGTTCCGACAGTATTGGTATTTTCGTCTTATTTATACAAGATAAATGGATTGGACATATATAAATATGTCAATATTTGTCACACAGAGTCAGTTTTCCTTTCTTCTGATCTGACAAGTTTTTACCATTTATTTTATTCTTGGTGAACGTTTATTTCTCCCTTGAGAATAGCAGTCCGACATGAATGAAGAAATGTGCGCTTGTCGTTAAGAACATATTTCACCGCCTTTACTATCTTTAGATAAATTCGTACTTTAGTTTTAATAATAATTTAAAATTGTAATTCGTTTAACTCTTGTTTCGTTTTTGTAAGACAATATGTTTTTTAATATCTTTTCTTCGACTTTCCTTTAATCTGTCTTTAATGTTGCCTTTAAGAATATTTTCATTTTATCTGTATGATATCCACACTTCTTGAAACTTATAGATTTATTTAAATATTACTTTCAACAGGGAAGAAGGCAAGATTAAGAACGTGAGTGGAAAACATAATAGTCATTTTACAAAGCCAGTATTTTACTTCATGTTCACCTATAACATTGTTTTTATAATTATTTATCACAACGCGATACAAGCGTTTTTTTGTTTACTGATTCATATTCGAAGATGTTAAAACTGAGCCCATCAAAATGTTTGAGCCACCAATGTCAGTGATACTTTCATTTTAAACCAAAAATGTTGTCTGAAATTAGTTTTACTTGGTCTAAACCCTGATTGAGCATAGTTAAATCGTCAGCAATTCGCTTAGTTTGAGCAGAATAACTTATAGTTGTTAAAATGATTTTCATAAACTAGAAAATGTTTAAATTTTATTATATAATATTTAAAGGAAATATTATAATTTTAATGGAAAATAATAACCAAACAGTATTTTTTAAAACTTAAGTTATTGGTATTTAACTCTGACGGGCAGAAGGCTCAAAACTGATTAAGAAGTAACTGAACTCTAAAAATGTTCAATTAAATCTTTATGGCTTAAAATAGTACGCAATGAAACCTATAAATTAAACAAACATCAAAATCAGTCAAACATAAAAGAGTTCATACATAAACAATAAACGATTTGTATAGTTTTATTTTGTTGGAACTGACTCAAGATTAAACCTGGTTCTGTATATAAACCCTTAACCAGGTGTAATCGTGATAGATCAGCGACACTAACAAAGTAATTCTTGAACGGAATTGTGGTATTTCAATGATTTTAAACTAATCCTTTCTCCTTGATTAATTCTAACCTAGGGATAGCGCCTCTTCGTAGAACCCTTCGTCGTATTATATTGAATGTTATTTCATTTATCTAAAGAAAAAATATTTAGTGTTTATAAAAATATTAAAATTTTAATTAACTTTGATCAGACTGCCTTATGAACTTCGCGGCCGTACTTTTCTTAATATACCCGATTTTGTTTATTGAACGTAACTCAATTAAAACTGTCTTCAGTGACGGGTGTTCATTTAATAGTAATAGTAATAACGGTGAATTTAATAGTATTTATTTTTTATAACATTCTACAAGTAAAATTATAAACCCCCAATCAAGGGATAATATAACTACGATTATAGAAAGTAATTCACCAAAGATTGGACGATTTAAAACAAAATGCATTCACTTTATTGTAAGTAAAACAGTAGCATTATAAAATTAATAATTACTGTTTGCTTTACGTCAGGCTTACGTGATAACGTATCGGGGTGGGGCTGTAACATAGTAAAATACTTTAGATATTATTTCTTGATTAATTGATGAACGTAAAATGCAATTGGATTAACGCAGTGTCATTTAACTTATATCTTAGTAGTAATTAACTTTGTATTTAAAAACTTATTTTACATCAGTTTTCTATGTTTTTTAATATAAATAACGCCACAAAATATTAACAAAGGATAAAATAATAACACCTTCGTTTAGTAAACTTAATATGTGTGTTGTGACAATTTTAGTTAGCATGACACAACATTACAAACTTGAAACAAATCGTATATGAAAAATGTTTACAGATTGATAAAAAATAAATCATTTTGAAAAGATTAAATTGATACATTGAACATTATTATATTACCGCAAACGATTATAAGAAGCTATAACTATGTAATTTACCAATTTATATGTTCATCTCTTAACGAAAACATTATAAAAAAGCACACAACAATAAATCAACTTTAAATAATTTATTAAATAAAAATACTTTATTTAAAAAATCAGTAAAGGCCGACAGAGATTTTAATTCTTTGTGACACATAAAATTTTTAAGCCATCTACTTTACTGGTAAAATCAAGTTTATGAAGTAAAATCAACGTTCAAATGTACTTTTTTTCTAAGTCCAAATTTTATAGAAGTAGTACTAAAAAAATCATGACTTTTTTCTTACTTAACAAATTTGTAAAAAATAAACAAAACTGTAAATGTTTTAAATAAATACGCTCCTTATATTACAATTTAAAAATTAAGTTAAAAATGTTGGATAATAAAATGGAGAAATAGTATTTTTACTTTCTCACTATACTATAGTATAGAGAAAGTATAGTGATCGCAAAAAAAATCGATGTTGAGATTTTTGTGGAAATATCCGTTTTGGGACCCCCTGAGTCCAAAAAAGTGGTTTTTACAAAATGTCTGTCTGTATGTCTGTATGTATGTCTGTATGTACACAAAGCTAGAGAGAAAACTATTCGATCGATTTCAACCAAATTTGCACCAGACATGTCCAGTACGCCTGTATAGATGCACGAAAAAGGGTTTTGAACAATTTTGAAAAACAACCCCCTTTTTGGCCAAAAAACTCCCAAAAAATCAGTTATTATTTTTTTATAAAAAAAACGGCTCTAACGATTTTGATAAAATTTTGCTTATTTGTAGCCTTTAATGTACCCTAATATATACAAAAACCCGCCTCTTTCTAAAAATTCTCGTTTAGCTAATAATAATAATAATAACTGATTTTTGGGGGTTTTTTTGGCCATAAAGAGGGTTGTTTTTCAAAAATTTTCAAAACCTTTTTACGTGCATCTATAAAGACCTAATTGACGTGTTTGGTGCAAATTTGTTCGAAATCGATCGAATAGTTTTCTCTCTAGATAATAATAATAATATTTATTAGTTAATCGCCTACTTTAATAAAAGTATACAAAGCTAGAAAGGAAACTATTCGATCGATTTCAACCAAATTTGCACCAGACATGTCCAGTAGGCCTGTATAGATGCACGAAAAAAGGTTTTGAAAATGTTTGAAAAACAACCCTCTTTTTGGCCAAAAAACCCCCAAAAATCAGTTATTATTTTTTTATAAAAAAACGGATCTAACGATTTTGATAAAATTTGGCTTATTTGTAGCCTTTAATGTGCCCTACCATATACAAAAACCCGCATCTTTCTAAAAATTCTCGTTTAGCTAATAATAATAATAACAGATTTTGGGGGGGGGTTTTGGCCATAAAGCGGGTTGTTTTTAAAAAATTTCAAAACCTTTTTACGTGCATCTATGAAGACCTAATTGACGTGTTTGGTGCAATTTTTTTCGAAATCGATCGAATAGTTTTCTCTCTAGATAATAATAATAATATCTATTAGTTAATCTCCAACTTTAATAAAAAAACTCTCCTACCCCACCCTACAAGTCACAGTGAATCTGTTTAGTAATTTAAATGTGTTTGTGAGGAAGTATGTGCCAGTTCCTGGTACCGTTTATTATATAAAATATTACACGCTCATATTTGTTTTACTTGTAAATAACTCGTCTCAGCCAAGCTTTGAATATCACAGTGTGCTCTGCAATATTTATTAAAAATATTTATACATTTTAACAAACGAATTCTTTAAACTCATAACTATAGAACATAAATTATTTAGGGCTTAACCTTTTCCAATGCAAACAAAAGTCATAATTACTATCATAAATCATTAATGTCAATAAAATAACTTAATATACACAAATTACTATTAATTGCCACTGACATTAACACTGGTGTTTATTTAATTTGTATGCACTTTTTAGAAGAAAATCCCATTTCATAAAGTGTCCCTATACCGTTCATTGCTATCATACATTTAACATGCTTATTTAAATTAAAATGTAATTAATTAACTGCCGATAATGTAGAACACTTTGGATCATTAACAAATGAAATATTAGCTGCGGTGTGACGTCAAACGTGCGTGCAGAACCTCTAGTTACTGTCGTAAAATGCGTCCGTTCTGTTTATTGCTTATTGAAATGTAGATAAAAAACGGTTTCATGTCGCATCCAACAAAGTAATGAAACATTCTATTGAGGTATTACGTTTTTTAATTAGAAACTGTTTCTAGAGTAAATCCATTAGTTTAATCGATTTATACATACACTTCATGTGGTAGAATAAAACCTGAACACAAGTTAAACTTAAACGACAGTATTTCAAATCTACAGGATTGTTTAGCACTTTGCATACACCAAACAACTTGAGAACAGAATTGAAAGAATCAGTAATAGGTTCAAATATTTTTTTCTATGTTGGACAAAATTAAGGATGACGTTTTTAAGGTTCAAATGTACCATTATGGCTACTGCTATTTAGTAATAAAAGTTTTCAGTTTAGGCCTTTATAATAATGTACTGCAATATAATTTAAGTTTAGCACAGTTTTTTATTTCTTTACTAAAATTACTTATTCTTGTTTTCCTATAATTTTAAACGTAATTTGAGTCAAATTAATGAGGTTAAAAATTTAGTACATACAGGGTAATTATTTAAATATAAGTTTATAGAAAACATGTATCTTTTGTGCATGATCAAACATATATTAAGTATAGGCTACATTTAAAAATCTGAGGACACATCCAAACAATTCACAGTTTATTCAGTTATTGTGAAAATTACTTAGTAAACTATTCTAAGATTTCTTTTAGAACTAAATTAGTACTCGAGAAGAGAAATCAAAGAACCAGCTCAAACCGTCTGTGTTAATTTCCTGAAAGCTAGTACTCACATCAAGACATAATGTCGACAAGCATGCAAAATTAACATTACCTTTATTTCTCTGACCTAAATTTTAGTGAGACCAACCCTTAAATCTATGAAGCAACGTTGAATACACGTCTAACATTGTTATATTTTATTATTAAGCTTTATATACATTGTAATGGTTAGTGTTCATGTTATCACACAAATTACATCAAGTACAATTAAGTATTTAAACATACAGTAACAATAATTATTGTGATTATAATGATTTGAGTGTGCATGGATAATGTTTTTAGGTTATTAATTAGCAATTTTATGTCTTTAAGGTTATTATTATGACTTTCAGTTAGATAGATTAAATTTTGCATGAATAGTTATATAAGTTTGAAACTAAAATGAATTTGATGTTGCAAATGTGTTTGTTTGTATGAGTACATCATACTGCTTTTACCGTTCTTGTTAAAACTTAATGTTTTATTTGACATCCACAAGATAGCACTTGACTCTGGTATATACGAAACTCAAGTCTGTATTATCAGCCATCTTTTATTTTTTGTATTAGCTTTATTTATTTTAATATTATGGAAGGACATTTACAAACATCCTGTAAAAGACACATTGCTATTTATGTGGGGAGAATCATGTTAGTGTTTGGTAGTATTTAAATATCATAACTTTGTTTAAATTTAAACAGACTAATAATTCAGAAACTACTGCTATACATTTTTATGAGATTGATGTTTTTATGTTTGCCATGATTTGAATACTAAAGCGTAGAGATGTATTTGTTCAATTTGTTCACTATGGTTGATAGCTGATTTTGTGTCAGTTTTTTATTTACCGCTAACACAAGGTTCTCAGTATAGGTAGTAGTTATTTTTACTTGGTCCTAAAAATAACTTAATTATTTAAATATTTCATTTACGTGGTTCTCTACTAATTTTACACTATACAAATTTTGTTTTTTATTTCATTTTTAAACCATATATTTTGTTAACTAAATGTTATAATTAATTATGTTTTCTAATAAATATATTTACAATTCCATATTTTCAAGTTTTAGAGGAGTAAAAAGGTCTCATTCAATTAGGTTTTAATACATTCTAAGTTTCTTTTATTAAATTGTATTCTTCAAGACATACAAGGTAATGTCTGTTTATCTGCTTTAAAGCCTACTTCACAAAATGATAAAACTCTAAAACTAGGTAATGATTTATCATAAAATTTGAAATTTAAAATATTGATGCCTCTAAATGGGGTAAATTTGTAGTTTTTGAACTGTTAGAGACATAGAATTGTCCAGACGTTGTTAGGACCTATTTCAATTGGTTTCTTAACTATACAATTTAGGAGGATTAATTTATCAAAATTAAAAACACAAAAAGTTTTCCGAAAATGTTTTGAAAAAAAAAATTAATTTATACAAGGTTAGCGACAGTTTCCTAAAATTTTTCCAAGGTCGCATAAACTTACGGTAGAAGAGTAGAGTTAGTAAATTGCCTAAATAGCTTGTACTAGTGGTAAATAGCCTGTACTTTGAGGTGGGTACTTTAGCACTTGACTAAGTGGTTAAACTAATTAATGTTTAATGATAATCAACATTAATTATTTGTAATTTGTATTCGTTATTTATTAGTAAAATTAAACAGACTTTAAAGAAGTAAGCATATATTTGACTATACTTTCTTCCACATTTGTTTATTTTTCCCACTTATTAAAATAATAACCAATTATAAGGAATAGTCACAATCACATTAATTTATTTATATTTTCAATTTTTTTTTAAGAATAGATTCCTGTCAGTTTTATTATATTTATAATCTTGTGTTACTGTTTGCATAGTAGTTATATTTTTATTTAGGTTTTCTTTTGAAATTGCTTCACATTTCTCCGGATGTTCTTTCATTGTTTGTGTAACTTGTTTATTTCTATTCACATGACGTTTTTGACCTCCTACTTCAGGAAACTTTAGGATTGTTATTTTCTGTAGTTTGTACGTTTGAAAATCTGTTGAAGACTTTATGTTTTCTTAATTATTTCCCGAATATAAATTAATATTATTCAAATGGAAGTGTACTGTTATTAGGATATACTAGGGGCTCTGCCCCTGGACGCTTCTCGTCCCAACCCCGCATAGGCCTACGGCCTCATATGGTTGCTTCGCTTCGCTCGCAGTTGGAAAACTCTCTAAAGGCTCTCGCTAATCTTTGGCTCGTCTGTACCTGGGTGAACGAGCATCGTTCAGTATTTTCAACATCTGGATTGTATCTATAATATATCTATTCGAATATTTAGTAACTTTGAAGGAGGTATAATAAGAAGCTGTACCTATTCGCCTTCTAAGTGACTTGAAAGGTGGTATACAAAAATGTTCAGATTTTAAATTTTATGCGCATTTTTCAGACCTTATGCGCGTGTTTGAAGACATAAGACCCCAATTGAAGAGCATTCAATTCCTGACGTCAAATAACCCCTGTATGCAAATTTTCATCAAAATCGTTAGAGCCGTTTTCAAAATCCGCGACAGATACAAAGATAGATACAAGAATTGCTCATTTAAAGTAATAGGATAAAATTTGTTAAATATTGTTAAATAAGATGAAAATATAAGTTGTATCGTTTGATTCCAGGTTATATTTTTATTTTCATATACATTACCGAAAAATCATTTTTGATAATAATTTGTAATGTTTTCTGTCGATAACCATCATGGGTATACCGCTAGTTTGTAATATAACTGCTAGCCAGTTTTAAATTTAAAAAGTTTGCAATATAAACGAAAGTATCGGAAAATACTCCGATTTTGTAGTCGGAGTTGTTTCTATTAGTTTAATTAACTATTAGAATCATGCTAAACATTTTAATGAAGTGGCTTTTGTGGACAAAGTAAAAAATTGGATACGTAAAACTTTAATTTATACAAATGAAGAATGAAGTAGAATTACACTTTTCAATTGTTTAATGTCTATTGGGAATAATACAATAAAATTATTACTTTCACAAAACGTTAAAAATAAATATTATTTGAATTTGTTAAAGAACTATTAGTAAAAGAATAAAAAATTAAGGTATTGTTCTCTTATTAAAAACATATAATTAATTCCATTTAAAATATGTACTAAGATTGGTTGACGATCACTAATTCGAAGAAAATAACAAAATGGAGAAAGGTTTACTGTTATTTAGCAACTATTTAAAACAGCGTCGAATATAAAGCACATTTTAAGCAACAAAAATTAATTTAAAATACTTCAACTGTAGGTTTGAAGCAACTTGAAATGGAAATTTTCTTTAACGTGCACAATTTCATTTCCTATCTTTTTTTTTAATATGAAAGTGTTATCTGGTAATTTGAAAAGAGTGGTAAGGTAACATTGCGAACGAAGAGATTCGATTATTCTATATAATACAGTTTTTCTATCCTACATTTATCACTTACTAACCGTTAGTCATGCATCTTTTGTTTTTGCGTCAGTACGTTCACTGACGTTGGCGTTTCATTCAAACTGTAAAACAAAGGTTTGCGTAATTAACTTAATTAAAATAAATTGTTTCTCGCAAAGTTAAATTTATGATGTAAGGGTTGAAACTAATTGATGGTTGTTTTATTCTAACATTGCCGCACTCACAACAAATTGAGTTAAGTTAGTGGGTGTTTTGTTATTAAAAAAAGAAATTTCGCTTTAACTTTCGCTTTATTTAGGTCCACATAAATTTATATTTTTCGCATCTAATATATAAAACTGTAAAAGTATTAAAATGTTTAGCTTTCACTTAACCTTGTCTAACCTAACATTGGCATAGAAACAAATGTCAAGAAAAATAATCGACTTTTCCCTACAGTTGCTGAGAAAGTAGATTTTTGTAGACTCATAATGTAAAGTTGAATATGAATAATTAATGAGCTTGACTTGTGAGAAAGTAACTAGATAAAATAAAACCTGAACACAAAATCTCACAATAACCTCAAACGCGTTTCAACGACAATGTCGCCATCCTCAGTGAAGCACGGGCTACGGTAACCAAACTATAAGTTGAATGCTGTTTTGAACACTACTTTGTGTAAAGTGTATAGTTATTTGGTAACTCTGTAGACGAATAGAAATTCTATTACAGTTAGAATGTTTCCGTTAACAATTAATACGAAGTTCGATATTTATTGGATCCTTCTACCTCAAACATTTTTAAAAACGGTAACGGTTGTCTTTATTATTTATCGAGTATCGAACGAATGTAAATTTTAGCATTAAACGTGATCTGGATGTCCTTATAGGCAAATCTCGAAAGACTCTAAACAAACAACTATTGAATAATAAAAATCGCATAGTTTCTTTCATAAGACATAATAAATTGTATCAACTGTTCGATCGAATGTACAAGT
>JAGFPH010000570.1:17986-71026 GCA_018207615.1 Philaenus spumarius
GATCCCAATGGTGGCCCAATTAAAAAATCACATAAAATAGAAAATTTTGAGAGGCTGTAGCTCATAAACGGTTGGGTTTAAGAAAAAATACAAAAGAATCAAATGCCTTAAATTTGTGTCCTCAATCGAAATTCAACATAAAAAATAGGGGTTTCCATTTGAAAAAATGAAGTTGGCCGCCATATTGGAAAAATGAAGTTGGCCGCCATATTGGAAAAATGGCGGAGTTTTTGGAAATGTTAGTATTGTATTTTTAATGTAAGGGAAAAAGTATTGAAGGTCCCCCATTTAAAGATTGTTGTAACTTTTATAGTTTCCGAGATGCCAATGGTGGCCCATTTAAAAAAATCACCCTGTATATATTATTTATCAATTTTAAATAATAAATAGTCTTACAACAACAAATTATTTATATTTTTATGAACAAATAATGTTATCATACTCTAGAGCAATACATATGTAAACACAAGACAGAATAAAACTTGAACACGCGTTTCAGCTACAAAGATGCTATCTTCAGTGATGCACCAGCTTCAATAATCAAACTATAACTTATTTAAGTAAAAGTTTGATATTGTGGCTCCTGCATCACTGAAGATGGTGACTTTGTGACTTTGTTGTTAAAACTTATTAGAGTAAATGAACGTATTGGTTGTGAGATTCTGTAAACAAGTTTTATTATATTAAGTAGCCTATATATTCTCTCAAGTACAGCTCAAGCTCAAAATTTATTTATAAGTAAATACAAAATTTTAAATACATAAAGTGGACCTAGGCATGGATAAAATATTTGAAACTTTAAATAATGCACATCTACATCAAATAAGTATGTAGAGTATTAGAGTAAATTAAATATGTAATGAACTCAATGTTTAAAAGTAGAATTTAATTGATTTCTAACTATCCAGATATAATTAAAAAACATTCTATCTTTAATATTCACCCTTCTGTTTTAAAACGGTTGTAAGCAAACGGACTTGAAAGCAGAGGTATCAAATGGAACACTAATAACGAATTGAATGAAAGTCGAAGCCTCCAATAAAAATGTAGGCATTAATTAAATAGTCCAAAAGATCCTGGTAAAGATATGAGTGACGGGTGTATTTAGCACAAATCTATTTTTAGTTAGATTGATTTTATTTTCTACAAATATTTCAACAATTAATTAATAAAATTCATCACGTTAATTTGTCTTATGATGAGTGGCAAAATTTGGATTTGGGTAAAAATTAAGATACCGGAATATAAATAACTATGAAATTACCCTATTAATGTTTTATTGATGTTCAGAAAACACAATTTATCTGTTATTCCCATAAATGAGGAATACAAAATGTTTCATAATAATAAAATATCTTACCCATAATAATATTTCGCAAGTTAGGCGTGCTTACCTGATTTAATAAGTTGATTTAAATCAGTTAATTACGTTTATTTATTTACGTTGGTTTATAAATAATATTTTATAACGATTTATAACTCTTTACGTTGATTTAATTTGATTTATTTGCGTGATAGACTACACTTGAACATCGAATGTAAAAAATTTAACTAACAGCTGTCATGTTAGTTAAAAATATTGTTCATATTCGATCAAAGCTCTAGACAAGATAGAATCAGTTAGTGGAAATTTGGGCAACGATATTATTTTTGGAGGAATTCTTAGTCCATCAAAACAAATTCAGTACGTGTTTGTAGTAAAATTTAATAATTTCTCCGGCTGTTTGCCTATTCCTACATTAACAAGAAGTTGGAAAGTTAATGGGAGCACAAGGATACAATTTCCAACTGAAGCTTGTTTTAAAACTAGAGAGTTTAGGTTAACGTAAGTTTTTTCAAATTCTGGTTAGCATTACAATAATAATACACGTTTGACAAACTAGAAAATTTCTAAATTGTTTGAAGAAAAAATTAAGAACTTCAAATGATAAATGAACTAACACCTTTTTGATATGAATAATTCATAAATTTCTTTAATTAATTATTTGTAGTCAAACCTAGTCAAGTTTCAAAATTAAATTTTATTGAATTTGTTAATTACATTTCCAAACAATAATTTCTTATAATAATAAAAATAAATTTTAAACAATATAAGAGTGCAATAAAGCCCGGCTTTTGCTAATTTGATAATTTATGACACTTTAATTGTACTTTAAAAGTAATTATTTTACGTTTTAATCACATTTGTAAGTCATTTTTTCGAGATTATTTATTGTTTTTAGTCGTCATTGGTTCTGATTTAATTATTTAGTTGTATCAATAAATGAGCCTAACCCATATTTTATTGTTAAATTAATTCTTATCATTATTTTAATGACAGTTAATTAAAAAAAAACTGAAATCTTCATTTATTGTACTAAATCAACTTTACAATTTTAAATAATAAATAATAAAAATCAGTTAACAGCTGTTAAATTTCAGAATTATTTCTTAAATTTATGCTTTTAAAATTTATAATAGTAAAAATAAATCATCATGAACATTTAAGCTTACTTAGTGCATATTTTATCATTGTAGTATCTTTGTAGTAAATCAAGTTTAAATATTAAATATAACTTATAAATTAGTAACATTTTGAATATGAAAGCTAAATATTTTATCTTAATTTTACATTTCATATTTATGACAGTATAATCCTGATTCAAATAATTTGACTAACATATGATTATACATTATTTGTCATAAAACTTTACTGACATTGAAATGTAATGAAAAACACAAATGCATATTACGGATCACACGCGCAACTACTTATAACCTTTTTTTAAAACTGAAAATAAAAGTAAAATGATTTTAAATAGCAGTAATTGTTGCGTGTCTAATTACTATAACAGAACGTATCATAAACTTTTCACTTAAGAACGTTTGTAACTCTAGAAATGTACACCATAAGAAGGGGGTTGTTTGGATCTCATTCGATTTTACACTCGGATCAGCAACCAACCAGAAATCAGCTTTCCTCTGACGTCATGACGTACCACTGAATCGAACTAAGTTTACATCCCCACTTACGTAAAATTTAGACATTCAAATATCTAAGTACGATGTATACACACATGTGTGAGGTTGGTCTTATAATAAGTTCAAACTGTACGTAATATAGTTGATTTTGATCCAGACTATAACATACATGTTTTCATTCGTTAAATAAATATAACAAAATCGTTGTAATATAAAACAGATTTTGCAAAACAAATATAAAACCAAGTCAAGTAGGAATATTTTAAAACACTGATTTGTACAAAACGTACTTAGCCTTCACGTCGTACTGTGTACAGCTTGCTTCACGTTCGAAATACAATAATTTTAACGAGATTTTAAAACGTTGAATTAAGTCATGTTGTTTGGTGAACACATTTTCCGTACCCTTGATAAGTACGATACGAAGATATTAAATTATAAGGTTTATGATATAGTTTATAAAATAATAGTTTATAAAAGATAAAACTGAAACCAAATTTATTATCCAATGATGTTGCCATTTTAAATTTGGTTGCTAAAAAAAGTATTTAAAAATTAATTCTTAGTGAAAATACAAATAAATACAAAATAAGTTCCAGCATATAAATATTTTCCTTTGCGGTAGATAACAATAAAATATTTATCTACAAAAATAATTATATTCATTTTTTAACTAGTATAAATTAACAACATGATATATTTTTAATGCATTATCTTGTATTATCTGTACTATATAAATATATAACGTCTATGTTAAATCAAATTAATTGATAATACAAAGATATTTTCAATAAAATCTATTTCGTTTTATAGCAATTTCATTCAGTGAATTAACTAGTTTGAAAGTGTAATACAATCGTCACATAATTCACAAATAAATACAAAACAATTAAATGTAAAAACGGTAACATAAGTTACATTTTATGTATTATAAACGTAACAGTTTCGATATTATTTCGTTGACTGCTTATAATAATTAAACATTAGGTCTTTACACAATTGTTTTATAATTTAAAAAGGAACGTAAATGCTGAGTAACATAATAATTTATAACGTTTACTTTAATACAAATGTATTTAAATATTAATTACCTTACTTAAATGCCAATCCCAAAAATTTCTTCATACGGTAGAGGTTGAAAAGAAATATTTGATAGTCAACTTACGAATTAATAAAAATGTGTTAGTAACATTTACAATGGTTCTAAGGTTATAGGAGTTTTTTTTTTAGACTTATGTTTGAATAAATATAATACTTTATTTATTTATATTAGAAGAAAATAAAATACTAAAATATTTGTTCATCACTTAAGGAATAACTTTTTATAATAAATCAAAGTATTTTCTCATTCGTCATAGTAATGTGTACCGTGTCATTTCAATTAAATACTAACAATCGTTGTTAAATTTGTGTTTTACAAACATTTGAGCATTTTTATCGACTAAACCGCAACGAAGTCTAAATCGACGTAAATTTTGTTAGGTAATCTCAGATTTGAATATTGATTTATCTTCAGAAGTTTCTGGTCCATAGGGTTGCTTTGACGTCTCCACCGGTATCTTCTGTCATTGAAGTTGTCAAGAATACCTTGTCTATATTATAGCGATCACACTTGCGTCATGTGGGCTTTGAGATACAGAGAGAGAAAGAGATAGAAAGAAAGTGCGGGTTATGTTTTAATGTCAGATGAGTATATTGCAGGTGACATCTAACGGATTATCATCATGTCTTGACGAAGCTTAGAAATTATCTAAACGAAGTCTAGAAAATTATTATTTCCATAATGGCATTAAATCTGTTCCGATTGAAGATGTTTCCAAATTTGAAATGCTCTTTCGTCGAATTCTAGAGTAATAGTGGTATTTTAAATTCATATTTAGTTTTGTAAATATTTTGGTTTGACACTTTCATTTAAATGAAAAAATGTATTTGTAATAAATCATAAACAAAGTTTGTACTGTTGACTTCAGTATAATTTATTGAAACGTAATAAATTAACAGTAGGCCTATAATTTTATTTCGGTTTTATTTGAAAGAAATATGCAAGAACAAGTGGGTAACTTTTACAATATGGACATATTTATCCAGTTGTTATTTGTTTATTAAATTATTGTTAGATTTCAAATTTGGTTTTATAAATGGTACCATATTTCAAAATATGTTAATTGTTTGCTTATTTTAGTTAATGAGGCAAGATTGAAGTTATTATTTCATTAAATAAAAAAGTTTACTATAATATATATTTTTAATTAAATTATAGTAGTTTATGATTTTTAGTTTAACATCTTTTATTACAAAATAGCTGTCAATTAATTATTAAATTTAATAAAATAATCATTATATAATAATGGTCCCGGTAAATCAATTCTAATTAGTAAAACTATTCTTGAGTTAACAATTAATTGCTAATAAATACGAACTATAAATTGTTTTAAAACATGTGTGATACGAAGGTTAAAATGACAGCAATTTGTATTTTCAAGAAAACGAATTCAGATGGTAAGCCAACTATTTGAAACCAACTGCACTAATAGTGGCCTAAGTGTCACATTTTGTCTGATTTTATTTATTTATTTTTCAAACTATTTTCTGTCATCACATAAAGAAAATAAATGTTTATGATGTATTCATTAGTCGGTAGCGAGACCATAATAATGAACAAAAAAATTGTATATGGTAGGGAATGGATGAAAACTATACAGTGTACCTACCATATTAAGTGAATCTGTCAATAACCATTAATCAACGAGTTTAGTTAATGCTTCAGAGTACTATCAGATGTTGGCGTGTCATTCAAATTGTAAATTAATAAAATTTGAGTAATTCAATGAATTCAAGTAAATTGTTTCTCACAAATGTACATTAATGGTTGGAATGGAAGTAACTGATGGCAGTTGTTGGGCTTTGTGTTCTAATGTTTTATTCTAACTTTGGTTGCATCTAAACAAGTTAAAGAAGTCCACTTCCATTAAATCTAATTTGTAGTCCTAAATGGTGATGTTTTAGTATGCAACATATCGATTATTTTAAACAGGTCTATTTTAGTTTTTAATATATACAAGACTACACTTCTGTATACTATTTTCAATAATTAAATCTCTCCCACATGAAAATAAAATTGTTACGTACTTATCCAGTCTTGCCTTCATATGTTTAACAATGGGGCTTTTTCATATCTTTATTACTTTTGGTCTACCAAGCTATTTAAATATTACAGCTAAAAAACTAGTGTGGTATATTTTGAAAGTTTACAAAACTTAATTTACAATAATAAGTCCAATTGGAGAAAACCATTAAGTGTAAACAATATGTATTATTAGTAGTCTGAACTAACAGTGCAATTGAGGTCTGCTATGAAAATAAAGATAAAATATTTTTATTTTCGAAAGGAAAACACTATAGGTGTTACATATTTTAACATTGTTTCATGAACTGTTAAATATGAAGTAGAATTATAATCCTTAAATCAAACTTGAATAATTAAAATCGCACGTTAAAATAATTTGATTTAGTTTCAAAGTCGCTGATTTAAAGTAACACATAAGATGGTTTCTTAGATAGCATAGTAGATGGTGCTATTTACATTTGCATTGTCAAACCATATTTTCCAATAGATTTCGTTAAACAAATTTCAGTTCTTATCTTACGTAATACAGATTTTTTTAAACACTTAATATTTAATTTCGATTCTACTCTGAAATATTCTATTTTGTATTCACACAAGTTTAATAGCAGTCGACGGTTTGAGCTTGAAAGAACGTCCTTTTTCCTTTGTCAGCTTCCAAAAGATTCACTTTACCAACATACTTCATAAATATTTATCCCTACGTATTGAATATTTCGTCCATTGTATATTTTAAGATAAAAAAAAAACATGTACATTACAGAATATTTTTTCAATCAAAGCTTTGCATTTTCTCATTTCTGTGTTGATTTCCGTTTTCTTTCTAAGTTTGTCGGTGTTATTTCTTAGGGAGGAATTCACTTACTATGAAACAAGAAGATTGAATATTTAAGAACAATTTTTAATAGTTGGTCATTTTCAATTCTCCCGTGACAATATTTGTTTTACGGAAAGTTCAACATACTCCCAAATTCTATTTTTACTATTAACTTATTAAATTAGTGAATATTGCTTCACACTTTTTAACTAACCATGAGGAAATTATCTTCTACTTCAAAGCGTGTATTTTATTTGTCACGTTATGTAAACTAGTCTTATTTGATTTCTCTTTATTTACAATAATTGAACAAAATATACTAAATAAAAACAAATACTGTAGCGAATGTTATTTTGATTATTTGTTTTACAAACCGTAGGTCTAGGGTTGAATTAAAACTTATTTGTCCAAAAACTGTTTCTATAAGTAAAAGGGATAACGTTACTTAATTTTTACCCCTTAAAATGTACAACATGTTATTATTATAAAACAGATGTCATTAACAATAATTTGCTATTTCCAACAATATAGTAACTGTGTACAGAAATAAATTAAGAGTTATAATGATCGAAACGGGCACAACAGAACTACCAATAGATAATTAGTTAGTGATTAGTCGAATATAATTTTCCGTACCTTCCTCACATATTAGATGCTTTGCGAAATATGAACTACTTAATTTTGTTACCTTGTAAGAATATTGAAGTAATTTACGTATTTCGTATCACAGGAAAAACCATGAGCAACACTTCTTGGCATATTCGTCTTCTACATTCAAAAAAGTATTTTTTTTACAAATATGGTTGCATACCCTTTATAAAGTCACAGATTAGTTTTCATTTAAGAAATCCAAATATTATAGCGTCAATTTTATAACACTATTTTGTAGCTTTAGAAAGTAAAACACGTATGACGACTGTTTACAACTAAGCTCAAACCTCCTATATTACGTTCCAACTGTAGAAAACGTGGACAACGTACTAACCACTTCACCGCACCGCTCCCAAAATTGTTTGTGTTATCCGTGTAATATCGAGAAGTTACAATACTGTTACATAATACTAATACTATACATAAGTGAGTATGTAAACTAATTAAATAAATTATTTAAATAAATTTATTGATAAACTAAATTAAAAAAAGTTAAATACTTTTAACTTAAGCGATTAAATAAAATAGATATTTAATCTGAACAATTCAGTGATGTGACTTTAAAATATTCATATAATCAGTTGTTATTTATAACAACTATAATGGTTAGCACAAAACATAGTTGTTATATTCGTGTAACTTTTAGAAAAGTTTCAAATTTAGATAAATAGGAAATATTTTAACATAAACAAACAGAAGGCCTGTATATTTATTATTCAAACTGGTAATATCAACAATATATTAAAAATATTTAGCCTATATTAATTCTCGTAATTCAATAAGTAAAGTGAATAAAATTGAAGTATATGCTCGGAAGAAGATGCTCAGATTTGGATGAGTATCATCTGTCACCTTGAGCAAGTGCTCATTTTAGAGGTGAATAAAAAGTCAATTACAGACTAGTGAGCATGCTCAGGCAATTGGAGTATGTGCTTACTCGCCACTCCCCCTTCTCCACTGTCAAATGCAGAAATCTTCATTATTTAGTCGTTTGGCTACATTATGAAGAATGAAACAGCAAACAACAACCGATAGAATATTATCTATTTTTATTATTATTTTGTTTTGTAGGATTGGGAAGCGCAGTTTTAACTGCCCAAAACACCTTTAAATTATTACTCGGTTTTGAGCCAAACAGCGGTTGTACCCTATTTCTCTTTCGTAAGGCGTCATAAGCCAAGGAGTTATGCCGTACCCTGATTAAATTTGCGGTATTCCATTCCATGATTCCATAAATCTCGTAATTTCTCCAAAGCGTGCGTCGTGCACAGACCCTGGCCAAGAGGCGTCTACATTCATAAACATTTCATCAGCACTGCATTTTGCCTGTACATTTATACTTGCAAATCTTTTCCTATTAATAAACTCATCACCGTGCACAGAGGTTTTACGAATGGGAATATGAGTACAGTCTATAGCACCTATAGCTGATGGAAATCTATATTTTTCTTGCCACTTGACTTTCTCTTCCTCCATTTCTTGCTGCGATATGGGAAATTTTATCCATAAGTTTTTCTTTTGCAGGATAACGGCCATTACTTCAGAAATAGTTTTTGCCACCCTGGTTCTGTAGATACCAACATCTTCTGCCGGATCCCGGGATCCCCAATATACCGAAATAAAACACATATTTTATCTAAACTTGACAATGAACCACCACGTGTTTCAAAGCTTTCACCAAGAAAATGTCCGCTCAACCATTCCACACATTAGCTTTATTAAATCGGTATAGAGCCCGGTAATCTTCGTCAATGCAATTCCGCCGCACTCTGTACAACTTTACAGCACGAATGGGTAAACACTCTGCCATAATAACCTAACAATCTCTTCACTTGAGCAAGGTGAATCTGCAAATGAGTAGATCGGCAATTTAACGAGTACTTACTCATATTTGTAAGCTAGCCGTGCATTTTATTCACGTAGAAATGCGAGCAAGTACTCACAAGTCAATTGTCGACTCGTCGTTGGAGCAAGTGCTCCTAGCGTTCATTGAGTAACTTCTTTTTATTCACATGAAATCGGAGCATCAGCTCCGTTTTTGGTAGAAAGAGCAAGTGCTCAATTTTATTCACTTCACCTAATAACAACAACAAAATATTTTAAAACAAATTTGAACACCTTAATATTTATAATTACGCTTATAAAATACTAAAGTTAAATACTAAATGCATGAATCTAAATACTATACATTTATCTTTCAAAACAAGCAATGTATTTTATACTAATTTATAAATCATGTATTTAAACATATTGGTAATGCAGTGTAATTAAGTACATGCTATATTTCATGTATTAGTAACTATATTAACAAATCAATTGTTTAACACAACTCGCTAATGGGATAAGTTATTCAACCAGGTGACCGCATTGAAAAACATTTTACTTTTACAGCGTTTGTTATTTCCTACATAATTTACATATCGAAAGTATGAAATCCCTACCATCAAGCTAGAGGTACAAGTTTTCATTCGATTATCAAAAATTTAATGAATTACGAATTTTGTTGTTGAACCAAACAATTTTAAACATTTTTGGTCGTACTCCTTTAAAATGGTTAGTTGTTACTAATTCATTCCATTAATCATTAATTCGATTTTTTGCTGAAAAGTTTGTATAGTTTGAACGCAATGAATATTGTATATTCGTCGCTAACTACACAATAGGATAAGATATCCTGCAATATATTGAACACGGATACTTTTTCACAAATTTATTCAAATACATTTTCATCACTCTACAATCTCAAGACTCGTGCCAAGCGGTAGAGTTTCAAAACTAAATGTTTGACTATCCCTCGTCAACTTTACGCATTTAAAATGAATAAACGTACGACGCTACGGTAACATGCTCATAGTTCTGAAGTTGGGAACTAATTAGCACGCAATTAGGGATATGTTCCCGCAATATATTGCTAACGCGGTTATAATGTTTAACATAGTGACTAATTAAAATGATGTTTATAAAAAATACACAAAGGATGGTTGAGTAATTAGGTATGTATATGAAACTATAAACACAACTTTTTATTTCGCCCATTTGTATACACATTTTCATAATTATTTTAAAAGAAGGTTCGAAACAAAAACTGTCGTTTTGTTATCTTCTCTCTTCTTTTTTATGTTTACCAGTGTAATTTTCACATACACTCCAAGCAGTAGGATTAACTAAGATTTAATAACACTTGTCCTGACTTGTTATTAGTAAGAATGAATTGAATATGATCGATTTAAGAAGTATTCCGAGCTTATAAACAAATCAATCTTTTTGGTTCACTTTACTGTTGATTAAATGAAAGTTACTTTGAACGTGTAAGGTTCCTGAGGTCATTAATAATACATACATTTTTAATTGTAATCCTACTATTATAAAAACGTCATTGTTTGTCAGTGTAAACGATCTCAGAAAATGAAAATCCAAACAGATCGCGGGCTCAGAGTTAACCTAAGGACACTTAGAGAAGGAAAATGACACCAAAATCATGCTCCATACTTTTTCATGGTTCTTAGACAATGACACCAACGGCTTAGAACACTTAGGGAAATTTTTTGAGACATAGTCGCTCGGTGACCTAATTCTATACATGTTGAGACCGGGACTTTTAAACGTTTAGTTTCGTGTTTTATGATGTTCGCATTGGTGCTTTTGAAATATTTTGTCGACCAGTTAGTCTGTAAAGATCCAATGGCTAACTCGTAACGTCAGCTCCCGATACACTGTTATAAATGGATTGAGGCTCAGAACGTTTAGTGTTTGTCTGTAAGAAGGGAAAATTGTTAGTAAACCCTTGAATTCTGTCAGTGGTTTGTATAGAATGACACAGTTCTTCTTTTTTTTTAACCGAAAGTCGCAATTTAGGATCGCTTCCAGAATCTAAAAATATTTTATTTTGAACATATTGATCTCCTTGATGAACGTCAAAATTGGTCATTGAAGCCATTAATATACTGGGAATAAATTAATTTTTGATCTGGAACCTGAGGACCTAAGCTGTGATTTTTTAACGATAGCAAATTGAAGAAGATTAAGTGTTTGGTAGGACACCTTTATATAAACGTTTGATTATTTATTTAGAAACTAAATTGCAATTGATAATGTTGAATCAGCTTTACAAAATATTTATTCAAGTTTGTTTATATACCGAATGTCCCAAAAGTCTTCCCCCTATTATGTTTTTATTAATGGAAATAGAAAGATTTGCTTTGGGGATTGTTAACATGACCAAAAATTGAGTTTTTTGGTCTATCGTAAATTTCAAACACTCCCCTAATTATTATTATTATTTTTCAAAAAAAAAAATCCCCATTTAAATAACATCAAAAGCTTAAAGATGATACATCTGTTATTTTTTACCAGGGTTTCATCCAGTACTTCACTCAATCTAAGTTATAAAACATAGTAAGGATCGAACACGCTTGTCACCTTAGCACACCAGAAATGTTGGGAAATGTTATGCAAAACTTTGAGTTCAGGCTGTATTTTCGTCAAGAAGTCAATGGTTTTTATTTCAAGTTGAATCTGGTAATAATCTCAGTGAAAATGAGGTGAGTGCTAAAGGTTTTACTCATTGTAACTTAATTATTAATGAAACTATAAATAGGAGTTTTTTTGGGAAAATTATAACTTTGATTAATTATGTTGGGTAGACTTAACTAACATCCGGTTTGCGCCAATCTTCTTCTTTTATCAAGATCTTTAAAATGAGGTGTCACTCAAAGGGGTTCTCATCTCAAATTTTCGACTTACCACCAAAATACCCCATTTTCGGGGGAGGGTTTGAAATTTACGATACAACAAAAAAAACTCAATTTTTGGTCATGTTTAACAATCCCCAAAGCAAATCTGACTATTTCCATTAATAAAAAAAATAATAGGGGAGGGGTGATACTTTTAAGACTCCTGGTATATATTATAAGAAAAAGAATAAAGTAAAGAAAATAATTAAATATTTTGTATAAATAAGAATATACATATTTAAGAATGTAGAGAACTTAAAACACGTAATTAATTGTTGTAAGACCTGTGGAAATAGTTCTTCACTTTACATCCATCTTTTATTTATATTATTGTTGAATACAATAGAAAGCTTAAGAGAATTAATTCATATTCTATAAGGAGTAATACGACCTCATTTTAGTTTGTTTAGAGACCCGATATTCATATACGTACGTGTGTTATTGTTAAATATATCGTAGTCACAGGTATAAATCACACCACTTAATTTATTTTACAAGTTCAAAACCCTTATTTTCAGTGCCCAAATAATCTGCTCTTGTTTGTGCACTCTATCACTAATACATCCAGAGAAACGTCAGCTACAGAAGATCCCGTTGGGGACATCAAGGTAATCCCCAACGGCCATCAATATACTGGAAATAAATCAATATACGAATCTACGAGTATCTAAAAGAATGATTCAGATTCTGTATATGTTGCATTTTAAGAATCGAAATAGGAAAATATATGTTTGTAATATAAAAAATTTGGAAAACGGTTGACCCTAAAGGCCATCCATGTAACTTCCCGCTAAGTTTAATTACAACAAACACTATTTTTGGAAATTTTGAACTGCCTTAACTTTTGAATGAATCAACTTATTTTTATGCGATTTACGGCAATCGATGCAGTTTTCTAAGTCCATTGAAAGAATCAACAACAACAATTTTTCAGATGAAAAGTTTCGGAGAAATTGAGGAAAAACACTTTTTTTTATTTTCTTTCGTTCACGATATCTCGCGAATGAATCAACCGATTTTTATGCGATTTGCGGCAATCGATGCAGTTTTTCGAGTCCATTGAAAGAATCGACAACAAAAATTTTTCTGATGAAAAGTTTCGGAGAAATTGAGAAAAAACACTTTTTTGATTTTCTTTCGTTCACGATATCTCACGAACGAATTAACCGATTTTGACCTGACTGGTAGCAATCGACGTTGCTTTTTAAGGTTAAAAGCTGATTAGATTTTGGAATTGATCGGTAAAGCTGTTTAAAAGTTATTCCAAAAAACCTGATTTGAAAAAATGTTATTTCTTAGTTTTTTCCAAATTTCTCAGAACCTACCGGTCCGAATTAGTTGAAATTTTCAGGAAATCTAAGTTTGATGGAACTTTTTAGAACGCCGTTTGGTAGGATCCAATCGGTTAAGCCGTTCAAAAGTTATAAGCGGGTCACATACTTACATACACACACACACACACACACACACACACACACACACACACACACACTCACACGCCCACACCCCCACACACACATACATACAGACAGGGTGACACCCTCTCGGGAGTGGTCAGGGAAGATTCCTAGGACCTCAAAACGTCGAGATCTGATGAATACTTGATTTTCGAAAAACGGGGTGAAACCAATAACTTCCCGATTTTAGAAAATTTTAAATTTTCTTAGCGGGAAGTTAAAAATGTTGTTATTCAGATAATTTGTAACTGATGAAAACAAAAACAACACTCAATATTTAGTAAGATTCGACAAATTTGTTTAAATCTTGCCCAACAAAGTTTTGTTATGTACAGCATTTATGAAGGAAATATTAAAGAAGCTATCTTTTCAGACTTTATCGTTCTTTGTAAATGCCGTCAATGGTGAAGAGTCAAATAAATTTGTAGTATACTAAATACTGTGTGAAGTGCGTGTGTTTTTTTTTCTTCAAAAATTGTTCTACCAAATACGTTCATACAGTAGTATATATCGCAAAATAATTTTGTTTAAAATAATTCACAATAGTTATAAAATAGTGTAATAACAAATAAATTTATGAGTTACTAGCTGGACCGATCCGACTTTGCAACGGATAGACAAATCAAAGTTAAATGTTATTAACAAAAAAATATTTCAATAAATGTAACCTTTTGTTTGCTTTTACCTAATATAAAAAAAAAAACTGGTAGTTGTGAAGAATTGTAAAAATCTGATTCTAATAATTAGCCCAATTGGTGTTTTGCTTCATTGTAGGCCTAACTTAAAATGATGTTCAATTTTTGATCCAAATCAGCTGTTTTATAAAAAATAGGTATGTAAAAGCCAATGTTTGTATTGAATTAAAATATAGTGAGCATTTTTCGTTGATTTTTGTTTGTGTTTGTTTTTAGTTTGTCAATGTAACCTCAAAAAGCTAATACTCTTCAAATTTGCTAAGTAAAGTTGCTATGGTAATGAATGTAAACAAACATGACTTGTTGCTATGCGTTTAATACGAACAGCTGTTTTTGTGCCCTGATAAAATCAAAAGAAATCTTTCTTCCATAAGATTAACATTGAAACTTTGAAGTCCAGTGGGACACAGTCCTAGGACTTTAAATGGCCTAAAACCTTCCCAGGTTTAACCTATGTTACTATGCAAAATTTCAAAGCAATCGGATGGATGGGTGGTTTGGTAACGCATAAAGGACAAACAGAAGACAGACAGACATACATTGGATTTTTTATATATAGATTGACATAAATATAAGATATTGAACTCGAATCGAATACATTAAACGTATCCTAGTATTAGATTCGGAAAAGTACCCTCATTGGCCTAAATTTAATTATCTCAGCTATTAGTTGGCGTAGAAAGTTATGGACACATCAATAGAAAACTGTTGACCGATGGAAAGCTCATGTGTTCAATGTACAGAGAGTTCCGAATATTGAAAAATATAGGTTCTGTTCATTTTAAGAAATGCACTAACTAAAAAACCTACCTCCTAAAAGTCTTCTTAATTTTGCAAAAACATAAACGTTTTATTTGACTTAAATATAAGTTTAAGAATCTAATTTCACTAACTTTAAATATAATACAAAAAATATATATTTTTCCGGCAAATTCAATGGAAATCTGTTTGTATTTGATACGTAATTATTTAACTAAATAATATTTTTATTTTCTTAAATATTAGGAATCTTATACAATAGATACTAATTAATTAAAATTTGTACTTATATTTTTAAAATTTTGACCACCAACACCAAAAACTTCAAACAAAAGGGTTTAAGCTACGATTTTTTTTAAATAAACAAATATTATTTTCTTGGAGAATTCATTTCTTGCTACCTCGCCCAATTAGTGTTGAGGAATAACCAAACGCTTTAGAAATTAGTTAAACTTGCAAAGATGATAGCAATATTATAGGATTATTATTATTAATTTATTTGATTTGTTGACTGGTATATTTCAAATGATATAATTCTGACACAGAAAAGAAAGTTTCTACCAGTGAGACATTCCGAGAAACGAGTACTACAGAATATCCCGACACTGATGTCGCAGTATTCCCTAATGACAGTAAATTTACTGAGAATAGATCAGTATTATAATCTTAAAATCAAAGAGAATATAAACGATTAATTTGTTTAAACATTTTAAATACTTTTATGTTTGAAAATCTAGAACGTTGTTTAGACTTTGTGTAACTATTGTTGGTTTACTAATAAGTAATTATTAATGTTAAATTTGTATTCAACATACGTATTATACAGCTCGTATAATGTTTTTGTATGTCTCCGTAAAATGATACAAATTATAAATGGTGCACTCCAAACAAACTTTCCATATCAAACCGTTTCCAAAAAAAAATATCCTGTATGTGTGTCGTATTAATAAATAAATAAATATTAAGCTTTACGTCCACCTATTTTATATTTTTTCTAAATCTAATTGATGGCTAAAGTTAAGTTTTTCCTCAAGTCAAACTAAGAATTTTAGATCACAAAAACAAGAGCTAAAAAACACCGTCAATAATATTTTAGAAACATTTCTCTTCTGTGCGTTCTAATTAGAAACTTGAGACCCTTGAGCGTGTTATTGTTCCACGTTTATTAATTATAAATGAGTCAAGTTGATGAGGGCTAGCCAACTCAAATATGTGATTGCCAACCCGCACTGTGTAATATAACCCTTGAGTTCAGTTAGTTGTTGCGTAGGGTAAAATAATTCACTCAATGTTCTCCTGTTGAATAAATTGTGTCGTCATTGTTTTTTTCCTTTCTTTATTCAGTTCTACTTAGAACACAAGATTGAAACTGATAAAAATGTTACAATTATGTTTCTAGCTTAAACGTTCTATTCATTGGTTACGATTATGCACATAGATTAACTTAAGCTACAAGTCAATATTTTATTGGTATAATTAGCTAGTAATTAAAATAATTGTACTACTAATTAAAGTAAATACGTTGTTAGCGAAATAAAATTAATCAGCACTTAAGCAGGACACAAAAGCTTTTAGATAATTGACTCAATATACATTTCAATCAGTTTTTCTCTCAAACACTTTTTGGAAATAAATTTAAAGTTTGTGCTTTGAACATCGACCCTAATCAGAGCATCCACTAGCTTTACTAAGTAATAATTTCTGTCTTAATAGAGGTTTCATGTGTTGATAGTTGAATAATAGTTGAGAAATTAAATCTAAAAACTCATTACAATTTTGTTTAAATAATGTCGGACTATTAAAGTGTCTAGTTTTGTATTTGATTTTGCTCTATTATTTTACCTACTAAATTACTATAGTATATTTACGTGCATTTTAAATTATGACTTAAATTTCCCCTTTGTTAATTTGCCTTTGAAAAACAAACGCAATGCAACAATTAAATAAATATTTATAGTCATAACAACATTTGTATTCATGCAATGACTTGGTTTAAAATAATAAACTTACTTTTGCTTACTTTGTATTCTTTTTTGCTTTCAATTAATGTATTGGTTCATAATCAAAAGATAGATTTAGAAAGTACTAGTAAAATCATAAGTGCAATTTTTGGAACACAATTAAAATCTGTGCGCGAGAATGTAAAACCAAATAGATTTTACCCTCAGAATTCTTTCCCCCGATATACCGCTAGGAAGTAAAAACGTTGAGTGCAAATCAATTCTATCACTACGCAGTCCCGCATGCTTCAGTCCACTTCAGAAAAGTGCAATAAAAGTGCAGTTGTAAACTGTAAACTTACCCTCAGATTGCTTCTTCCGTTTACGATCCCCTAAAGCAATAACCCTTCGCGCAAAATAATTCCAAGTTTATCCCGTTTCTTGATTTAAATAGTCGCTTAAATTCGTGTCTTGCATTTTTTTTAATGTGCACCAATTCAGCTTTTAAAATAATAAATTTTTAATTCTACAGAATCGACATTAATTGATTCATAAATTGATGAGGTCGCTATATTTCTACAGTAAGTTTACATCTTAGAATGTCAGACAAATAAGATTTTTATAAGAGAAGAATCGTATATTTAGAAATAAGTTAAACATTATAGTACCTGTTTTCTATATTACAAAAATAATGATAAATTGCCTTGAACCGAAATCAATTTCTTAAAAACTATTCAAATATTTTTTAAATCATTAAAAAAATTCCTAAATCTGTTCAACGGAAATATACCAAGTAATATTGTAAAATAAATTAAAACAATAGTTAGAAACGCAATTTTGCTAAACAATTACTTTATGAAAATAATATAAATGTTTATAAATTCTAAATGGTGTCAATAACCGAATGAAACATATGTTACATTATAATTTAACAATAACATTTGTATAGAACTAGCTAAATAGGCCGATTCCAAACAAGGAATTTTACTTTACTAACACACCTAGTAAAATCTGAGAGTAATTCGTCAGGGGAAAATGGTGACAGTTTATTTTATCTTTAACATATTCTAAAATGACATGTTTAAATATAACAATGTGTCGGACATTACATTATACTTTGTAAGTTGACATTGCATATTCCATATAAAGAAACGCTTTTAAAAGAACTAGTGGAAGATACACTATAAAAAGTAGATATGTATTATTTTTACAAAAGTTACATTAGTGAATAATAATAATATATCATATAGCATACATTTTATATATTTCCTTTGGTTAAGAGGAAATTGCTGGCTACTAAAATGCTTATACAAAAGTGATTTACAAGTTGTAAATAATTAATCGGCGGTATTTAATATAGAGTAACATAATATTGTAGCATAAGAATGTTACCTTTTCTTTGATACAAAGCAATATTATACAGAGTGTTTTGTGAGAGGTTGGCACAACTACAGCAGATGATAGGGAACCTAAAAACAGCAAGCAAAATTGTTCATATGACACATAGGTCCGGAAAAGCTTCGTTTTCCATATAGCCACCATTTTGTGAACAATTTTATGAACAATTTTGCTTTTTTTTTAGGTCCCCTGTCATCTCCTGAAGTGAGGGCCAACCTCTTGTGAAACGCCCTGTATATTGTAATTTTAATTCAGTTCATCAACAACAAATTATTAAAATCTGAACCTAAATTGTTTACTAAAACTGCAGAGCTAGACAATTTAATAATTATAATAAAAAACTAAACTGTCTTTTTTCTTGAATCAAAGGAAAGCTGCACGGGTCTAGTTTAAATGTTTCTGACAATGCGGGTAACCGTTGGTCTCTCTTTCTCTTCTTCTCGTTGATTGCTCTTTGTTGATGTAAGCCAGAAACGATAGCTATGGTTATGATCGTAAATGCAGTTGAATAAATTTTTCATTGTTTAGAACATCTGAAGGTTTTAACAGTACTTTGCGTCAACTTTTTGTGTGAGTCGATCATATTCTACACTTATTTAAATGTGTGTTTGTACTATTTCAAAATTAATAATTGATCTTTGGTCTTTATTTGTGTTTGAATGTATTTAAAACGTTTTTTTTGTAAACATACTATAGTTTAAAAACTAACTTCTTTGTAGAAGATTCAGCTAGTTTTAAAATAAACTATAGTGTCTCAGCGCTTTGTTCTTTTAAAAACTTTTCATAAAACGTAGTAAAAGTGTAGATATGACCATTACCAAAATAATTATGAGTATACTTTAATAAATACCTTTTATTTATTATTATTACACATTCACTCTTTGAAGTAAATAAATCACTTACTTGTTTAAATACCAAAGACCTTTACTCTAAGGCTGGGATCAACTGTATTTTTTTCATTGCATTGCAACAACGTAGCCAACAAAAGCTTTTTTTCTGGATTTAAGGATCCAGAACTATGCAATTTAGTTTAGTGTTGGTTGCAGACAGCAGGCGTGTTAAAGGCTATTGAACTAAACTGTCAAAACCTTATAATTATTTTGTAAAGGAGCATGATTTATTTAACCAAATTATAATACAACAGGATTAAAGCCGGCAATTATTTATTATAGAATCGAGAAACAGATAAGGTAATTTAAAAGCAAAGATATTCAAAAACAAGTATTGTTAATATATAATATAATAATTATGAATTTCCTCGTAGTGCTGTAAAATAAAAATGACAGGTTATTTAATTATGTAGTAATCCTACAGGAATGGAAATAATGTGGTATGCTAAAATTATTGATGAGAAGGTTCATTAGAAAAACATAATTAACATTTCAATCTACTATAGCATGATTTAGGTTTTATTTGTTTTAAAGAAAAATACACAACTTCCATGTTAATCCCTTAAATTCCAAACATCTCCATTATAATCATTTATACTACATTAAACATTTTCACTTCTTAACTTTTCTCAATCTCATTTCTTTGTAGCCTACCAACTATTATTTTCTGTTCCCAAAAGTTGTTTTAATATTACGTGAAATACTAATTTACGCTTTGATAAAACTTGTTTGATAAAAAAAATGTTTTTTTTAAATCCTTTAACAATGTTGTTAAATCATATTTAAATTATATTTAAGTATTTAGAGATAAATTATCGCTTATTATACGGTCGATCTATAAAAAAAAAACTTTGAAGATTTCTATGTTCCTACACTACTTTTGTTTAAAAAAGTCTTCTGACATTTACCGGATTTTATACTCTGTCAGTAAAACCCTGATCAATATTTTTCTTATCTTCATGTTAAATAAATATCGTTTAAAATTATATTCAGACTCTTAGAAAACTTTGTTTTCAAGTAAAAGTAAGTCCTTGCTTTATAATTAATTTTGTCATGATGTTAAGCAGGATGTCAAGTTTCCCAATGGCTTTGCGACTGAAAGTTTAATTTGTATCTCCCAAAATTGTAATTAAATTTACACATAACCAAATAATTTAACCTCTTATAATATTTATATTTTTACTAACTTCATGACTATTAAAAAAAATTAATTCTATACTATTTGAAAGAAATTTGTCTTTTCTTTGTCGTATTTATAAATATAGCTACAACAGGTCTAAATAAATATAACTATAACTCGTAACTCTGTAAAATTGTATTTAGAGTTGAGAAATATGGTCCTTGCAATCATAATAATATGGACGAATTTAGAACATTATTTTAGATTTAAGTAAATTCATTTTTTATATTTCATTTACAGGCCAATATCCTTTTGTATAATTAAAAGTGGACAAATATTTAAGGTGTTATAGCTTTCGTAATTTTCCTAACGTCCTGTCACATTAGGTTATGAAGTAGTTAAGTATAACCTCAATAAATTATTTTGTAATAGGCTTTACACACTTTATCTCAACTCATTAAGTAATCGTATTTATATTTTGGAAGGAAACAGGTTTAGATAAACAGTCTTAAATGTTTTCTGCAGGAAATATAGATGTAATCTCAGTCGCATTTCTGGCTGTAAATACATTCGAGCAAATTATGTCTTAAAAAGTTTTACCCAAAGATCTTATATTGTAGTGGTAATCTGTAATTCCAAAATTTGAAAGTATAGAAATATATTTTATAAAATTAAGATAATGGAGTTGTTTACTTTTAAATCAATACGATATCCTTATTTTAAACATCCATTTTTCCATTCGGAAAATGGAAGAAGTAGGTATTGAATTTCTTCCGGCCTTTGTGCTAGTGACAGAATAATTTAATGTTTCCTTACATGTCAAAACTATCCATTTGAATAATTGTAAGAGAAAATTAAGCCTATTATTATGTAATCTACATTATTTTGTAAAAGTATCTTCATACCTAGATACTATTTTGAAAACGTGACTATAAACTCTGGTTGGTTTTTATCTGAAGTAAGTTTTTGATCAGCATATTTAAAAAAAGACCTATTCAAATTATGTTTTTAAATATACGTAAGCAAACATATTTTGGTTTATACATAAGTTTTATTTAAATACAAGTCGAACATTAAAAATATATAGGAGCTAAAAAAATTATAAAAATACAGAACCAGTTATGGAGTATAGGTCACAAAGAAGGAATGTAAATTAGCATAAAGCACACTTTGTAATTTATGAATGTAATTAGTTTATTAAAACTGACGTAATTATATTCAAAAATGTGTACGCTAACAGTAAAGTTCTGGTTTGAAAGAATCCTTCTTTTGTTTGACTAACAGTTATGCTCATGTTACCATTACACAATATTATTTGAAATGGAAAAAAAAAAACAAGGATAACATTTTAATACTATGCTATGAAATTAAGAGACTAAATATTTATTTTGAAACCAAGTAAATAAAACCATATCAAAGGTATAATCTTTTTTTTTATTTATATTGCAACTAAAATTCCTTGTAGAAAAATGGTGATTGTCTTCCATTTAAGTAATTTTAAAAACATTCATTGATCGCGTCTTTAGTTATTAATGTCTTTATGTGTTTGCCTTATAGAATTAACTATTGTTTGATAAATCCAGTTATGACCATTTGATTAGTATTTATGCCTATTGACTTTAATTTAATGCATAGACGTGTCACTTGGCTTATTCTTTGTATTTTTAAATATTTGACATTTCTAAAATTGTTAATTTGATTATTATTGATAACCATTTATAACAAATTCCAATACGTTTTAGTGATTAAATATGGCAATTTGTGTTACTCACAAACAATACAGTAGGTAATGTACACTTTTTAACACATAGTGTTTGTGGAAATTTGTGACTTTATGAGTAGATGTTATTTAAAACTTTTCAACAATATAATACGTTTTTTACCATATTTTAATTCATCTTTTAATGTTCCTTTTGTACTTATAATAATATGTAACCTATGAATTTTCTTTATCAGGTTTTTGAGGTATTGAGAGATACTAAAATATACATGTTAGTATGTTTTTTTTTTTATATATATTATTTTACTTACTAGAACATTTCCCTTAAAACTTTATTAATAGGCCCACATAAAACAAGACAATATTTAGTTCGTTCTAAAGTGGATTAATTTTAAAGTTCTTCCTGCCCAATGTTAATGATTTTTGTGTTGTTAGAAAGTTGTTTTAAATATATTTGTACAAAAATCTAAAACCATAAAACTGGAATTTTCTCTAGACAATTGGATTTATTGTAGAATCAGATTTAAATATATCACATACTGTTGACTGTAAAAACATGGCAATTACGTTGTTTATAGACAATTATATACTTTGTTTATATATTTCGCAAACATACGAGTATTTTAAACAAGTTACAACCATGCCTTCGCCATAGCGGTAACAATTTAGAGGCCTTTGAATGTTCGGTTAACCCTTTTCGTCCGGTTTAATAAAATTAAAGGTTGTTTTAGGTTAAAGTAATGCACATTTTTCTAACAAAAGCGTAAATGAAAGATGGAATTAATTAACAAACATAAGACAAATATTTTAACTTTCCAAACGTGTAAACAGCACATTAAAAGGGTTAACAGGGATTCGAGAACCTTTTTCCTTACTTCTGCAGACTCTTAACCTGCGTGTAGCAGGTCACAACAGCAGTCTAAGATAAAAACAGATAAGATCTATTTCAGCTTTATTATACTTTTACATTTAAGTCTCGATCAGAGCTTCTTTACTGATTTTGTCATTCATTTTAGGGGAAAAGAGATGCTGTTTGATGTCTTTATATTTTTACAAAGGTGAATTCAAGATTACCTTATCAGGAAGAACCTCTTTAACCATAACCAATTGACACTGACAAACAATGTTAGTCGTTATGGCGACTAAAAAACTTAAGTTTTAAATGATTGAAGTTCCTCATGCCCAACTAAAGTAATGTTTTTTACCTGACAACATTGACAGATCTATGTAACTAATGTGGAATTTTAATGAAACTAATAGAAAATAGAAGTAAAATGAGCTAGAAAAAATTATAATGACCTCTTGAAATGACACTTAAAAAGGTGAGCAATATTTAAAAAATCTTAAAATTGTATTTAAAAATATACAGAGGTTAAAATATAGATTTTTTTTTAATTACAAATTTGAATTTAAACTTATGTTTCTGTATATAGCATATACTTTATTTTCATTCGTACGCTTATTTTATTTCTGTTACTAAGAAATTAGTTTATTAAATAGTTAATATATGACTACCATGGAACATAGTATGGTTTACTAGTCAGGATTAAGGCAGTTAACACAAACTTGTGTGTTTCAAGCGCATTCTTTTATCCACATTTTGTTTCATGAAATGAATTAAAAAGATAAAAAAATAGGGCTCATTAAAAAGTATAATACATACATTTCCCTCTTGGATATTTTCCTTTGTGGTATTTTCTTCTTTGAAAACACAATTACTTAATGATTTTATAATAATAAATATAAAAGAATCAGTCTTTGGAAGTACTTTCCTCTACTAACAGTTTTTTATAAATCGATGTTTGTTACAAATCGAAATAAAAGCAGTAAATTAGAACCATCGGTGTCCTTTATTAAAGTTATTTAATTACTTTCTCCTTAATTAAATTTGAGTTCTGTAACGCAACACTTTGTACACATATGTTAGGGGGAAAATGAAATGAATTTGATTTAATGTTCTCAACAGCTAGGTTTGTTTGTTTTAACAGCGTTGGTATTTTCTCTTAATGTGAACCAAAAGTATTACAATACTAAAGTATAATTGTTTAAAATTTGAAGCACTAAGAAATAATACATTTTTAGATTGAAATGTGAACATTTCTGTAAGTTGAAACTATACAGTTTCAAATGTGCATAAAAACGAATAATTGTACTAACGGTATTATTATCAAATGAAAAACTTCATGACATTATTACTTACTTATATTACAAATTTACCATAGTTAAACTAAGTTTTATTTTCTTGCAGTCTTCCGCCTTGGAATTTGACATTAGTTCGTTTTTAAATCACTTTATTATTAATTTGGAACCACTATACTACTGTGTAGTGTTGCATTTAAAAATAAAATTATGTTGTATTTTAATTGCTTAGTTCTAACAAACTTGCTTCGCATCTGTTCCTTTATCATTTTAAATTATATTTACAGAAACTGACATTTATTTTGAAGTTTGTATGTGTGGGATGACTGAATTTGTGATCTGAATTATGTTTTTAATTGAAGAAAGACTCAGGTTTACGACACATTCTCTGAATTCAAGGCATCATTTTTCATGGATTACAACGTTAAGAATGTATCACCTATTTTGATTTCCCTTGTTTTAAAAACAAAAAGTATTTTGACATCGTGTGTTAAAAAATTAAATTTGCAAGATTTCGAGACTTTTGGGTTTAGGAAGATCTGTTCTAAATCATTTTCATGTGGGATTCATAAGGATGTTGTGGTGTGTTCAAATTGTTTTATGGCTAGATTTTTTTTTAATACACAGTTTTCAGTGAATTTCAAAAACAATATTTATTTTACATAAAATTACAAAACAAGACCATTTGTTGCTGTGTGTCAAATAAATTATTTGATTAATTTAATTTAATTTAATATATTTAAATACTTCGAATTGAATGCATATTTTGAATGAATGCATTTCGTTTATAACATATCAGTACTATGGTTTGTATTATGCCTCAGATGTAAACATTAATTTAGTTTACAAAATTACAAGCTTACAGTGAGGTTTTTATTTACGAAAATAACGTAGCAAATTTGAAGTTACTTTAGGTAGCTTAAATGTTTACTCTTAAAAGGAAGTGGAAAATATTAGGTTTTAACTTTTTCTCGCAACAACCTGAAAATGGAACCTGACTGCACATTTTTTGCTAACATTTTCTCAGAAGCCATAAAACATTTATGGTTTAGTCTCCCTTTACATTACACTTATATTTTACTTTTTGACCTCACATATGCACCAAGTATAATTACGTTTTAATGAAAGTAACATATATATAATATGACGTCGTAGGGCAGGAAGGAACATGAGATTAAAGTATTTTTAACGTCACTGCTTAGTAGAGGATAACGGAAGGCTTTTCGAGGATTAGGTAACAAATAACTTAATCATTATTGACAAAGTCTCAGAAAAATACGACACATTTGATGCTTGTTTCCCTTCTAAACCTTCAAAATTAAGAATACAAATAACCTGTCTTTGCTAATATTTGGTATATTAGACATTACCTGTCGCATCTAGGTAATTTTCCTACATTATGTTAAAAATAGGGAACAATTCTCAAACGTTTGCAATAAAACATTAATTTGTAAAAATGAAAATGATTATATCACTTGAAAAAAAACTAGAAGTTTATTCGTCTTTCCACACTTAGTGCTGAATCTGCACCTTACTTATTTTGTAAGTTAAATTTCTACATGTTTTTCTCAATTCAAAGATTAGACGATGACCCAGGTCGCTCAGAGGTGCATTTGATCTCAATCAAAGAATTAGCTCTTGAGTTAAATCGCTAAAAACAACCTACAGTTAAATTATCACAACGTTTAACCTGTACTACATAATAAATAACAGTAATAACTGCTACTTTAATGAACAATGAAATATATTAAACAACTTAATTTCTGACTCAAAATTTACTGTCTCTAATAAAATCATTTATTAGAGCAAAAAAAAGCATCCATACAATATACCACTTTGTATATTACTACCACGCAGCAGTTTACTGATTGATGTTCCCACACAAAGATTAAAAAGGTTATTGAAAGAAAACTTTAAAAGGTAGACATCTATTGTTGCGGACGTTTTTAAGATGTTTACTGTGAATTGGATTATATTAAACAGTTTAGCCAGCGAAAAGCATTAAACACACACAAAAGGCAGATTTTTCAAGACATTTACTTGTTTGCTAAAATCATAATGGTAGCATCAATTCCATGTTATTCGAATGCAATGCTTACCACCTGGGTAAAAGTTCTCCTTGAGTATGGCTAAAGTGAAAAGTTAACTTGATCCTTATTTAATGTCCCAAAGTTTCGATATTATAACTAAGCAAAGCATTAAGCTATTGTTTGCTTATATCGACCTGTTGTAACGCCCGACTACATTTACCAATATGGGTCACGTTGAAAGTAGGTTGGAAATATCAAACTTAACATAGTCCAAACTTTCTATAGAAAGTTCATGTATACGTTCGTTAACAAAAATAAATACAAAATCTTATATTATACTGACAGGGTGTACAACAAGTCCGCACTGGTTTGATATTTTGTATATAAAGAAAATTGAAGGTAGATGTGATTGAGGAACCTACTCTTTGTAAAAATACTAATTTATTAAGATTTCAAAAAAATTATCCGCCATATTGGATCCGTCATTATGAATGTAACTTTGTTTTTTTTTAAATGGGAAGGTGGACTTGTGATACATTATTTCGATGTAGAATTTTAAGAGAAAACCAACGGTGAAAATTTGCACATCCATATCTTTAACCGATTAAAAATGTCGGCCAAAAAACCACGAAATCATGTTTTCCGATTTTGCCCCATTTTGCTGTACTATTTTTGTTTAAAATACTAATTATTATTATTTTTGGATTTATAATTAAATAAGCTTTAAAACGATATGCCAACAAAATGTGATTTTTAAATTATTTAAATGTTTGTGCATTTTGTGTTAAGTGTTCCATGACCACGGAGGATTTCCTCCAAACCACTTGATAATGGCTGAATAGCCGAAACGACCGTCGTGTACAATACGACAAATTTGACTACTGGCTACCGTAAGTTGTTCAAATTTATATTGATTTATAACAGTAGTCGGAATGGCGAATAACAAAATAAATAAAAAATTAATATCCGTTAATATAAATTTTGTAAATGATTAATTACTATTGACTTGCTCAAAGGGTCGAACAATCTATTTACTAAGGATGGATGAATAGTTTATAGTTATACTATACAAACTAATTAAATTATAGAATTTATTACTTTGGTTTCATTCCTGAAGCAACCATAATTTGAATTTCACGCTATAACTATGTTGAGAAACTATAAAGTCGGCCATAATGGGAACATCACAAAGACTGTTAAAAAAATTGAAACACAGAACTAGGGTTTGTTTACTATGTTTAACCATCTGAATGTGATATTTTTACAAATATAAATTGTTTAATATTAGTTTAGATATATGAATAATGTGTCCGAAGTATTTAATCCAAAGTGTTAAATATGAGTGAACACATATAATAAAACACTTCGTACGAGTATATTTATTAATAAGAACTGTATCGTTTTTATTTGTTTGGGAAACCATGGTTCAGAGTTTTACCGCGGCTTTTAACTATAGCGAGCGCCTACTGTTCGGCAGAAGAGGACCTAAATATAAAAAGTACGAGAAAAAAAACGACAAAACACCCGAATTTATCAGCTGATAACGTGACTGATAAGTGAGTTACAACTAGGTTTTGAGCAGGGAAAATTGAGTCTCCTTTGATTTAGTTCATAGACATTATAGTCCTAGGGTCCTTCGATGAGGGAACCATTCTGGTATATACTTGCATGTATTAGTAAACATAATTGCAGATCTTGTAACGGATTTTTAAAGTGAGTAATTTATACTTTCTGGTGTGAGATCAAGTTGGAAATCCTGTAATACACTTTTCGTCCAGTTACTGGTTTTCAAAAGTAGATTGTTTGGTTCTCAGGCCCAAGCGCTACCAACAGTATTAATAAATTGGTGTATTAATAAATTGACAGTAAACAAAACATGTTCTGCTGCTTGACACTTGCCGGTTTTAGCCAATCCAATAATTGTGAGTCCATATTTGATGGAGAATGGAACGGTCCTAATAACTTAGGAGTAGGAATAATCCCCCGAATCAAAAGTGGATCTCTTAATATAAAGAACATTAACAATTTTATAAACAAAATGTCAGCTTTTCACTAATTATATCCAACAAAGGCCTATTTTTTCCCTTTATTGGCTTGGCTAAAAGAAATCATATTGTGTGTTTATCACTGCAATAATAAATACCAGAAAATAAATAAATAATAAAAAAATAAAATAAATGTTTAAGTCTATTTTACCATTGTAATACCCATAATTAGACCAGCTATACAAATAAAAGTCCAAACAATAGGCCTTTACTGCAGATTGACCGCTGGTATGCCAACGGGCTGATCCGGCACGCGAGGACTCGTACGCCCCGCGCCGCGCCATCTCCCTTTGCCAGGCCTATTAAGTCAACTGTCTGCACTTAACATGTATAAAACTTATATCAATATAAAGATTGCAAAATACCCTAAAAGTTTTATTTGAGCCATTTTTTCATAACTTGTCTCATATTAATAAAAAATAGCTAAACATGTAATTATTGTAATAGAAAAGTTAAAATTGTAACATTAAATTTAAAAATACACGGTAAATAATTGTTTTATAGCTTAAACGCAAAGGACATTTTTGATAGAGAATATTATAAGGATTACAATAACGAAATAAAAATTACTCTATCGCTTTTTATCTCTTAGATATTGACAAAATAAAAAATCTTTCAAAAGTGAACTTTAAGGAGGGGTAGGGGGGTAAGCAAGAGGAGGAGGGGCGGAGACTTTTCAGAAAATATTCCTTATATAATCAACTAACATCCATGAAAAAATCAGCTTTTCACTAATTAGTTCCCACTCAAACCCTTTATTGACTGGGCTAATATGAAATTGGTATTTATTTATGGAACAAACTTTAGTAATATATACGTATTTTAAATGGTGAACGAACACAAGCGGTAAAAAGCTATATATATACGAAGTGAAAGTGAAGTAAACACTGTAAAACTTTGTAAAAAACAGAAAAACATGTAAAAGTACACACATTTTTTTACTTAAGGGTCGGCTCTAGCTGTCGGCCATGTTGGCTGATACTCCATAAGACCAATGTTAAATTAAAATCCAAATTTTTCCTTTATTTTTGATCGGAAAATTATAAACGATATGTCATTTTAAAGCTATGGTCAATATGCATGCAAATGGCTTTTTAAAAATTAAGAAAAATATTTTGTTTAATATTTATTAACAATTTAAAACGTTGATTTTTAATAATTTTATGTTGTCACTATTAATTATAGCAAAAAACTACCAAGCCATTCGCCTGAAGAATTTCGTCTCCAAGATTTTGGTATTTATAAAAAAACGCTATTTGAATAATTGCGGGTTTTAAATGGCTTTAGGATGAGCAATGTCTGCGTAACCTACGGCCGCTATAGGGAGTCGCAGGTTGCTTTCTGTTTTACTAGAGCCGACCCTTAAACTAATGAAAAAATTTTTTTAACTAAATATCTACTGTAACTTTAATTTCTCATATAATACCAAAACTCACAAACAAAATAATACTCTAAGTAGGCTACTCAGCTACTCTACTATTTAAAACTAATTTTATTACACACCAAACTATAGTCAACTATAACACTGTAGACTCGAGCGAGATCGCTGAAGGTCAAGTCTGTCTCTTCGGTAGGATGTCAGGGCTACGGAGGGTTGGCTTGGCTTGGCTGATAGGAATGTAGGAATATTAAAAAGTAACATTCGCAGTTTGACATCAACAGTTCTAAGTTTTCACATAAATGATCGTATTTGTTTTCTTTTAATTAATTAAAGTTATATTGGATTACAATAATTTTGTAATAAAAATAGTAACCGTACATTGTACGTCATACAAACAGGTTCACGTAGAAAATAAGAAGTAAAACATCATTTACGAGAAACTCTATGAAATTCGTGTCTTTTAATCTAATTACCAATCCCGAGATTTTCCAGATACTGAAAAAAATAATCTGGAAAAAAATATTTATAAATCTCACACGTAATGTGGAGCCGTACTTAGTGCTTAGCACCTGAACTCATGAATTGAAATTTGTTGCGTAGAATTATAAGTAGTATATTATGCATTATATAATTATTATTGCATTTGTGTATATTCTGTTTCTTGTACATGTGATTTACAGCTGCTGTGGCCAATGAAAGTTTAAGGGTAGTTTTATACTTGGAACGTATATCCTAAATTATCTTAGGATTGTGTTGCGATAAATGTTGGTTTTGTTGTGTAGATAATCCTGTTTAGTATTTCCTCAATATTTAGATTATCGATGTATGACTTTCATTTAAAAAGCGTGAGAAATATTAAATTAATTAATACTTTTTTTGCAGTTAATGAAGGAAAAATTGGGACTGTACAAATTTGGTTATGATTTTCTTAAGACTTTTATTTCACCATAATTTCAATTCAGGCGCTGTATATAAAAAAATATTTATTTGGTTTGAACCAATCTATTATTGTTGAAAATCAACTTGTTTAAACATATGCATCCTTTGTCTGTTACAGTTGTTCGAAAGTCGTTACTGCTTCAAAACCCCGCTATCTGTCGATCGTTAAACTGTAAGAGATTTATTCCTCTTTAAAAACTCAAATAGGAAATGTTCCTTTAGACTCAGCCCACAGGCGCCTGTAGATTTCGAAGTTTCAATAAACTAAAGATAACACAAAAAATGTAATCGCTCCTTGTGCTACAAATACAATCGGGCATTATTAAAACAAAATATCGGACAAAATATTTAGAAGGCTTATAAACAATTTAAACTTGCTAAAAATTGTCCATTATTAAAGGAATAATAAACATTTTGTCCTGGGACCTAATTTTGGCACACCTTGCAGTAAGCGTTGGTCCTAGCAAAAATAAAACTGTTTAGTATATAAGTTATAGATAACGTTTTGAAGGTTTACAATAACTTTGAACGGTTTTGATACTGGGCATATAAGGGAGCTGTACTTTTTTGTCCTTCTTCCCCAATTTTTCTACTTTTTAAGTGTAAGCAAAAATCTTACACGCTATTTTTTTAGTACTACTCTCATTAGGTATAATAACTATAAATGGGTGCAATATCTCTTATATTAACAAAAATAAGTTGGCAGTAGTCTTTCTTCAAATTATTGTGTTATTTAAATTAATTGGGTAAGATTGTTAAACCATAAGTCTTAGTATTTTAAACGGACAAATTCTTTTAAAATTGAATCGTGTTTAATTTGTATTACATTAAAGGCTATACCTAGTCCTGATTGCACTTAAATTTTACAGTTTAAACGGTACTTAGAGACACCTAAGTAATTTGAAATTATTTTAAGGCAAATTAGTTCTTGATTTGACTGGCACATGTGTAATGAAACTAAACTGGCCTACTTGTCCTTCTACTCTTCCCACAGTCCAGTTGCGATAACTCCTTCATAAACAACCTTGGTTGTTATTGTAAATCAAATATAAAATTCCTTTCTGAAAGTAGTTTCGTGACGTCTAATCTACGGTACGGCGGAAGTACTAAATAGCATCCGGCTGAGGCGCTAATGGATGCCTTCTTGAAAGTTTCATTTTATGTCGAAAATATCCGTTCAAATAAAGATGGCTAAAATACTTACTTTCTTTAATGTTTTATTTTGTAGCTTACACCTTACTTGGTGTGGTTCTGAACGTCAATTATTATTTAGTTTTAAGTTTAAACTATATTCTTTGTATCGTCTTACTCCACACGTTTTATTAAAACTAAATAAATGCTTGACTGCCGGTAATAATACCAAAATTGTAAAACAGATAGCAGCCCTAAAATATCAGAATTTAAGTATTTGTAGGTCTATACTACAGACTTAGTTGTCTGTCTTAAACAAATCTATCGTAAATTAATAGAAAACTAAAGTCAAGCACGTCAATAACTTTCAGCAAAATGTCTAATGTAAGTAAAGCATTGTTTTATAAAAATCTGTTTATTAAAACTAAACTAAACTCAAGCTTATGATATGCATAGACCAGTTAAATATTGGAGGAATATTAACACATGTTTTTTCCAACTTTCTAGGAACTTAAGCTAACAGATATTTGAGTTTAACAATTTCTGTTCATAGCCAAAACTAAAATGTTGTCAATTAATATTTAAAATAGATAATACAGTACACGTCTCCTCCCATCATCAGCCGGTACAGACATTTGTAGCCTACAACTGTTTCCTAAACACACTGTTATCCATCCTTACGCTTGAAAACAAAGAGACGGAAAGGAATATCATAAAACACATTGCCCAGGCATATAAGCCTATTATTATAGATCAACTGATTGCAAAACATATTAAAAAACATAAAAAACATCATTGGAACCAAATAACACATGTGTTAGTATCTCTTATGTACCACATAGTACCAAATATCTCTTGTGCATGTGCTTAGTATCACTCTCAGAAATGCAATGGCGAACATTCCATCACTGTCACTTACTGAACAACAAAAAAACTGGAAAATATTAAAAATTGAAGAAAAAAAATTGAAAATTGAAACTAATACTAGAGCAACAGCCGTTTTTAAGCTGATATGTACTTTATGAGTTCTAGCCAACATAAACCAAATTGAGAGGTTCATAAGAGGTTCAAAGAACATTTACAATGTGGTAACCTGAGGGCAATAAAATCAACATAATGCTGAACACCTCATAGACAACCTCCACTTATACACAAATATGAATATTTTACACTTATGTAGGAAGGGACATTTCTTAAACGCACTTGAAAAATTTTAAGCTTAGAAAGCCTCCAAAACTAACCCAAAAATATACTGAATGATCAACTATCCTTCCATTCAAATATATTATACGAAACCATAATAGCAAGATAAATGAAGGAACAATATCCCTTGGCATTGGATCAATCTCCAAAACAAGTCTAATTTACCGAATCGCAAGCCACGATCGAATTTTAGATGGTGTTTTTTTTTACAACCTCCAAGTGGAATGAATTGTGTTGTATATGTGTTTGTTTTATGTCTATAATTTTTTATATAAACTGATAATGGACAAAAGTTCCGAAGTTGTAATAGTTTGGAAAACAAAACTAACTGATGATCTAATTCATTTAATTTGTTTTTGGCACTGGTTCGTAAGTTCTGGGTTTTATAGGCTCATGACACTAACGAACAAATTTAATCATTACAGAGTTGGGAATTTAAGTTTTAGAAATAAATAAAATTTGCATGAATTTCCCCCCAAAAATGGAGCAAGTTTCCAAGGATCTGGACCCTGAATAAACCTGTTTCTTCTTCTTTATTTGTGACTTTGCAGGTGTTCACAGCTTCTTGCAGGATTTCGCCATCAGTCATTTTTCCTTCCTTGCTGTTTTTTTTTGCATTTTCTTCTTGCACCAGCTTCTCTTTAACAGCGTTCAGGTCAATAACATGGACTTCAACCCTTTCCCCGACCGTTTCCTCTTGGTTTGGATTTTCGGAAGTGGAATTATATCTACAGAAAAGGTCACAGATGAACATCCGTCTTCCGAAGGGCAAGTAGAGGCAGAATTTGAATTGGCTGTTTGTTGATCATCCTGATGATATTGGGGAGCATTTCTAAGAAAATCAAACAAGATTCATCTGTAAGTGTCTACCTTTTCCCCGTCTCCTTCCTCTTCCTCATCTGGCGAATCCTGATCAGTCACCTCAGCAGGTAAGAAGTCCTCATCAGTGAATATATTTGTGTCCAAGGAGTAAATATCAGTTGTTCCATAACCGTTGAAGGCATTTTCAACTGTGCCAGCTCTTCAAAGGCAACATTGAAAGGTTCAGCCGCATTGTATGCATTGAAGACCTCACTTGAGTGCTAAACATGCGTCGATTGCGGCATTGTAATAAGAGTTCAAAGGTCCAAACAAGTTTATGTCAAGAGAGATGAGGATTGTGGCTTCTGTGGGGTGGTGAGGTGAGAAGGTGGATGTGGATATTTTTAAACGTGGCAGATTAACGATGAGTGTGTGACACATGATTGTCCAGTATGAGTAAAACTGGATGAGATTCACTAGGGTAAGTGTATTTCTTAAAATGTCCAAGCCAAGTAATGAGCACATGAGTAGTCATGTATCCTTTATAGCTTATGCCAAATCACAACCAATGGGACCCCCTTGATGAGAATGTTATTCAGTCCTTTCCTTGCATATATGAAAAAGGGAGACATATAGTAGCCGAGAGTGCTTATTGCGCATACTGTTGTAACCGTCTGGCCTTGTTGCCTTGTGAATAGTATTTCCACGCGAATTCCATTCTCGTCTGTGTTTTAAATTTTCTGGGGAGAAAACTTATATTTTATCAAGGCGTTCTCAAAATGTTTGAATTATCCAGTTACTTGTTCTTTTTTTTAATCCTCTTGTACAAGCACTGTTGGTTTTCCTTGGCCCCCGCAATTACCATTCGTTTCTGCGCATGAACTTTGTACCAGTCATCTTTGTGCCAGTCTTGAATTGATAAGGAATGTTATTTTTTCTGCAAATTCGAAAAAATCTGTAATTGTAGGGATTTCAGCTTGACGCCAAAGTAGCGCTGGTCGAGTTGGACACAATAGTCTAGGATTTGTTGTTACTGTTCGATAGTGCATGTTGGCTTGGATCGTTCGTGTTTCCTTTCTACTCTTCTTTTATCATCAATGGTATTTTTCCTTCAATCTGGCTCGTAATATTGATTCATGATGTCCAATCTTGATAGGAGCTTTGCGGATAGAAAACCCTTTGGATATTAAATGACTAGCTGTTTTCAGTTGATTCTCAGTCAGTGGTTAGTAACTGGTTTTTCTCTTATAGTTCCTGCTCAGGAAAAAACCTCTCTCGATTTATTAAGTGTCTGATATTAAGTAAATAAAGAGGTCCCCTCAGGATTCCTGCATGTGTGATAGCAAGTCCCCGCCCTCTGAGGACTGCAGGTACATGCCCTAAAAAAGTGCAGGATCTTACCCCATTACGACACTTTTAACATGGCGCCAACTCAAACAAACAATACAACTGATTAAAAGGGATATGACCCAGGAAAGTAATCTTGACCATCTTGACTCATTACTGTGAATATTATTTTGGAAATGCCTGAAATTTTTGACATGAATTGAAGAAAAATGTTACACTGACACACTAGAAAACCTCATTTTCTCAGCCCAGAATAAAGTAATCGAAATCTGGCCTGAAAAACTACTCAATAAAATAAAACCAAACTTATTTATTCTATTTTTTAAATTGTATTGTTTTTCTTTTTTTTTTTTAATTTGCTACATCATATTATGCTAGTACAACACAAGAAATCCATGAACAAAATCTAAACTTTCTCAAAAATAATGTATAAAATATAAAAGAATATTAAAAGTGTTTATATACTAAATAAAGACATTTATATAATAAACTTTCATATACACACGTGTGAAAAAAGACGCAAACTCGCACATACAAGCACACAACAACACATCCCAATCAACTTACAATACTCATCGAAAAGAAATAGAAAAAGAGAAAAGAAAAATATAACTAGACATCAGAAAAGATTAGACCTAAGTTGTAAATGCCAACAACTTCTCTTGTAATAATTAACTAACTAAGCTAAGTGGTTCAATCTAAAAAAGAATTGATTTTAAGCAATTTATTCTTTCATTCATAGCATTTTTTTAAAACAAGAAATATAAATAGATCTAGTTAAAAAGATTAATAAATATAACTTGTTCTCCTCTAGCTTGTTTTCTTTTGTGATAAATTAATCCTTTATAAAATACATTTACCTAATGACCCCATAATAATAAATATAAAAGTCTTAAGTTTTTGTATTTGCGTTCAAAGCTTTCTCTATTTAATCACTCAATAAAAACAGAAAATTTTAAAATAATGAAGTGGTTGGGATTTATTAAAATTATTTTACTTCTTTTAACTATGTTTATTTTCTCAGCACATTAAACGAACAACTAAATTCGGTTCAGTAAACCTAAGCGTCTGCAACCTATGATGTTCTTTTAATCAAACCAAAGGCTTTTAATCGTGTTTACTGTAATGGGAATAGGTTATATTAAAGGCCCATTAAAATTCAGTAGGCCTACTCATTTAAAAAATAAATGTTCTTGTTCAAGAAAATACATTCTTGGTAAAAAAACATGCGTTCGCGGACATTTTAAAACAGAAATATAGATATATTTTTATTTAGTTTTAAAAGTTGAATAAAATAAAATAAGATTTATATCTAGATAAATTAACCTGGCTTATGTTTCGTGACATGTTAAGTGGTTAAGGCATTGTAGAAATAACTAAATTATACTGAATTACATATAATTCAAATGATTTGTAAATAAACATTACTATGTTTTTCAAGTAGTTGTTTCACCAAAAAAGACTCGTATGGCAATATGGCTAATATGCAATTGGTATAATGTATTATTCCTGGATTCCCTAATCTGTATCTTTATTTATATCACATACACTATTGTTATTATACGTAACCAATATTAACCTTAGCCTATTAAAATATTTCAATATTAGTTTACAATTTTACTCAGACGGTAAGCTTTCAGTTAATTTTAGGATTTTGAAGTAGATGTCATAATGGCTGTATGTCTTCAATTAAATTGTTCTTGTAGTTTTGATAAAGGCCATATTTTAATTAACATTTAAATTCATGTGTTACATAAAGTATTATAACGTACATATAAGTTGTTACGTTCTAAAAGATACCAAACAATTGAATGTGTGTATTTTGTTTTAACAAAGTGTTGTTGTCAAATATTGTCAAATAGTTGTTGTTGTTCTTGTTGTTGTTGTTGCTGTTGTACACAAATGTGGAATATAACAATGGTGCATGAAAATTTAGTAAATTTGTTTTAAAATTTAAACGTGTAACATTATACCTTAATGTAACAGCTTAAGTGGTCTATTATATGACACATACATTTAATATTGATAAATAAAATGCAATTTATAATGTACAAATATATGAAGTTTAGATGAATAAATATCGAAATTTTACAAAACTCAAGCCATATCATGTAAGCAAAAATAACTAGCATAAGTATTTTTATATAAGAATTTCATTCCTAATAAATTTGTGTATCGTAAAATAAAGTTACGTTGTGTACACTTCCTGTCGTTAACTTAAAGTAAAAAAAATTTTTAAGGCTTATATAGTATTTTAAATATTTAAAAAACTTTATTATTAAATATAAAATGGGAAACGTTTTTATCTGGAGTATTATGTTATTCGTATCTGCTCCATAGGATTGTCATTTCAGACAGTACAATTATTTTAACGAATGATGTAAAAACGTTTAGCTTTGCCGTTTTACCAACGGATAACTTACTTTTAGCGTATAATCGGATTTTAAATAAGTTCAAAGTGCAAACACAGAAAATAATATTATTTATCATTTATTTTACAAAATTGTTTGTTATATACTTACATGAACATGTAGAGTTTTTTAAAATTGTTTGCTAAGAAAACAATTTTGATGTAGATTGTTGTTTCAGAACAAAGCGACTTCCAGTTATAATAAAGATATATATCTGGAGCGCTACAGAAGTTGCGATTAGTGTCCGCCCTTGGCGATAGTGACTGCCTTCTTGAATATTTTCTCCTTTTACAAACGTGTCTAATAACAAATTGAAGTTTGTAAGAACATTATTCAATACTTCTTTAAAAGGATTTGGCTCAAGTACATATTATGTACATTATTTATTTATTTAATAAATTTATATTTATTTATTTAATTTACAATTGGTCGGAAATATAAAATTGACCATTAATTTAACATGTGGATTATTTATAAAAAATATTATAAAATCTAAATTTATAAATGTACAGTTACGAGCTTGACTTTTAATTGACACTTAATAGAATAAAACTTGAATACAGAATATCACAACCCACTTACTAACTTAAACGCGTATAGTTATAGTTTGATTATTATAGTTGATCACTGAAGATGGTGACTCTATAAGTTGAAATGCGTTTGAGATAATAATTGTATTAGTTGTGAGATTCTGTGTTCAAGTTTTATTCTAAAAAATTACAGTTAATGTAACAGCAAAGCACATTTTCTCATAAGAGTTTTTTTGTGTGTTTTTTAAACATTATTAACAATAAAGAAGACTTTCATTTTAAAATGATTCTAAATATATATTGCCTGTGTTAAGAAAACTTTATTCGACAAGTAGTTAAACTATAAACTGAAATAAAAGTAAGGTTCTTAATATGGCAGTTGGATTAGAAAGTAGTCCAGTTTGTAATTAATACATAATTAAGTAAAACTGTAAATGTTTTAGTTAAAATCATATATGTGTTGTAGCTAACACAATTTCAAATTGTAGTTAAATATTATTACCAATTTTTAATTTTAATTCAGAATTCAACTAAAACTATATAAAGTAAATTTGTCTGTTGCTTTTGTAGTTCTCGAGTTGTCACACTCTGTTTAAATTTAAAAATAAATTATTAACTTAAATTATTATTATTAACATAAATAATTATGTTTAATAAACATTAAATTATGGAAACATTTTAATTTTTCTAGAAAATAAAGATGCTTTAGTGTAGACAAACTTTATACCTTTTTCTCAATTCGTTGAAATAAATGTGTATGTGCTATTTTTCATCCCTAATCAATTATAGACTTGATTCGAGCTTCTTCGTTGCCAAAACCTCAATCTGCCAGATTGGAAAAGGCAAACTTACAAGACTTACAGAAAGAGCTGGTGCGGTTCCTCTAATTAATTGATTGATTGATTGTTTGTTTTTTATTGCATCTGATTTACAAAAAATATAAATGAATTCTTACAAATAAACATATTTTTTAAAACTAAACAGCAAAAACTTTCTCACCAAACATTACAGAAACAATAAAAGAAACCCCGAGGTAGTCAAAACTTAATGAGGTGGTTTTAAAACAGTATATATGCATACATAAAACAACATTCAAAGTCAAAGTTGAATTATCTTCAGCCGACCGAGTTCCCAATAAATAAACCCAATTATTTACAAAAATTTGAATTCTAGTTTTTTTATAAACAACGCATACATATTAATAATTTAAATAGACTTACAAACATATACACAACACATAACCATTATTATAAGAGTCTTACAAAAGCAATGTTTTTCATAATTTACAACTATTTCACGATATGTTCATCGTAGATATACACTACACTATACTGTACACAGGCACTCGGACTTATCATACATACTTGCAAGGATACAATACCTAATATAATACCGAAGTGTAACATTCAAAATATTACATTAAAATAAGAATGTACATCTTCAAGTTCGAACAAAATATTACGCAGCAAACTAGAGAACTTATGCCTGTTCGAACATGGTTTATAATTTAAGTGCTAGATATGCATAAGATTTCATATAAATAGCGAAATTTGGTTTAGGTACAAAAACATTTGATCTATTATTCCGCAATGTCAAAGCTCTTGGCCCTAGAGTGCCATTTCTATCCTCGCTTCTGTCAAAATAGGTTCTCAATACATAAACAGGTTTTTAAAAAGTAACATATTCAGTTATTTCAAAAGGAGTGCACTTTTTTTGGTTTGTGCGATAAGATACGAACAAAATTCTTCTGCAGCGTAATTGTTGGTTTCAATGTTACATAAGTCCCTCCCCAAATTGTGAGACCATATTCTAACTTAGAACTAACCATTGCAAAATATATTATTTTCATTGCGTTCACGTTACATACGTATCTGAGCGTATAAAATAGCCTGATATATTTTATTAATTTATTTTTTTACATAGGTTGTGTGTTTCTTCCAAGTAGCCTAAGTTCAACAAACAGTCCCAAATATTGAATTTCTTGGACTTGTTCAATCGGGGGGACATGGCTATAAATTCATGTTGCAGTTTTATTTATCTCATGGTACTTTACTGGAACAGAGAATCGTATTTTTTTAGGTAATACTAAAAATAATATATTTAGACTTTGAGCTCATGGGTATGTAATTTCTTGTAAACCACTAACGCATTCCATAGATATCACTTTGTATGTAAGTTCACAGTTGTTCTACAGTATCCGCTTTATAAAATAAGCCAAGTCATCTGAAAATGCTTCCAACTCACTCTTAAATGCACCATTACACAAAGTATTAACATGTATTAAAAATAATGGGCCAGAGAGCACCGAACCCCTGAGGAATCCCGAAGCGAACACTTCCCAGTTCACTCAACCCCAAATTCATCTGAGTTTGCTGCGTCCTATCCGCTAAATATTAGCTGAACCATTTGAGAACAACTTCTCTGATACCTGCGTTGTACAACCTGGATATAAAAATAGTGTGATCTACAGTATCGAACGCTTTTATTATGTCTATACAAATACCTGAATAATATTTACCCTCATTTATGCCTTCATAAACTTGGATTATAAATTGGAGCAACGCATCATTAGTGTTCAACTTATTTCTGAAATCAAATTGGTTCCTACTAAAAACAAATTGTTTCAAGAAAGTTTACCAATCACCGCTTTACAACTTTCTCTAAAATCTTTGAAAAATTTGAAATTATAGCTATAGGTCTATAGTTACTGGGATCCATTTTATCGTTTTTCTTATACAGAGACTTCACTAACTGCATTGTTTATATAGATGGAAATTCCCCAACACTCAAGCTAAAATTAATCAAATACTCAAGATCGTCAACAATGTATTCAGATATTTCCTTAATAATAACAAGCGTTATACCAAAAAAACCGGGAGTTTTCTAATCTCCAATGAGTTTATTATTGAATTTACCTTAAACTTTTGTGGTTGGATAGAAAAGCAAGTAGTGAAAACTATAAGTTTCTTTAAATAATTGAGCACTTCCATCTGCGAAACGCTGAGCATGATCTCCAACCAACCTGACACTTGCTCTGAGTTCAGAAGCCACCGTACAAAGAATAAATTAAATATATTTGCAACTTTAGTTGGATCGAACATCTTATGACCATTGATCTTAATAATTTTGTTACCTTTAGTTTCATCGCCAATTATCTGCTTAATTGTTTTCCATGCCACTTCGGATTTCGTTTACTTTCCTCTAAAATGCATCTGTAATAATAGGTTTTGGCATTTCTTATACAATTTATTAATGTTTTTAAAATTAATGTACATAGATTTTACGGTTTTATTATTAGGTACAATTATTTTACGGTTTTAGATATTTTTTATACAAGAACATTTTTTTTATATTTTTTTTTTATAAATCATTTTTCTTATCAATCAACTTTAAAAGTGTGTTATCAATCCAAGATTTTAATTTTGATTTCAACCTATTCGCCCCTCTAGAAGGTGTGTGAGATTTTGTTATGATGGAGCTCAATAAACCATATCCCAGTTCATACCTTTAGAATTTTCCCGGGGTTTTCTATTATCTACTTTCTGTGTGCACGATTCAGGTTTTGCAATCTCTACTACTAGGTCACACTAGACACACACAACCGTTATTCTTTAGTTTATATTTACATTATTTCTAACAAACACATGATCAATACATAATTGTTTTCTCAACGCCATTTTAAATGTTTAAAAACAAATTTTAACTCCTTAGTATGTTTCTCCTGAAGCCATAATTTATTTTTATTCTTGATGAAGGGCACATCAGTTAATGAGTACCCCGTAACAGCCTGTGATGAAATTAATAAAATGTAAAAATCTATTTTTTATGAAATTTACCTCTAATATCATATTAAATTTAATGTCAGCTCAAGAAAGCTACCCTGCCGCTCAATAATAAAATACTTACTCCAAGCATCTTTGAGAAGATTAATTTGACACTCCACGTCATGCTACATTTAATTTGTACAACATCTTTTATGTAGAAATGAATATATGAATACACATTCGCTTATGTTTGAACATTTCTCAAGATATGGCAGGACTTTTAAGGATGAAATCATCTTAAAGTCACTACAAAACGTATTCTTACCGATGGAATTTTCTGTTTTTCTTTGTAAATCTGAATAATATGTATTTAATATATATAAGTGGTTATTTCTACCATTTATCTTTTAAGATATCTACCTCTAATATCATACAGTATTCAATTTGTCTCCTAAGGAAAGTGTTCCTGATGAGCATTGATGAAATAAAACTACTGTATTTGCACCACTGTCTCTGTAAGAAGAATATAAATTGTAGTTGTCCGTGCAAATTTAAATTGTTTTTATTATATACTGAAATGCATTTACACAAATGATCTGCTTTTCAGTTAATATTATTGTTGAAATCTTTAAAATATATGTCCTTATTATATTAAGTTCAAATTTGGTTTTAAACAATTTGAAGTCATTTATCTTAGTACTGCAAGACAAATGAAGATTTACTGTACATCAAGGTTGATAAATTATTGGAATGTGGAGAAAGTTGCATCAAATTTAATGAAACTCCTGTTTAGAACCAACATTCGCTGGAAGGTTTGTAACATGACTTTTATTCCTTCATTCTTTCACTTTTTACTATAAAAATTTTAAAATCAACACATAACAAAAATAAATTTGTCACTCAAATGCATGAATTTGTCAGTGATGCTTACAGTTACAAACTTATAACTAATTTAACAATATGGTTCTCAAACAATGTCTCAGTAGGGACCTGGTCTATATACAGTCTGGAAACATAATTTGAATAGTAAGATGTACATCCTAAATATTTGAAAACATTTTTTATTGCCTTTCAAAGTTTGCTACTTTTAGCCAACTTCTAATATATTTGCTTTCTTAATCTTGTTTTATTTAACACTTTTTTCTCGTAATAATTTTCTTATTACAAAAATGTACCACTTTAGGATTTTGATAAATTTTGAGATTTCTATACAATTTACACTCTTTATAACTTTTTGTGCGAAATTTCCTAGCAACCGGAATGCGCATAGCCTATCAACTAGTGCAACATAACAAGCCACCCCCAAACCCGAATTCACATTTTCCTGATATCCCCTGTCTCACTTCAGAATACCAGATTTTATGTAACATGTTTCTATGCTTGAACAGGCTCAAGGTCAGGGTGACGTCATTGCCGGACGTAACCACCAGACCTAGACATGCTAATTACGTAAGTTACAACTACAGGTTCCAATCCCGGAACATTTTACGATCCCGAGATTTTTGATAGAAATTCATATATTTTCTTGTAAATTATGTTTTACTTCTTATTTTCTACTTGAACCTGTTTGTTTGGTGTACAATGTACAGTAACTATTTGTTTACAAAATTATTGTAATCCAATATAACTTTAATTCATTAAAAGAAAAAAATACGATCATTTGTCAAAACTTAGAACTGATGATGTCAAACTGCAAATGTTAATTTTTAATATTCATACATTCTTATCAATATTAATAAGCCAACCCTCCGTAGCCGTGACACCCTACCGAAGAGACAGACTTGATCTTCAACGGTCTAGCTCTAGTCTACAGTGTTATAGCATTGACTATGTACTTATATAATCAATGGTTATAGTTTACTATAGTTTGGTGTGTAATAAAATTAGTTTTAAATAGTAGAGTAGCTGAGAAGCCTACTTAGAGTGTTATTTTGTTTGTGCGTTTTGGTATCATATGAGAAATTAAAATAACAGTAGATATTTAGTTTCAAAGTTTTTTTCATTAGTTTAAGTTAAAAAATGTGAGTACTTTTACATGTTTTTATGTTTTTTACGAAGTTTTACAGTGTTTACTTCACTTTCACTTCGTATATATGTAGCTTTTCTACCGCTTGTGTTCGTTCAGCATTTAAAATAAATATTACTAAAGTTTGTTCCATAAATAAATACCAATTACATATGTTGTTGTTTCGATAAAACTCCTAGTTCCCAGCCCCAGGTTAGGCAAACCAATCCTATAGGTTTAATATCATATTATTAAAAAAAGGTTATTAGGTAACCGTTGATAAAACTTTGACGTCTTTGATATACCAGGAAAATTTAAATCTAATATACAGTTTAAATAGCATGCAAAGCAAAAGTGAAAAAATACAAATATATGCTATAAAAACGCAAAAATATTATGTATATAGGCTAAATGTATTAATTTTATGGAAGGTTTAATATACATAAACAAAATTTAAAGGAGTTTACTTACTACAAAACCTAATTTTCGTAAGGTTATCAGAGAAAAATTAATAAATCTGAATCCCAGAATTGAGAAAGTGGTCCGGGATTAAAACCCCTAGTTACAACGGTACACTCAGCTGCGTGGTTTGAAAAATGTAGAAGTTTTATAGACAATTATTATAAAAATTCACATTTCTCCTCTTGCAACGAAAGTATTCTGCGCTAGTGTAAATTTCTACTAATTGTGCCATTAGAAAGTATGGAAATTTTTACCAAAACAATGAATTAATTAACATAGAGTTTTTCTGTAAAATATAAACCGAAAGCTGCAGAATATGTTTTCTAAATCACGAAAATGACAATCGGTTACACGAGCGTTCTACACTAAATTTGTTATACATTGGTCAAATTGAGCTCACAAAAACTTTAAAAAAAGAAGAGAATTGCAGCTAACGAGATTTAATGTTTACACAATTGAAAAACAATGTCCATAGGAATAATATGAAGTTGTGTCAAAGTATAATTTTAAATTATACTTTCAAAATAATCATCAATTTTTTATGTTGAAGATAAACATCTATAATGTTCACAGTTACGCTTACATTACATTTCAAAAGGTTGGCGATTTTAAAAAAAACCTTAAATTTGTTTTTCGAAACATACAAAACTAGAAATTGTATTGGGTAATTTAAAAAGTATTCAAACTTAACTAGTGCAGTTTTTGAAGCTGGAAATATGTAATTTAAGATGGTCTATGTAGTTTTGGTTCATATTTATGAGAAGAAAATATAATATTTTTATGTTAGAAAGCGATGGAACATTAATTTTAGAGAACACATGCATGGTAAGTATAGTGTTCACCTGCAATCTTTATTATTTGAGGCCTATTATACTGTAGTAAACAGACTTTAGCAATCTTGTGTTTGTTATAATTTTTTAGTTGAAGAGTGTTCTTTTGTAACAATTGCAGTAATCATTATTATTTAACATTATTATATCTGTTTGTAAGTTGTGATTAAACATGAAATATTTTTTCAAAATTTGATGTAACTGTTTTGTGGTATTATTAATTTATATTATTAACTAATGTCATTATTAAAAATATTCAATTTTAATTTCAGGTGTTTTTTTTTTATTTTTTTTTTATTTCTATGCTAAATCTCAATGTTTATAAGTAGATATTATTTGAAAATTTTAAATAGATTAATTTTATGCTTGAAAGTAGAAAATCATAGTCAATGAATAGGCAAAGAGCTTCCTCCCAAAATGTTAAACTTTATTCTTTTTCTTAATTGAAATTGTTAATACGATTAGAAAATCTTCATATTTAAATATTAAACCAGTTTTTATAAATATTGCAATTAGTACAACTCTACGTCTAGGCAAATATGTCAGCAAACTTTTAGAACTGTAGATAATTCCATTTCGAGTTATTACGTGACATAAACACTCACGCTACACTCACATACAAACATTTTTGTGAATCGATTTATTGTTGCTTGAGACTACAAATATGCCGAAATAACTTTAAAAAATTCGAAATTTGACCCGCAAAATGATTGTGTACCAAATGTTGCAAAATTTAACATTTTAAGGTTTTGCATGATTCGATTAATTAGAAGTAATAATATTAATATAATTTTTGAATTTTGACAGAAAGATAGTATTTTTTTTACAAAAATAAGGCCACATTATGTCAACCAGTTAGAATGTTTAATGTCATATTCTTGCTCAGAGACATCAAAAACCCCTATAATATCAATTTTAATAAAATTACTATCAAATTCGTAATTTATTAATAGTCGGCCATATTGAATTAGCCATTTTACATTTTTATTCTTGTTTAGAAACCTTAACATGAAATTCATTGAAATATTAAAGAAATGTTTATTTACTGTTTTAAGAATGAATAAACAATCAACACACCCATTCTTGTTTATAACGTTTTTCTGTAAGCTATTTAAAAGGGATATCAACAGGTGTTAGAAAATTCCATGCCTAGGATTCCGAAATAATGCTAAATTGTAAGCTATCTTTACTCCATTAAAATAAAAATGATAAACACAAACCAGATACATATCTACATAATAAAAAACTAACACTTTTATCTGTAAGACACATATCTAATAAAACTATATACATTATGAAGTATATAAACATTTCATTTATCACAACATGTTATGTTCATAAAAATACAAAAATGAATATTCACTGTATTACATTTTTCTAAGATATCCTATGAACAGTTAAGAAGGTGAGAGTTGAAATTTAAAATTGTTACAAATAAAGTTTTTCCCTTTCAAGACGTCTAATTAAACATACGTTAAAAATTATTTTGAGGAACACTGCTATTAAGCACCACAAAAGCTTTTTTATCTTTTAACATTATGTGGTTATTATGAGAGCCGATTTGTTGAAATCGTGCTCCTGGGAAATTAACCAATGTTTAATAAGAACCAATAAAAACTTATAAAAGGCAACGGCTCTGACAAATTAAATTAATTGATCTTGTTGGGATAACTTTCTTACATTCACCTTTACTGATCTTATTGAACTGGTGATTGTGACATTTATAATTTCAAACAAATAAACTATACAGTTAAAGATTTACGTTTGTGTTTTAACCTGAAGGATGGGTAAAACAAACTACAATTAACTAAATCAGAATTCATACATCACCTAAAGAAGTGGTTAATGAATTTGTGACACATATAGGCCTAAAGGTAAAATATATTATTAGAAGTTAGAGTAAATAGTTTTTATTTTAAAATCTGACCGCTCTAAAATATTTTAATGATATTTTAAGTAGCTCAATCTCTCTAACTAACACATATATGACTAGTATATAAACCCATCTCTCTAAAATGCCGTACCCGTGTACCTTCAATGCCTTTAAACGATATTTTGTTCATCAAGTGTTTTTTTTATTCAAGACTCATGCTCAAGCAAAAAAGTAACCAACTAATGAACCTCGTTTTGATTAGTAGGTTAATATGTTACGAAAGTAACCGACTACGTAAGTAATCAAACAAAGCTGTAGCAACGACCTTACTATTAAATTTCTTAACTAATAAATACTTTATCAATTTATTGATAAAGTATTACAGCACTTTACCGGTAAATATAATACGAGCTATTTCTGTCTTAAATGATTGATGTTTTTTTAATAACAGTTTTTGAAGAAAACAATTATTTATTTATTTCATTAATTTTATTAAACATTTTGTATTAATTATTTATTTTATTTTTGCTTAACGTCTTTAACTTAATATGTCTGTTAGACTAATGAAGATGGGACAGTATACAAGTATAGTGAAAGTAATTATTGTATATTGTACGAAGTAACGATAAAGCTGTTGACATTGTAGGCCTACACAGATATTAGCACAATTTCAAACCAAACTGGTCAGTTTAAACCCATTGTTTTCAAACAAAATATAGAACTCTTAAAATAAATAAATTTTATTTGTTTTCCTCTGGGCTTAGATTCTTTGTGATAGTTTTCTTCATTGTGAAATACATTTACATAATGAGTTAATGATAATTCAAAGTATGAAAGACTCTAGGACTTCTGCAATTCTTTCAAAGCTTTTTCTCTATGCAAAATAATAAATAAATAACATGAAAACAATAAATGTAAAATAATTTGTTAGTGTTTTGTTTTGTGTTTAGGTTAATTGGTTTCCTCGGTACATTAAACAAACTCTAAGCGTTTTACGTCTTAATGTATTTCCCTAAGTAAATTAATTAAGTTTTATTGTTTTTACTCAAAGAATATTGTTTGTGTCAATTATGAAAATTGAAATAATAATAAATTAACTCTATTAAAACAGACATTTGTTATGTTTTTGTTTGACTCAAATATATTTGTTATACAAAATCTTTAAATTCTATAATGTGAGTTTTATCTGATTATAAATAAGTTCTATAATCTGCATCTGGATTCATTTATTTTGAAGGTTTGTTATTCTATGAAACCGAAATTAACTTTATACTCGTGAAATACATAATATTTAAAATTATATTCAGACAGTTGCAAAACTTTGTTGGGGACTAAAAAGTTCCTTCTCTTTTAATTATTAATTTAGTGATGTTGAGAAAGATGTCAAGGGAAATAATGGTTTACGACGTGAAATTGAAGTTTATTTAGTTTTTGTTTCTACTAACTTGGCTAAGGGTTAATGTTTTTAATTAAATTGCTAAGTAGAATATTTAATTTTTAATACAGAATATTAATATTAAAATATTAATAACTTTATATGTTTATTTATGTATTAAATATTAAACAAATTAAACGTTTATTTTATTTCAGGAAAAGTTATTGATGTTCAAGCAAATTTAGAAAAGAGTACATAAAACTTCAAGTTAAGTTAAATTTACCCTTATAAAAAAATTACTTTAAAATTTAGTTCTCCGCCCAAAAAACATAAACTTAATACAATTAAAAAGAGAAATGAATTAAATCACAAAAACATTTTGCTTTCTGTTTTCCCTACTTATAACTTTCCTTTTACTGTATACACTAAAAGTATATAGTTTTGCTACTAACAACTATCAAGATTTTTTACTAATAATAATTTAATTGTATAGGTATATTACATTTATTACTTGTTGTTAAGAAAAACTTAAATGTTATCTTGATCCTAGTTTTTAAACAGACTTAAAATTTGGCATGAAAGTAATTTTATGACTTCTGATGAGGCGCACGGCGGAAGTTCTGAAAACATCCGGTAGTGGCGCTAATGGTTGCCTTCTTGAAAGTTTCCTTCTTTGTCAAACATGTCCATTCTAATACCATTAGTCGGATGTAAAGTCTGTTATACTAGTAGTTCTGTGAACAGTAGAGACCTCGCTCTTTGAAATAACAAATGTGGTTTCTAATTCTCGTTTTTTTTCTTTTCTTGAGCTTTAACTGCTAAAGATTTTCTTTTAGGGGACATTGTGTTTTATTTAGGTTAATAATGCGTAAGATAGCTACAAATATCGCGTTATTGAGGGAAAACATAGAATTAAATATTTACATACTTAAATAACTAAAACTTAACAATGTATTTACAGTTCCATATTATATTCCAATATTAGAAATAATGAAAACAAACTATGTTAAAGCGTCGTGGTAGTGATCTCAACCCAAGTACCAACACTTTCCACGGTGTCCAACGGTAATTTTTTGTATGTCATATATAGCCGCGATGTTTTATTTGTTTCATCTCATTTTGTAATTCAAGTAAAGCTCAGTCAAATACTTTTATGGAATAATAATTTACAAGTATACAGTTCAATTCTTTCATTTATTCTCTACACTTTATAATAATATGTCATTTTTGGGCAAAGGATATAGTATTCATAAATTACTATTCAAAATAGGCCTAGTGTTGTTAGCAGTCTTGTAGTAGGAACATAAAAACTGGTGTTTTCAAAATAAGAAATTTGAAATTGATAAATATTTGTATACAGTTCTATTTATAATTAAATTACGAAACTTTTTTACATTTATGAAAAAAATTACAAAAAATGTTTGCTACTTTTTATGTTGGCCTAAAGTTGCATTTTTTCTTTCGTTACTGATCATGCTTGTTTCTTGAGCTAATAACTTTGTTAGTTTTACTTCAATTATTTTTTTACTTGCTTATGTGAATACTTTGAACCTTTATCTACAAAAAAATATGGAACACTTTTGAATTGGTTTAGAATAAACGTATAAAAACATGGTTAAAATACAAAAACTTGGACAATTTTTAACAAATTTGAAGTTTGCGGCCATTTTGTCAGCTTACCGTTAGAGATACGGAAAAATCATGGATACAATTTTGTTTAAAATCAAATTTGCTAACCTGCATGCGTTATTAGTTTTTAAATTCGACTTACGGGCTACAAACTAGCATTGGAAAAAAGCTTACACTGAGAGAAACTATGTGGCCGCCATTTTTATTTTATGTAAAGGGTTAAAAATGAAAAAAACCGTATATATACATCGCTCGGCATAGGAATAAGGAACATTCATGCAAAAAATCTTCACAATCGGTCGAGGCGTTTGGCCGTATTCGTGAAACAGACAGACGAAATGCCGAACGGTCGAGCTAAAACGGAGACCTCGCTTCGCTTGTCAAAAATGTATTATTTTGTAAAACGTATCTACTTTAGTTTTGAGTCTAAAAATGATTTCGATTAATCAATGTATTTATTAGAAATCTGTGATCAATTTCCATTAAAATGAATGTGCTCTTCTCCATAATATGCTAGTTAGACTAAAAAATGTATTAAACTTTATTTTTATGAATATGGTCGTTGAATATAAAGTTTATTATTATTAATGTTATGTACAGTTTATTTTTTTAAATATTACATATTGTTTTTAAATAGTAAAACTTTCTTTGGTATATTACATTATAAGTTTATTAAAAAGCATTTTAAGTTTATGAATTGTTTCGCGTGTTATGTAAAAGTATACATTCTATGATACTAAGACTAAAGCTCAGAATAATTAAAAGATATGCAAATTTAATTTGTAGACATTACGTCTAAAAGTACTACTAGCTCCCACGTCTGTCCGTTTCTTGTCTAACGTGGCTAACACTATTTTATAAGAAATTAATAGGTCATAATTTAATATCTCAGCCTTAAAACATATTTCATTTAAGAATCGATACTATTATTTCTAGAAAATTAACAATGTCATACTGTAATACGAAATAACTTTATGTTTAACTGATATTAATTTTTTTTTAAATCGATACTAGGATATGCTATTTTGTAGGCCTATTCAATTATATACTTAATTAGTTGTCTAAATTCTAGTTAGATTAGAAAAGACAAAGTTATGAGGCTAGCAGGAACGTCCGATACAACTATATTTTGCAATCCTTTGAACAGTAGTTAATGTAATTTTGAAAAGAACATAAGCTCCTTACCAGAAAAGTATGATGCTTCTAAAATCATAGTTTTATTTTTACGAGAGAAGAAGGGCAGACCATTTTACGAGTAGTCCGTGACACTGTGAGACCATTAAACAAATTGACAATTCTATCTTTATGACAACCGACTGAGATATCATATGAATTTGGTCTCCTTATATTAAAGGAGTGCTTTCTCGATGAGCATAATTAAAATAGGACCGTATTTCTGTAAGAAGAATATTACTTTATCACTTCACATTATGCTGAATAAAATTAAAAAACTTGATTTTTAAGTATTAAAATGCAAATATGCAAATGTTTAGATTTTTTTGTGTGAATCGTTAAAATGCAACATTTAGGTTTGGGTTTAAGTCATTTGCGTTAATACTACATATCCGTTAATTAATTGTTTTCACAACCATAATTTATCAATATTATTAAAAGTGCAACTTCCTTACCACACAAGTATGCTGCTCATAGAACATATATTTCCTTACTTTTGTTTTAACTTTGTCATTTTACTAGTACTGTGAGGCCATTAAGCACGTTGACAATTCTTTTATATCTGTCACTGATATCATATTAAATGTCTGCTCAAAAAGCTATCCTAAAGCACATTGCTAAAATACGACTGTGCTTACACTATCGTTTTAGAATAAGATTAATTTTTCAATCCATATCATTTTGAAAACGCGTTTTTTAAATGTAAAAATACCTATATGAATACATTGATAGTTTAAGTACTAGTATTACTCAAGAATTGTCAGGGTTTTAGAGGATTTTGTCCCTATTGTTTGTATATATCACCTGTTGCAAGGTATGAACACGTTTACCAATACAAGTCGGAATATGTGTTTGTTTTAAAAGGTATAATGGCGTTCAAAACTGATGCAATCCAAAGTTTGTGAACGAAGTTCAGATGTACTATAAAAATATAATATATTTAAAGAAAAGTATATGTTATTGAATAAATATCCTTTATAATGCAGTTAGTTTTATATGTTTAAAGACCTTGATATATTTTTAAAACCAAGTGATTAGGACTAAATTTGGCTCAGTTGATTTAAATGGAAATATTTTTTAAATCATGTCATATCAAATTATAAGTAGAGTTTGTTTCTTCCAAAAATAAAATACCACATTGTTAGAGTTAAAATTTATATTACATTTATAAACTTTATTTAAATTATTAGTTTAATTTACACGTATACGAACTCATCTTAATAATTAAGTGATTCTATTTAACGCATGCAATCTTTACAATTCCCTAATATTTAAAGCAGTCTCACAAAGGTAACAAACTAAATTCCACGCTAGACCTTACTAAATTATAAAGCAAGACCAACTAGTTATATAATTAAATACTTATAAAACAGAAACAACAGTCCTAATAAATCCTCTTTGTTAATGTTAAAATTAAATTATTTTTCAATTTACCTAAACAAACACATTATAGACTTGAATTTTAAATTAAAATTATAAATATTGTTTGTACTTGAGATGTACAGATATTACATTGGTTTAATGAATGTACTATCTGAACTCCGTTCAAAAACTTTGGATTATATTACTTTGGATTGTGGAGCTCTACTTTACAAGGAAACACATGTTCCAACTTATATTGGCAAATGTGTTCATTCGTTACAACAGATCGATATATTCAAACAATGGCATAAACAGTGATTTTGTTATAAAATAAAGAACTTAAAT